>CM053569.1:28510978-28590885 GCA_028646485.1 Cryptoprocta ferox | reverse complement strand
AAAAAAAAAAAAAAAAAAAAAAAAAAAAAAAAAAAAAAAAAAAAGAAACAAAACAAATGAGCAAAGGAAAATGAGAGAGAGAGAAAAAAAACAAGAAACAGACTGATGATTACCAGAGGGGTGCGGTAAGTGGGGGAATGGGGAAAATAGGGAATGGAGATTAAAGACTATATTTACCATGATGAAAAAAATGAAATAATGACTCTTAAAATATTGAACAATATCCCAACCATGTAAGATAAAGTGCTATACATTTAAGGTTGCCTACATGTCATGCTATTAATTACTAGCTCTAAAACATAGACAATACAAGTACAAAAAAAAAAAAAGGAAGACTAGAAAGAAACAAAGGGAAGGACAGATGAACTATGGAGGATATCTAGTGTTAGGCTAAAGGGAATCTGAATTTCATCCCCTGAAAAAGGGAGAACCTGAGGATACACGCCTTCACATCTGACTTTGGGTCCTTACTAAGTGGCAAAATTTTTTTAAAAAATCTGTTAAAAAGCTGAGAAGTTTATTTCTAAGCTATAAATATGCGATTTGTGGGTCAGTGCATCATGGAGAAAAAGTATTTCTAAGATTTTTGAGCTTGGAGTTTAGGCATTTCCAATTTTGAAGCATACATTCTCTATTGTTCCAGAAGATCGAGTACAATTTCTACCTCCCTCCTTCGCTCCCTCCCTCCCTCCCTTCTTCCCTCACTCCCTTTCCTTCTTTCTTTTCTCCTTCCCTCTCTTCCTCCCCTCCTTCCTTCCTTCCTTTCTCTTTTTCTTTCTAATGCTTGATCTACAGCAATCCATTTCAAAACACAGCTCACCACTGACCACACAAATTCTTATAAGCAGGGCTCATTTTTAGTAGGTAATGAAGTGTAAGGATGAAGCTTAAATGATGCAATATACCCAATGTTCTAGCCTTACATAAATAAATAAAGCACCATTTGTTTCATTTTATGTCAATACACACTTTTTCAGAGAATGTTCTATTTCTTTTGGCACACATAAAAAATTCTAAGTATACATCAACATCTTTCTAATGTCGAAATATAGCTTTTGTTTGTCATTTATTCCAAAATAACTATATAATAAACATACTGGAAATTTTTTGGTACCTTGTTCAAAAATGAACAGGCTGAATTTCCTCACCAGATGCCTCATGACATTGGCATAAGCATAGCAGGAAATTTACAAACTCCCAGTCGTAATCTCATCTGGATGAATCTGCTATGTGTGCTAGCCAGCCCAGACCTCACCTGCAGGGACTGAAATTTAATCCATCTAGGGACTTCCTAAAGATAGCAACCCATTGGAGGAGAAATTTAATGACTACTACTCAGGATGCTATCTTACAATATTTTGGTCTTTGGAGAAGTGGGGAAAAAGTAGAAAGATGTGAGGGAAGAAACTAATATTTTTGAGCACGGATCATAAAAGCAGGGGCAAAGCTAGGCTTCATCAATTTAATCCACTTACTCTTCAGAGCACGTTCCATGATGTGTTATTCAACCTGATTCCATAGTAGGAGACTGAAGCTCACATGTGTGAAAGCTAGTGTTACAGAACACTTGGTGGAGGTAAGATTTGAACTGAAAAATCCTGACTCAAAGTCCAAAGCTTTCAATTACACAGTCTTGTCAAGAATATAAAAACAGATAAGTGGATTTCATAGAAAAAAGACCCAAGTATTAATATTTGTAAACCCAAACTAATATTTTTGTTAATATTTTTGTTAAATTGATATAATCCTTAGAGGGTATATCCATCCAAAACAAGCTTTGATGTTGTTGTTTTTAAAAATCACATCTGTTGCCAAAATTGACTCTGTTACATTGGCATACACTGCTGCTTAAGATGTCCCAACTGACCCGGAAGCCTGGCCAAAGGGGTAACTGAGAAATAATCCACTGGACTTCTCTAACTATAACCAGTCAATCTCGGTAATTTGCACTATAAAATATGACTCTTCCTTATGAAGTTTGAAGCTGAATCAAGATAGAATCACTGTTCCATTAAGTTAACTTTTATAGGGCTTAAACACCCTTGAAATTTTTTAGTTTAAAAAATAATGGAAGGAAGCTCTACTTACTTTTCATTTTGTTGTCATCATTATTGTTATTTTAGAAACTATATGTTTTAACCTGCAACTTCCTGTAAAAATAACTATTTACATGTTTTGAAAAAAAACTATGTGGTAAGGTAAGTGCAATTGAAAATTGTACCAAATTCAAATCTCCAGTGAATATCATACGTATAGTATAAAGGCAAAATGCAGATGCCACTGATGTTAATTATCCTAAGAGAAAAAAGTGTGTGCGCGCACATGTATATACACACATAGATATGTATATATACTATGTATACACATGTATGTGTATATATAAACTGTATACTTATATATATTAACTCATTGAAGACTACCTGTAATTGTAGAAGTTATTAATATTTTTCTTAAACTTCCTAGTTTTACAGACCCTTATAACTTTGTCTTATTTTAATTATAAAAGCAAGGTTACAAATATGGAGGCCAATGGGTATTTAGGGATGAGGGATGGGAGTGATCCACCCTGACAACAGGAGTATGTTATCATTGAAATTGTTTAAAATTGCTATAGCCTGATAATGATAAGATGCAAGCCAACTTTTAGTTGGTTTTCTTACTAATTTTAAATTATCTACTAAAAGGCACCTGGAGCAGACTGCCTCAATTGGCCTCACTGTGGTATGCAACTGACTGGGGGCCTTCTAGGTGAAAATCACTTTGTTGAAGTATCTTCTTTCCTCATTTTTAAAGTGAAACTAAGAGTGTTCACTGCATAAGCCTGTCATGAAAATAAAATAAATTACAATTTGGAAAGTGCTTACAGTAGTGATCTGCAGAGAGGGACCATTATATATATATTAGAAGTCTGAGTTATAAATTTGCCAATTTTATAGATTAGGAAACAGTCCCAGAGAGGGTTAAAAAATTTATTCAATGTCAATGTGATGAAATCAGGATTTAAATCAAAGTTTACCAATACTAGACCCATACCTATTCTACCTCTGCCACACACAACAGGTGTTTTAGGTTACTCATGCTTCTACCACCAGATCAGTCAACTTTTACTAAGTATTGCAGATATTTCCATATTTTGCATACTCACTTCCCAAATTATTTGCATACATATTTTTAACCTAAATGTTACATTATTGAAGGAACAGGTGCACTGAGTTATAATAAGGTAAAAGCTGATATTTATTAAGGAAAACTAAATTTTACTCAAACTTTTAAGCTACTAAAAGCATGCAAATTACATTGTTATTGTTATTTTAAGAAAAAGAACATTTTGTATTGAAAAGTGTGCCTTTCCAAGAAACCACTAACCAGATGTTGGGGTCTTGAGATATCCCAAAGGGATACTGGTAAAAAAAAATGATGAAAGAAGTCCTTCCACACAAAAATCTGAGAAAGTAGACACACATTTTATAACTATCAATGTCATTTGCAAAAAATTAGCAAATGTGCTTTATCATCATATATCAGAATGCTAGAATATCTTAGTTTTGAAAATATGGTTTAAAAGAGAAGGAAAACACAAAGAGCTAAGAAAAAATTACTAGAAAAATGTTAATGCAATAATTAAGTGGAATATAGAGAAGGAATGCCAAATATCTAGTCTATTAGACACATGTGCTAGAGACGTAAAGTCTGTATGAAGTAATGAACTGTTCAGTTTTGATTTTATTTGCAAAAGCAGCACTTAAAGGCTACATGACATATTCATCAGCCAGTTATTTGTCATCAAATGTTTATTTAGTGTTTATTATGTGCAGAGTACTTTACTACATACATGCAAGCATATACGTCAGAGAGAAAGAAATACATACATATACATGCACACTAGAAACTAGATGCCATTTTAACTGTTTTGATTATACTTTCACTCAATTTACCTTTTGTTTTTTATTTCATTTCTTAATGTGATTTATTTTGTTTTTGTTTTTGTTTTGTTTTTTCTTTACTTTGCTGTACATTAGATTTCCAAAACTCATTTGGTAATTGTGTTTTTTTTCTGTTTTTTTTTTTTTTTAATAGGTGATACAGGTATAGTCAGTGTGAGTTCACACTCTATGAACTGTTGCTCCCGGTATAAAGGAGATTATTTTTTAACCAACTCTTCTGGTGGCATGTCAATCCTTACTCATTGTATCAAGCAGAAAATGTGTATCAAAAATAGACATATCGTTATTCTGAGAGAAAAATCTTTCCACCCCATATTATACCCACCTTATCTACTTATCTCCTCTACTAACCTGAGGCATAGCCACAAAGTGCAAAAAAATGAGTTTTATTCACCATAGTGATCATTGTATAAGGCAGAGTGCCTTAATGGACCACACCATTTACTCATTCATGTTTAAGGGGATTTTGTTTATGAGTATGTTGGTTTATACTTTGTCATTGGCAAAAGAAAAGCAAGTTGGGAAGTGTATTAAGTACTCTTCCAGATGGATTTCACTAACTTTTGGGAAGGCTTGAAGTTTAGATAAGTGGAGACTGTAGAAAAGTTGGATTCTTCCTGTTCCTGGTTTCCTTAGTGTTTTAATTTCATCTCCTAGTGGGCAGCTTTTTGTTTTATGTCACTGGGCAGATGGCCATTGGCTCTCTTTTCTGGTTTTATTGGAAGTTTCTTCAAATGGCTGTGGTAAATTTCAATGAACTTTTTTTTATCATGCTCATTTCATTTAATTTGCTGGTTGGGGAGTTCCAAGTCAAACAGAAATTTCAGGCAAAATGCTAAAAGAAAAACTTGAATCCAAATCAGCAGGACTTAAAAGCAACACTGTGTGTGCCGGGAACTTGCCCAGAGATCAACCCAGTTGGATAGTGATAGGCAGCTGTGACATTACCTGTCAATGTTTGCTTCTCCAGAGGTTCCCAAGAACCACTTCACGCTTACTGAAGCTCTACTTCATAGCTTGGAGCCTGAGTAATAGGATATCTTTGAAAGAGAAGATTAGGTACCCTCATGAAGGCTCCTTGCTGGGTCTTGGCAGAAATGTGAAGGCAGCCCTGAAGAGGAATTACACTCATGAAGTCCCCTGAATTCTCTCTTTGTGAAACCCCATCCCCTTTGTTGCTTGCTTCTGGCAAACTGAGAGCATCCTGAGAATGGGTCAAGGATCTTTCAGAGGAATCCCTGCCAGCAAGACTGAATCACATTTCCAAAAGCAAATAGTAGCATTTTTCCATGTCAGACTAGGACGTTATGACAACTGGGTACAGAGACTGTGAGCATGACAGGAATGGGACATGGGAAGGTATTTTTCCAAAAGACAGCCTATGTCCTATGGGGTATTAATTTTTAAAACTAGTAAAAGTTTCTTGATTGTTCCATCATTTTTCTTCCTACTCCTTTTCTGCTCTACATCTGGGTGGTCATAAAAAATTTTTTAAAGATATATAAGATAGACATTTAGGAGTCCTGAAGTCTGAGGGACAGACGTGATTTACATCAGGGATTGTTGCTCTCAGTTGTTGACTTCATTATTTACTTCTGTATCTGTATTCTGAATTGGCCCAAACAGGTCAGTTATTATTTTGGACTGACAAAGGAACTTAATTTTTTAGTTGTATAAAATGGAAGAAATATATCAATAGGTCATAAACTAAATAAGTTAATAAATAAAAAGGGATTTTGACATATGTTTATAAAACTTTCACTTCCTATTGCATTATTATTTTCTTTCAACAAAGTAAATTACAAGAACACAGAACAGTTTAGAGAAACCACATATGATAATTAGGAAAGGGCATCCAAATCAAGCTAAAGCATCTGTGAATCCCACACCTGTCACAAGTTTTGCTATGATTTTCCACAAGTTGGATACTGTAGCAAGTTCCCGGTTATGCATGTGCCCTATAACATATGGCTGTTAGAGATATGCTCCCACCATGGCAGATTTCAAGTGGCCAACTGATGTCACTACAAACACGGTTGGGAAAAGAATAAACTCTTGTGAGCCTGTACCAGCCACGGTCGGCACATTATATGTAGACATACTTGGAGTTAGGAGTAAACAAATAAATCCTCTACCCCAAATCCCTAATTTTTTTAAAGTAGGAAATGGGCTTCCAGATGCAGTAATTTATGTCAAGCGAAGCAAGAGTGGCTACATTTAGAATAGATATTCTACATTATTTCTAGGTCAGGACCCTTTCTACTACACTAAAATATAATGAATGACTCCCCTTGTGCATCTTTATATTTCTGTCTGAACAATGATAAAATAAAAACAATGAATGGTTATAATTTTTAAAATAGAGATAATAATAGAAGCTAATATGCTGAGGCAGGCACCAGTGCTTACTAAAAACTATCCTCACTTCTTCCCATTGTATACTCCTCCCATATCTTCTGTCCATGTCATTTGGAAATTTATGGGTTCAAATTCATACCATACAGATACTGATTGCTGCTCAGAGAACTAAACTCCAGACTTCTCTGTCTAATCACAGCACACCACCAGGCTTTTTGCCTTGCCAGTTCTCACATCAGGATGAAGCAGCTCTTTTTACTGACGACAGACATACAACCTCTTCACACTTGATCTAGATTCGTGCTTCTCAAAACACGGTCTGCAGGTTCCTGAGGATTCCCTGAGACATTTTCAAGGAGTCTACAAGATCAGAATTATTTTTATAATAATATTAAAATATTATTGGCCTTTCTCATGATGTTGAGATTTTCCTTGGTGCAAAAGCAATATAGATGAAACTGCTGGTGCCCTACAGCAAATCAAAACAATGTTACCCATCAACATCAATCATCACAGCTTTTTTCCCCACCACAAATTTGCATTAAAAAAAAAACATTTCCCTTTATAGGTGTTCTGTTTTGAAGGGGCACAAGCACGCCAATGTTTATAGCAGCGTTATTGACAAAGCCAAAAGTATAGAAAGAGCCCAAATGTCCATCAATGGATGAATGGTTAAAGATATGGTACACATAAATACAATGGAATATTATTTGGCAATCAAAAAGAGTGAAATCTTGCCATTTGCAACTACATGGATGGAACTAGAAGGTATTATGCTAAGTGAAATTAGTCAGAGAAAGACAGATATCATATGACTTAACTCATATATGAAATTTAAGATACAAAACAGATGAACATAGGGAAGGGAAGCAAAAATAATATAAAAATAAGGAGGGGACACAACATAAGAGACTGTTAAATACAGAGAATAAACTGAAGGTTACTTGGAGGGGTTGTGGGTGGGGGGATGGGCTAAATGGGTAAGGGGCATTAAGGAAGACATTTGTTGGGATGAGCACTGGGTGTTATACATAGGGGATGAATCACTGGAATCTACTCCTGAAATCATTATTGCACTGTGTGTTAACTAACTTGGATGTAAATTTAAAAATTAAAAAAAAAAGAAAAAAAAGCTTCCCTTAATGCATTCAATGAAGCAATAAAGATTATTAATTTTTAGTAAATCTTAACTCTTGAATACACATCTTTAATATTTTGTGTGACTACACACAAATGTGTATAAAGTATTTATGCTGCACACTTAAGTATAATGGTTGTCTCCAAGAAAAGACCTCATAAGTTGTGTGAGGTTCAGACTGGATCTGCCTCTCTGCTCATGGAGCACCAAGTTCATTGTTTGACATGAACTGACAGACAAGTTATAATTATTCAGAGTTGGATATCTGGCAGCCATTTTCTCAAAATGAATAAAATGTGTCAATTAAAGGAAAACAACTGACAATATTTGTTGTGAAAAATAAAATTCAAGAGACAATCAAAATATTGAAAACACTGTATTCACTACTGCAAGCCAGACAGCTTTCCAATATATAAAGACTTCTAATGCATTAAGTGTTGATATTAACAAAGGTGATTTTTTTAAATATTGCATAATGAAATATGTTTGGTCATCTGTTTAATTCAATTAATCAGTATCTCTCAAATGTTACAAAATCACATTGATGAATGATCTATTCAAAGTCCAAGAAAGACTGAAGTATTTTAACATAACAGAGTATAATATTTGTTGACATGGATTCAGATTCCATATTTGAATGAACATTAAAGAAACCTGCACAAGTTTGGGAGCAGTATCAAAGAAGAATATTCATAATTATTAGAAGAGGTCATAAAAATACTTTTTCCAACATACTTCTGTAAACCTGTATTTTCTTTATATACTTCAACAAAGACAACATATTACAGAAGGAGATATGGTAAGCCAGCTGTCTTCAATTTAAAAGATTTTAAAAAATGTAAAATAACGCCACTCCTTTCTCTGAAAATCTTTGTTTTAGAATGTATAGTTGTTTCTGTTGAAATATATTTATGTAAGAAAGTAGTAGCTTTATTGTAGTTATTGTTAAATAAAGTAACATTTTTAAAATGTCTCCATTTTAATTTCTAATGTAATAAATATCAATAGATAGTTCCCAAGCAGACAAATGGGCCTCAATAATTTTTAAGATAGTAAAAGAGCTCTGATCTCAAAAGGTTTCAAAACTTCTGATCTAGATCTATTGTTCCAAAGAGATATGATTTAAGAGTTTAAAAAAGGGGGTATGATGGAACTGTGTGACAACATTTATTGATGGTTTCCATTAATCCCTTCTCTCCCTTTAAGTGCATGCGACTTCTAACATCAAGAGATGGGCGTCTGTTCCCTTTCTCTTTTAATCTGGAGTGGCCTTTTGACCTGGCTTTACCAGTACAATGTGGTAGAAGTGACATTCTGGGATTTCCAAGCCAGGTTTTAAGAAGTTTGCAATTTCTACCTGAGTATCTTGGAATGTTCACTCTCAGAATAGTAGGAAAGCAGCCACAAGAACAGTCTGCATGTAGTTTCTCTGGTCATTAGACCTAGGCGAGTCCCCAGCCAATAACTAGCAGCAACAACTGCCAGCCATTTGAGGAGTTTGGATTATTATTAATTAATCACAATCATAATTGTAAAGAATGCATGGTGACCTCAACACCTTTGCAAAGGCTTTTGAAAGAATATTTTATACAAAATGTCTTGATCAATGACCAATAGACCCAAAAGCAGTCAAATTCAATTTTGTAAACATAAATTTATTCTGAGCCTTCATTTACAAAGCATTCTAGTCCACTATCATTTGAATAAACAAAACTGTCTTGTTGTTCCATCCTGTACATGATCCTAATGGACTTTATAAACCATAGTCTTTAGAGTAGGCCTCCTTTATTGCAGAATATTCAATGCACATCCTTGAATCTGTAAAGAGACTGAGGCAGTAACATTGTGTGTCCTGGCAGGAGTTGGTGCTATACCTAAGTTGCAGTTGAGACTGTGAAACATTTCCTACTGCCAGGAACTCTTTCCACATCATGTGGATCATATTAGTACTAGAAAGTACTCCTGTAGTGTATTATGAAGAAACTAGAAAGCTCCTGTATGGTTTAATAAAGAGATTATATGAAGAGTGATAAATGCTTCCACTTTAAATCTTTTAAGTGATGCACAAAATTAGTATTTTTATGGAAAAGAGGAAGAGATAAAAATGGGTAAAAATTATAATGTGTTACTCTTAAGATGTAGGTTATATAAGAACAAGGAGGAAGAGGAGGAGGAAAATGAGTGTGGTGAGGAAGAGAATATTCAGTGAGTTCTAACAATGTCTACACATTGTTTTTAGCAATGTACTTATTTATAATCATAGTTTAATGAGGTAGGTACTAGTATTATTACCATTTTACAGAGAAACTGAAACAATGAGCTAAATTACAGTGGACAAAGTATATATACTCCAGGTACAAAGAAAAAAAAAGAAAGTACTCCTTTAATTTCTAAGATGTGAAATTGTGAAAAATAGCACGTAGAACATTTTCAAAGGTTATTATAGACTTTGGCTCAGAGGAGGCTGCAACATTCTGTTGTTTAATCTGCAGATACGTGTCTCAATGATTGTCCACATAGTGGGAATACATTAATTCACACAATTAAAGTAGTCTCTTTGGATTCAGATAGGTAAAATATACCTAATACTTACATTCCATACAGTTTAAGTCATGATGACCCAGTATTAATAGGACTTCTTAGAATAAAAAATGTGGTGATATAAAAATGGAGAATTATTATGCCTAGAAAAGCCAGATTCTAAGCATGACTTTGCCACTACCTAGCACTGTGACTTTGGGTCTTCAGTTTTCTTATGTATAAAATGGTGAAAACATGTCTTCCTTCTATCTCATGGGTTTGTTCCAAACATGGGGAGGGCTATACACGCCGTGTTTGAATGCCCAGCATCAGTGCCTGGTTTTCTTCAGGAATAGCTAAATCTACCGCGCATAACATGCTGCACTTGACTTATCCAAAGTCAGGTTAGCCTGGGAATTGAAGAAAAGGAGAATTCTGCAGGGGTCTGGGAGAGGTAAATTTGATATGTAAAGCAATTACACTTCATAATAATGGATGTGGCAGAACCTTGACAGGATAGCAAATTAAAGAGGATCCTCAGTCTATGTTAGTTCCATTGCAAATCCTCCCCTGGAGACTCTTCCATGTCCAGATTTGAGAATTGGCTTAATTTTCCTGGACATCTTTTGTCTGTTTTAGCTTACAGTAAGGCCAAACAGAGGATAACATATAATGAAAACAATTACATACTGCCAAAGTAAACCTCTGTGCAAAAGAGGAGGTTTGTAACACTTTAGAAACATTTAAAATATAATTAGGAATATATATCTATAATGTATAGAGCAAATGCAAACAACAGAGCTGTAGAAAATAGTTGTGGCTACTCCCTTCATCTAAAAATAATAACTTAGGCAATGTGGTAAGGGTGCTGTAATAGTCTCTTGCACATTTTTTATATGCCAGAAATATTGAAACATAGTTATTTTTTCCCCTAAAAAAATCTTGTTGCAGCAAGCACTTTGATAATACAAAACCAGGATCTCATGCTTCCTACTTCCTTTTCAAAATATGTTGTAAATTATACATTTCAAAGGCTTTAAACCTAAATTCAATAACTGCATTCCCTTCAAGGCCAACAGGTCAAATACACTATAAGGTAAACTACCCATAATAATTTTTACCACATCATCTACTCTTCAATGATCTCAAGAGTTCCTTATTTTAAAACTCATGCTCGGAAAACTTATTTCCATTATCAACCATCCATTTAATACATATATAGCTACTGGAGAGAGACCTGTAAGTATAGACTTAAGTTTTATGAAACTGAGCACACTGGATAACACTGACCCTACAGTAAACAAGAACATGCACTTGCCTATGATTAGAAAGCAGGACTTAATTCATTATGATCAAGAAGGTTTGACAATTCAGTTCAGTTTGGTTCATAACATTGAACTGAATGCTCTCAAGTCTGTCCTGTGCTTAATTTTTTTTAATGTTTATTTTTGAAAGAGAGACAGACACACAGAGTGTGAGTCGGGGAGGGGCAGAGAGAGAGGGAGACACAAAATCTGAAGCAGGCTTCAGGCTCTGAGCTGTCAGCACAGAGCCCAACGTGGGGCTCAAACTTCCAAGCTGTGACATCATGACCTGAGCCAAAGTTGGATGCTTAACCGACTGAGCCATCCAGGTGCCCCACTTGTCCTGTGGTTAGTACAAAGATATTTTGTGATACCAGTTCCTTATCCCTGGGAAGTTCACAGAATGATCAATATTATTGTTAGTGTCCAAAGGGGTTAACCGAAATCATGTGGGATTAAATCATCAGAGATGCTATAGTTTAAAGATCCTGAAAAGAATCCAGAATAAACCCTGAAAGGATTGCTTAGAAAATGGTGCAGAATGATCAGAAGAATGAAAGGTCTTTAACAAACACATGCATAGAGGGACACCTCGATGGCTCAGTTGGTTAAGCTCTGACTTCGTCTCAGGTCATGATCTCATAGTTCATGAGTTTGAGCCCCACATCAGGCTCTGTGCTGACAGCTTCAAATTCTGTGTCTCCGTCTCTCTCTGCCCCTCCCCCATTCGCGCTCTGTCTCTCTCCCTCTTTCTCAAAAATAAACATTAAAAAAAATAAATGCATGCATAGCAATTCATATTTGCCATTATTTCAAATGTTTTACAGATAATAACTGATGTAATTCTTAGAATAACCTTCTAAGGTAGGTACATTTATTATGCCCATTTTGCAGATGGAGAAGCTAAGGCATAGAGACAGGTTGAGTAATTTGCCCAAAATCACAGACCTAGAAGACACCAAGCTAGCTTCTGAATCCAATAAATCTGGCTCCAGAATGTGTGCTCTGATGCCTCTGCTATTTATTCTCTCCAGTATTAAAACAGATGGGCATAACAAAGAGTTCTTTTGACCTCAAACCCCAATGTAAAATATTTGCATTAAATTTTAAGTTGCATTAAATTTTCATTAAATTTTTTTTAAATGAGTGCATTTTCAAATTGGCATATCAGCTGTCAGGTACAATTTCAATGAAAATTTAATTTAAAAATTAACTACTACTCAAGAATTATTTTAACTCATAAATACAGTTGCCTGAGCCCCAGCCCCAATTTCTGTCCATGACTTTGGCCTCAGATGATGTGTGTCTTCACACCCCTGGGCTCCCATCCTAATGTGGGCTTGGTCTCCTGAGCATTGGAGAGCAAGGTTCGCAGTATATGACAATCTAGTTAATGTCTCTGGCCCCAGTTCATCTAGAAGCCTCACTCAGTCTTTTTATTTTCTCACTTATTTTTTTTTAATTTCAAAATTTTATGTGTTTTTTATAATAGATGCAATATTCTAAAGACATATTTTCTAAACTAATAATAATCTAATAATAATAATCTCTTCCACTCTGACACTCCTGGGTTAGCCTGACATTCTGATATGAATAACTTCACAGCTTTCTCTAAGTTCATATATATAAACATATGTATATGTATTTGCTTTAAAACGTATGAATACCACTTGACAAAAGTGGGATCACATTATATGTGTTATTGTGCAATGTACTTTCTTAAAAGAAAATCACTATGGATATCCACTGAAATCAACCAATACATTGAACTCATTTAACATCTACATTACTTCTAAAAATGTAGATGTGTTGAAATTTATTCAATTATTTTACTCTTGAAAGAACTTCAGCCTGTCTCTAGTCTCTTAGACAATAATCCAATAAATATACTTGAAAATAGTCTTGTATATGATTGTATGACTACTGACACTTTTATTTCAGTAGGAAAAATTTCCAAAATGGTATGGAAAATGTCAATCTTGCCATTTGTTTTAGAATGAGTAAGTTATTTGCACCCACTCCAATATTAGAATAGCTGTTCTTCCACATCCTCAAAAGTATTGGGTATTATTCTGCCTTAAAATTGCACCAATCTAAATGAAGAAAATAGTTATATTTTACTGTCATTTTAATTTTTATTTTGACTAATAATGAGGATAAACATCTTTTTAGTTTATGAGCTATGGCAGTTAAAAATGTACTGATATGCTATTCTTTTGATTATTTTGTTATCAGTTTTCAAGAAATTTTTGTGTTATCAAAGATATTAACTCACCATTATAAATCAATCTCTATGTTTTACCAAGTTTATATCACCTTTTGCCACACAAATATGTCTTTGTTTGATGTGTATGGCTCTTGGGTTTTCTGTTTCTCCTAGGAATATCTCATCTGCTCCAATTCTTCTCCAAAATTATTTTCTAATATTTTAATAGCATTATTTACACTTATATTTTTTCAATCCACTTGGAATTAATTTCATGTGTGGTATGAGGTAATATTATTCCCTTCCAGAAGGAGAGCTGGTTTGCCAAACTGTCCACTTAATAAAGATCTTTTTTTCATTGGAGCACAATGCCACTTTTGCCTTATATTAAGTTTCCATATATGTGTGGATCAGTTCAGGTCACTTTATTCCATTCCACTGAGCTCTTTGTCTGTTTCTAAGACAAACTGTATTGCTTTGATTATGGTGGCAGTGTCAGTCTTACTATTCGCTGAATGAGGCCTAATATTGGGTAATCATTGAATGTTTGAACATGATGTTTACAGTGTAGAAGAAAAAAGTTAGTTTTCACATCAGAAATTATAAACTGAGATTGTCACACAAATCACAAGTTACTTTTCAATTTCTTCCATCAGAGCTTGCTGATGTCTTAATTTTTTACCTGTAAGTATTTATTACTAGTATTATTTTTTGAACCTGACAGTAAACATTCCATAAAAGGCAAAACTATATGGAATAAAAATAGATCAGTGCCTATCTAGGGTTTAAGGTGGGGAGAGGGGACTGCCTGCAAAGGAGTACAGGGTACTTCTTGGGACCGCGGAAATGTTATATATCTTGACAGTGGTGGTGGCCACATGACTGCATACATTTGTTGGAGCTCATCAAACAGTACAGTTTTAAAATGTGAATTTCACTGTAAACCAATTATATCTCAATACATTTGATTTAACACATATAAGTGGGAAATATGTTATTTTTCCCATATTTGGGGGATAAAATCTTACCTACTTTCTGCACTACACAAAGCTGGGATCCAACTGTGATTTTGTTTTAATCCTCTATAACAAAACAAGTGCAGAATCTTAAGTGAAACCATTGATGCATTTAGACTTTCCATCTTCTGAAGAAATCTATGTTTGGCCTGTTTTTAATTCTACAACATCTTGTGGATGTTGTAGAATTACAACATTCCCCCCTGGGGGGGGGGGGGAATGATTCACTCTCTATATAGGTTCATATATTTTACTACAGTTCCCAACAAGCATTCTGTGACCTGTGAAATATCCACTTAAAGTAACTGAGGCCGAATGGGTTAAGATTGGTAGAGCTATAGAGCTATGGTGTTCTCATTCCCACTGTCTCTACTTTTGTAGTGCATTTTAGGGAAAACTCTTCTCCCAGTTGAGTCTTACTAAAATATACAAGCAAGAAACTAGACCGTATCTCAGAAACCAGAGGCCAAAAGCAAGGGAAGATTGATGAGCATTTCTGCCGAGAGCTAGCCCCAGTTTCAGTCCCAGACAGAAGGCCAGGAGGTTCAGCATGGTAATCCATTGAAACAGCCCTGATGGTAGCTCCAGATTTAATGTTATCAGGGTTTATCCTAGAGGAGTTAGTTTTCAGAGTCAGAATAAGGAGGAGGGGAGGGGACGAGGGTAGGTTTAAAAGATATCATGACAATGTGCCTGCTTTTTCTCACTTGTGAAAATGTAGGCTATCTGGAGGTAAACTGATAGAAGCCATCTTGAATTAACAGATTATCACTAATACCTTTTAGCCACTTCTATTAAACTGCAGAGTACATTTATGTGATTTTTGTTCCCAGCACCATTCTACTCTTCAGATGATTTTGCTAAGCCTTCCCTTCTGAGTTTATATTACATTAATTTTTGTATTATTTGGACAGGATAACTCAGCATATTAAAACAATATGAAATATCAATAACCACTGCAAATAAAATTGCTCTTCCTAGAGCTTTCTTTTGGATCTTTTTTTCACCTTAAAAAGCTCAAAGATGATCAAGTTTGGCATAGTGCCCTGGCATTTCTTTCAAGTGGGTTTTCTCTTCCTATAGATTGGAAACTATCAAGGTGATACTACCAAATGATAAAGTAATAAATACTATCAAGTAGCATAGAAAAGAGCACTCTAAATGTTGGAAACATTCAACAGGAGTGAGTGGCCTTCAGAAAGGAATTCCTAAAAACGCCCAAGCTGAATCTAGGTGCCTGCTTTCTTCTGTTCCTTTATTGAGTACCTGAAATCTCTTATAAGGCATGTGGTTAAAAGATTTCAAGGTGGGAGACAGGTCTGGGCTCAATGGCTTTTAAGGTTTCTTCTATTTCCATACTTTTTAATTCCATGTTTCTACATTTTCATTCAGAATTTCCAGTGAAAGTATTAGGCCATGTATAATTCACTGGTTTCATAATTTCACCTTCTATTGCTAAATAATTTCCCACCTTCTGTTTGCCAATTAAAGATGACATTAAACACTTTGTTACAAGTTTGCACTGATTTATGAAAGTCATAACAAAAATGGCAGATGTAAATATCTATGGTAATATTTTACTTTGGCTTGAACTGTAAGTCAGGATATTTTATAATATCTACAAACAAAAAATATCATCACTTCTATACTTTTGGAAATAAGTAAAAATATACATGGATAATTATTTATGTACATGTTTCTTTGAAACATATACAAATTTAACTCTATGTCAGTGTGTACCATTAAAAGGCATATAGAATTGGATACTTCTTGGTAGCAGGAACGGTTGCCAAAAAAAAAAAAAAAAGGGGGGGGGGGCCAGGATGTACTGTGCCCCGAGCGAGAAACTGAGAATAAAATAATTGGTCTCAAGGAGGATATCAGAGTATTTTGCCTTCTCGTTCTTCAGCAAGAGATCTCATTCTCCAGTACTGGAACAGAAGCTTCCCTGCTGCTCTGCACAAAAGTATTGGGTTATTGGGTTAGAAAGTGCTTTAGCATCTGAATACTACACAGAACATTTTGTCTCTGTAGTTAGTATTGGAAAGAAAGGCCATGATCTATCTGATTATACCAGAGGTAGTGGTAGAACAAACATTTGATGAAGGTGAAGGTGACTTGATGACAACATCAGTTAGGAGTAGCAGCTAAGGTCCTTGTCTACTTTGGCAACATTACCAGAGGATCAGAGATTGACCAAATATCATGCTGGGGGGTTCAGGACAGGCATTTGTTGATCTCTGGTATGCCTATTTATCCAATCTAATTAGCTGAATTATTTTTCATTCATCTCCACATTTTTGCCTCTGTAGACCCTGAAGTCTAGATTTTCAAACACAAAATAATAATTAAAAATTATTACAATGGGCAAGCCACCATTACCTTTACAAATGGGAGATAATGGAGGCAGGTAGGAAAATTAAATTCAAACATAACTAAAAATAGCCCTTTTTAAGATTTTTTTCAAACACTGACTAGAAACTGTCATTGCTCCCAGTTTTATTTCCTTCTAAATAGTCTATGAGATGAACTAAAAGGAGGCCAAAGAGGCTGATTGGCAGTTGAGCATCTATCCTACTTTGTAGTGAGGACTGCCAGGCAAGCTGGCAAACGCTAGTACCAGAAAGAAGGGATTCTGGTCAGAGAAGAGAACTACAGACCTGTCCTTGGGGAGTACAGTGCTCCTCTACCTTAAAGGAGTCCTTAGAAGCTCAATTACGTAATCTTCATCACTTGCTTTCAACTTCTTGAATGACATTAGTTACTTATAGAAGGAATATGTGACTTTTTTGTTTGTTGTTGTTGTTTTTTAATTTAGCAGGAGAACACTACATAAAGCATGTTTCCTAGAGGAAATGTACATGTATTTATTTGTTTCAAACTGCCTTGTCCTCTGGAAATGCCCAGAAGGGCAATGGACCAGGGACATCTGAAAGGCCTATGGCAAGCAATATGAAAGTGATGCTAGCTGGAAAATTTTAGGCTCAACAAAATAAAATCAGATGCTCCTGACTCATACAAACAATACCTTTGTCTTTTTGTGTCATGAAGGGTTCCCCCTGACTTAAAAAATGTTCCCTTTATACCCCTTTTCTGTAAGTTACATGTCTGTGATAGATAACTCACAAAAATACCAGGTGTTTCACGAACATGACTTTGTCATTAAAACAGATCCCAGGGACTACTTCTTTTACAGCTTCCAGATCGTTGAAGCTATGCTACAAAGTCAGGAAGCACTACCCTTTTCCAACCTAAAGTCAGATCCAGGAATATTGAGGAAGGTGATCAAAGAACTAGTTGGGACTCAGGACCAGTCATTCACAGTGGAAGTTTCTTATTTGCCTCCATTTCCCTTACTCCATTCTGGTCTTAAAATCTTGCTTTTTTAAGGTCATAATACCAGTCTTCACAATGGCCACATGCAAGTCCAGTTAGCAGAGTTGTATTTACACACTCAAAACATTTCATTCTGTTCAACAAACGCACCAAATGCCCTAATAGACCAACTTGTCCATGCATGGAAGGGCTTTGGTTTCCTATGATTCAAATACCGAAGTTGGAATGAAACTACATTGAATTATTATCAGATTATCAGGGTTTGGCTGACTCTTTGCCCTTCATCATGAGACAGATGAATTCTCCTGAACTGGCTTGCTACCAAATGCTGACAATAACTCTAACTACTACAGGAGGGATAGAAATGTTAAGCATCCCTGGAGGATCTGCATGCATTTTAAACATGCAGCTACCTGAACACCCATAGTTTATTAATATGTCAGAATAGAAATACTTTTCACAAATTTAGTTCTTATTTTTTGTCAGGGATTTGAATACATTAAAGACTAAATTTTAGAATTGTTTATTGATCATAAGACACATAAAACATAAAAATACCACCTGACATACTAATAAGTTGCAATGATTTTAATGATCCATTTTGTTTTCTCATGAAGTGCCTGAATGTGAGATGTTAATGGAAAATTTTCATTTTATGGAAGTAAATAATTTTAGACTTCCCATGCTTAGTTCTATAGTGTCACTTTTTAGTTGTAGTTTTAGTTTATGAGCTAAAATGTAGTTTTGCTCATTTTAATAGTTGTTGAGACTAAGCAATTGGCACATGAAAATTCATTATGCTATGTGTTCTACTTTTGTGTGTGTTTGAAAATTGCCATAAAGTTAAAAATACAATTTAAATCTGTTTTGTTAATTGCTTTTATTTTTCTAATTTTTAAAATTGTTTTTAAACCCAATTATTTCATGGGAGACATTAGGACTTTACTCAAAGATGAGTTTGATTGCAAAGGTAAGTGGCCTATAAGCTTTAAGACACTTCTCAAGTTTTTTTTTAAATATTTTTTGTTTAATGGTTATTTATTTTTGAGAAAGAGAGAAAGAGCATGAGCGGGGGAGAGGCAGAGAGAGAGGGAGACACAGAGAGAATGTGAAGCAGGCTCCAGGTTCTGGGCTGACAGAGGGGCTCAAACTCATGAACCATGAGATCATGACCTGAGCCGAAGTCCGATGCTTACCCGACTGATCCACCCAGGTGCCCCGACACTTTACAAGTTTTAAATTGTGAAAATGCCTTGTGAGTCAAAGGTTATATACTTTTTTTTAATACTCACAGCCATGAAAAGTCTTTTGATGGTTCATATAATCCATTTTTTGGTTTTGAAGCAGATTTAAATAAAAAATGTTCTGGACAGAATGGTATCTACCTTCCCCCCATCCCCTGCCTAATTTTCAAATTTTTTACAAAAAAATTCACAGAAAGCTAAATATAATTCATGTATTATTATTAAAAAATGTTTCTTATTCTGTTTTTCATGATTTTTTTTAGAGGGGTGGGAAGGTATAAGGAGAGGAAAAGATCACCATTAGAAAGAAGTGTAATATTTATTCCACAAGGAAAGAGTCACAGAAGACAGTGGGACATTTTCAGTATTCCATAATACTAGCTTTTCTGGGAAAATCATGAGAAAGATTCTTTCAGAGTTATTTCAGTAGCTGTAGTATTTAACCAAATTAGGAAGTAAGAAGATCAGATAAAATGTGAAAGGAATTAGAGTATGTATTTAAAACACACAAATTAAAAAACACACACTTTTTAAAGGCCCCATTGGTGTTTCAAAATATTCAGGTCAATTTTAGTTTGGATTAATTTTAAAAATTTTGAAAAATATATAATAATATGTTAATGTTGCATTCAGTGGCTGTAACTAGGGACCAACATTTGCACAGAACAGTAATTACTGGAAAGAGAGGAAGGGACACAATTTCCTGGATAAAGCTCTTATTTCATCTTCTATTCCAGAAGCTTCCATGTTCTCTGACCTTTTCTCTAACCTATACCTTCTCCATCACCAATAGTAACCTTTTAGAAGGTTAGTGGCAGTAAGGACTGTGATAGGCTTGAAGTAAAAAGTTTAAAAAATGGTAGTATTTGACATTCTAAAAATTCTTCCTGAAAACAAGATTCAATTCCAGTGATGTTATAATATGTTAAGCAAAGAAGTTATCAAAACAAATGATTGTAATTTTTATTGTATTGGGATGCCTAGGTGGCTCAGTTGGCTTAAGCCTCTGGCTCTTCATTTTGGCTTAGGTCATGAGGTGGAGCCCCGAGTCAGATTCTCTCTCTTTCCCTCTGCCTCTCCCATGCCTATGCACACACACACTCTCTCTCTCAAAAAATAAAAATAAAAATAAACCTTTTGTTGCTTTGCATATTAATCAGCATGAAGAAATATGCACTTCTTTCCCAGAACTGTTTGTGTTTATCAGGCTCTTAATTCTGTCTTATTAACAAGTTCATTATTTCAAATATAAGTGATTCATTAACTCACAGAAATGAATAAATAAAAGGCTTTCAAGAATCTTTGTAGACAAGGAAGGCATGGCTGGCCCAAAAGTCTGTTCCAGATGACTGGCTGAACCAGGCTCCAGCCTCACTAAGTCTCTCTCCACAGGGTTCTAGTTCCAAACCCTTTCCACTGCACCACCATAAGAATGTGAATCCTGGGCACCTGGGTGGAGTTGAGCATTTGACTCTTGATTTTGGCTCAGGTCATGGGATCAAGCCTCACATCAGGCTCCACTTGGAGCCTGCTTAAGATTCTTACTCTCTTCCTCTGCTCCTCTCCCCTGCTTGCTCTCACGCTCTCGCGCTCTCTCTCTCTGTCTCTCTCAAAAAAGAAAGAAAGAAAGAAAAAAGAATGTTAATCCTGAATGCTGATAACCTATATGGAAAAATATTATGAAAGAGTCAACACAGTGGTTAGACACACCAGCAAATACCACCATTGCTTGAGATGCAACCTCACTAATAACTTAAAATGTGAGGTACCACACTTGCTGGGTAGAAAGGGCTTAGAAAATGTCGGGGGAGCTGAAATGTACCCATACCTAGACTGGCCCTCATCAGGGGGCAGTCCAGCATAAAAAGTAGGAATTAGATTAGAAGGTCTTTTCTCTCCTTTCAGACTCCAACTTTGCCAGAAACACAATAGAGCCACTTGCACATCATCAGAGAGAGGATGGGAGCTTTTATTAAAACATGTAAACATTTACTAAACACATACCAACTACTGTTCATCTATTCTTATAGTTTATCTATACTTTGTTCTAAGTCCTTTTCTAAGGTAGGACACTGATATTCTAACCCCCATTTGTAGGATGTCAAACTGGGAAAGAGGGGAGTTGATACCTTTCAAAGTTATACAAACATATTTCAAAGTATATTTAATAATTTAAGTCCCCATCCCCAAAAGCATGCTGCATGACAATTACTGAACATATTATGATCCCTCAGCCAAACTGACAAATTCAATAGTACTTTTTTTTTTTGTAACGCTCCATGAAAGCAAGATGTTTTGTCTGATTTGATTCCTGCCCAGCAAATACAGGTTCTCAATAAGCATTTAATGAATAAATGAATGAGTTTTTGTTTGTCTGTTTTTTACAGCAGTGAACATCAAGCATCATAACTGTATGGAAAACAGTAAATGTTATCTAGAAAATATAAAGACAAAGGGTCAAATCAGAGCTTTCTAAGCAGGGAAGAGTATTTACAGGGTCACTTGAAATTTCTTTTAAAAATAAATGAAAGTATACAAATTTACAGTAGATCCTCCTAGAAAATCGCTGATCTTCTTCAAAAACACATGAAGGTATACTATGCCCCCACCCCCAATACATAAATGATTGATTTTAGCATAAAATGTCAGTTTCTAACCTTTAATCCTGCTATAAAGTGTTGCTTTTTGAAATGTGTTTCTGGTGCTTCTGCAAACTTCTTTGTAGGATGCGGACTAGCACAACCTTCTAAGTCCATAAACTTTGCTTTTGGGGGACCAAGACATAGATAACTTATTCAAAACAGTCCTTATTTTAAGCCCATGTGGTTCATATGCAATTGTTCTACTGACCAGCAGTTAATTCTAGGTAATCCATTGATATTAACTGATCATCTGTCACTAGAGTAGATGTGAAACATAAATTTCTTTTCCTTTTCTTGGAAAATTATATTTTTAAAAAGCTTAATATTCAGAATAAACTTCCCTCTTCCCTTTTTCTTCTTTTTCCAAATAAAAACAGTCTCACAAAACTGCTAATATACAAGAGTTATCAAAGAACCACTTGTAACAATCTTGGCTGTTTCTACAGGTTGGAACAGTAATTCCATTTTGGTAGCCTTATACACTATTGAGTAGATTAGAGAGATGAGATAATGCACTAAAGATCTGAAGCGACCTGCTTTTAACTACTCAAAAGGATAATACATAACTGAGGGCAATGAGTGGGTTGATTGATAGTCATTAGCCAAAGGGTAAGATAGTTGGACTTCACATAAAACTTCCATTTAAGTTCAACAGCCCTTTGATGCAGGATTATTCTATATACTCTTAATAATATGGTGAATTTCCCTGTAGAATTCAGATTTGCATATACACAAAAAACTGTAACATACATGTTTACACGTATACAAAATATGTCATATTTTTGTATGCTCTCATTGTTCATGTTATGAATTCTAGTTCTCTGAAAAATCAGTGTGAAAAGATCTTTAAAAAATTAATCTACAATTAATGTTCAAAACTACAGTATCCAGAAATAGGATGTCTTTGTTTTGCCTTAAGGCTTATATTGGATAAAACAGTATTCTATCAGTGGTTTTCTAACTTGGCTTCTCCTCCATTCTCTCCACCTCCAGGATTTAAAAAAAATAATGGAAAGATTCAATCAGACATTAGGTGATTATTACCTGGGCTATGAAGATTCCACTACTAAGAATTTATCTCAGGAAAACACTTAGCCAGATTTTCAAAATTATATGTTTAACAATGAACATTTCAGTTTTGTTTGGGATGGTGAAAAATTGGAAACAATCCTGTATCAGTTGGCTTGCTTTTGGCTGTTAAGTTACACACAACTTGACTAAGGAGGCTTAAACAATAATAGTTTATTAGCTCCTAAGAATTCCTGAAAAAAATAAAAAAAGGCTTTAGCATTAATTCAGCAATTAAGGAATGTCATCAAAGATTCAGAATCTTAATCTTCACAGCTTATTATTCTTGGCATAGTTTTATTCTTAGGCTTTGTTCTTCATGGTTATAAGAAAGCTCCTATAGCTCTAGGCATCCCACCTCACACAATCACATCCAATATTAGGGAGAGTAATAGAAAGCCCAGAAATAAAACCATGCATATATGGTCAATTAATCTACAACAAAGGAGACAAGAATATACAATGGGTGAAAAGATAGTCTCTCAAAGAAATGGTATTGAGAAAAGTAGACAGCTACACGAAAAAAGAAAAAAAAGAAAATAAACTGGATCACTTTCTTACATACACACAAAAATAAACTCACAATGGACTAAAGACTCATATATGAGACCTGAAGCCATAAAACATCTGAAAGAAAACATAGGCAGTAATCTCTTGGACATCAGTCTTAGCAACATAGCTATGGATAGGTCTCCTCAAGTAAGGGAAACAAAAGCAAAAATAAACTAATGGGGCTACACCAAAATAAAAATCTTTCGCACAGTAAAGGAAACCATCAACAAAATGAAATAATAATCTACTCAATGGGAGAAGATATTTGAAAATGATATATATATATAATAAGGGGTTAATATTCAAATTATATATTGATACAACTCAACACCAAAAAAAAAATACATAAATAATCTGATTAAAATGGGCAGAGGTCCTGAATAAACATTTTTCCAAAAAAAAATATACAAATGGTGAACAGACACATGAAAATATGCTCAACACTACTAATCATCAGGGAAATGCTAATCAAAACAAGAAACTATCATCTCACACCAGTCAGAATGAGTACTAGTATCAAAAGGACAAGAAATAACAAGGATTGGAAGGGATGTAGAGAAAAAGTAAGGAACCCTTATGCACTGTTGGTGGGAATGCAAATTGGTGTAGCCACTATGGAAAACAGTATGGAGGTTCCTCAAAAAAAATGAAAATAGAAATAACTTCATGATCTACTAATTCACTGGGTATTTACCCAAAGAAAACAAAAACACTAATTCAAAAAGATATATGCACCCCTATGTTCACTGCAACATTATTTACAGTAGCCAAGACATGGAAGCAACCTAAGTGTCCACTGATACGTGAATAAAGAAGATTGTGTGTGTGTGTGTGTGTGTGTGTGTGCATGTGTGCATGCACATACATGTAATTAACTATAACTCAGCCATAAAAAGAATGAGATCGAAGTGCTTGGTGGCTCAGCTGATTAAGCATCCCATGTCAGCTCAGGTCATGATCTTATGGTTCGTGAATTCAAGCCCTGCATTGGTCTGTCCGCTATCAGCACGGAGCCTGCTTCAGATCTTCTGACTCCCTCTCTCTTCCCCTCCCTCCCCTCAAAAATAAATAAACATTAAAAAAAAAAAAAAAAGAATGAATACTTGCCATTTGCAACAACATGGATGGCCCTAGAGGGTATTAAGTGAAATAAGTCAAACAGAGAAAGACAAATACCATATGACTTCACTTATATGTGGAATCTAAAACACAAAGCAAACAAAAACAGAAACAGAAACAGACTCATAAATACAGAGAACAAATTAGGTTGCCAGGGGAGAGGTGTTGAGAGAATGGGTGAAATAGGTGAAGAAGATTAAGAGGTACACACTTCCAGTTATAAAATAAGTAAGTCACAGAAATGAAAAGTACAGCCTAGGAAATAGTCAATAATATTGTGTGGTGACAGATAATAACTACACTTAACATGATGAGCACTAAATAATGTACAGAATTATTGAATCACTATGTTGACACCTGAAACTACTATACTTCAACAATAAATTTTTTTAAGTAGAGAATAGATTTCTCTAAGTGTATCTATTTTCTGCCTAGAGAGAAAACCTATTCCAGAAACTTTATTTAGCCTCTGACCAAGGTTTGGGCCCTGTGCCCTATGCCTTAGCTGAAAGAGAAACTGAGAAATTGAATAACTGGCATTTCCAGCCTGTAATATGAGAGGCAGTATTTGCTAACAAGGAGAGAGAGGCTATTGCATTGGCAACCAGTTGGGCCTGCCAGAAACCTCAATGTCTAAAAACAGAATATCCATATGGTACAATCCTGTGCTGCTATCATAAATGATAATACAGGTAAGATTACAGGAGGGAAAAAACCAAGGTGTAAAAAATTTGATGTACACAGAGGACATATACCAAGAGGTAAACCATGGTTATCCCTTTGTGACAGGATTAGTGGGGTATTTTCATCTTCTTTGTATTTTTGTGTTATTTAATATTTTTAAATTAACATAAATTGCTTTTATAATAAATGTTTTCAGTTTTCAAAAATGATATAATTGAAAGAGAAAAATTATTTCTTATCAAAAATGTTCTTTGGTTCAGGTTGGAAACAGAAAATAGAGCAGTCAAAAAATGAATAAGACATTTTAATCCAAATTAATTTGTATTACTGTCATAAAGAAGTAAAAAAAAAAGACAAAACAGAAATCAGGCAAAATGGTCATTGGAGGACTTTAAAACTGGAAAAATAAAAATATTTTGTTAAGAGATGATAATACAACCAAAAGCATCAAAGAACGGGCTGTTGCAACTTAATATGTTGGAAGAATTGGTCTGTGGATTTCTCCTCTTAGGAGAAAGTCTTTCACTTTGGCCAAGATCAGCTTTGTCCAGGCCACAAAAATTAAAACAGTCTAAGGGAAGAAGGAAAATGCTCCTATTTTGGAGAAAGTAATTCACAGTTTTAACAGCATGCTGATATCTGCCAATATTTTAATGTTTGGCTAAAACAAACGGTGAACAGTTTTCTTGGTTCTTTGAACATTTTAAACCATTTTAATCATGTAAGTTTTAGAAATAAATACTTCTAAATGTAAAAACTTCAAACCATCAAGAATAAAAGTAAAAAATGAAATTCCTGTTTTCATTGCCTCCAATAAGCTCTGGCTTTTTTTTCCTCCAAAGAGATAACCACTGTTAAATTTAGGATTTATCTCTTTAGGTATTCTGTATATATTCAGATTTTTTAAAACCTCAATTAAATCATACTATACATGTTTTCGTGCCATGAGCTTTTTTAAACATGATAATATGTCTTGTGTATATTTCTATTTAATTACATATAGATCTCACAATTTTTTTATGAGCTACTAAATCTAAACACTCTTCTTTAATGTTTAGACATTTAGATTGTCACTAATACTTTGCTTTTATATATAAAAAATGCTTCACTGAACATTTTGTACACCCACTTTCACTTTCATTCACTTGGGTGGGTTGTTTAGTAGTATCAATTCCTAGGCATGAAATTGCTAACTTTAAATGTATATACATTTTAAAATTTAATAGATAGTGACATACTGCCCTCCACAAAAGCTGTACCAATTTCACACTCTAGCCAGTAGGGTTTGAAAATGTCTGCTCTTTCCATTTCCAGCAGCACTGATCATCAACATATGTAGGGGAATATCATTGTTACATTGTTTTAATTCATATTTCTGTGAGTAATAGTGAGGATGAATTCTTTCATGTGTTTACTCAAATAAACATTTATACTAATAGCAATACCTTGAATTCATATTGGGCTATTATTTCCTGAGAACATCATGAGTGGATCCTTAATTATATTAGCCATATTCATCTTTATAGATATACACTTTTTTAGCTATTTTATATTTTTTAATTATAAAAAATATTTACATATTAATGGTAGTAAATTTTTAAATGCAGTCATAAAGAACAAGGCAAACATCACCTATTAATTCTACCACCTTTAGATAATAGATTATCCATATTCTGATACACAATTATATATGTATATAATATGTATATGTATTATATAAAATACATTATATGTATATCTTTATTGAAGATATTTGCTTTTAAAATTGAGATTGTACTTATATTTCATATCCTTTGTTTCATACAGTATATGTAAATACTATATTATGTTTTTATATTAATCAGTCTTCAAATTATGGCTATTATGTGGTATCATAAATGTATTAGCCTGACCACTGTTTTGTGTTGAACTTATAAATTATTTAATTTTTTAAATTTAAAATAAGATTTGCTAATTATCCTAACAGGTAAAATTTGATATTCCTCTCTATTTCCCTCATATATGTTACTACAAGTAAAATTATTGGTTCAAAGGGTATAAACATTTTTAAGTCTGAGGACTACGTGTATATGTGTCCATGTTTTAATAATTTATACTTCCACTAGTGATGTTTCATAGTGCTCATATTTATATATCCTTGAAAAAATAGGTATGAAACATATTCTAATCTTTTATAATTTAATTGGCCTTCCTATAACTACAACTGATACTGGACATTTAATCACATTTTTTGAGTTTAATCATTTGTATATATTCTTCATTGAAATCCCTAATCCATATTCTCTTGTCTATTTTTCAATTCAGTTTTCTTTATTTTCATACTGATTAATAAAATCTTTATATAATAAAGATACTGATATTTGTTTCTGGTTTCTTTTATTTTTTAGCCTTTACTCCTTATATAAATCTGCCATACATATAAGGTACAAATTTAACTTAAGCAAAACAATGTGACAATATAAATGGAAAACAAATATTGGGAAAAAATGGCCTAGTTTAGAAACCTTGAAATATACTTGGACATTGTTCATGTTTCTAATGTGCATTCTACTGTGACATTTCCAAGTTATTAGAAATAACCATCAATAGCCAAAAATATATAAAATTCCTTTTTTGAGCGTCCCAGAAACAAGTTACTTCAGCATTAGTAGGCTCTTTAAGAAGGTTGTCAATATCATAATTAAATATACAAGCATATATTCTCTCAAGCCTAATGTTTAAGTTCTAGAGTAAGAAAGATAAAGGAAATTCAAATGATGCTTTGTGAACTTCAGCAAAATATTTAACTTCTCTGTGTTTCCTTTTCCTTAATTATAATAATACAGATGAATAATAATAATACCTATCATAGGGTTTTTAAAAATAATTAAAATAATGTAATTTATGTAAAGCACATAGCATTACAAAAAGTTGGAATAAAATTGTTACTACATAGATCATAATAATGACTATTTCAGAATTATTTTCATTACTTACAAAGGAATTTTTCTACCATTAATTTCTATAACAAACAAAAAGCAGTTTTACATAAAGTCTAGCTTCTTTGGGAAACTCATATAAGTCAGTTTATGTCCAATGAAAGCTTGCAATGTATTAGTCTTTCGAGAAAGCTTGAGCATCTTTGAAGTGTTGGTGACTCAGATTGATGTGTTCCTTCCTCTTTGGTGTTCATTCTTAGCCCTTGGACAATTGAAACAGAAAAGACATGGCCTGAGGGCATTCTTTTCCACAATGGTGCTTCCACAGATTTGACCCAGGCCATGCATATGGCTCTCAGTAGGCGGATTTTATTTAAATAAATGAGATTGTTCTATGTTTAATTCATGATGCAAGGATTTTGGGGGCATCTGCTTTATTTATTTTTTAAAAGCACACTGATAGGACAGATCAAAACATAACTCAATGGGTATTATATTTTTATAAACTAAAGGCCACCCCTTATATAGCTGATCTATAAAATACCAAAATGAATAATTTTTAAAAATCCTCATATTTAGAACCATATATGAATACCAAAGATTAATGAACTGCTTTTGAATTTCTACCACTACTTTGTAACTTTAGTTTCTGTTCATAACTGACAAGGCTTCATGCACAATTTAAAAGCCTGTTTCCAGAAGAAAGAAGATGGAAACATCATGGTTAAGCATCCCGAGAATCCGGCAGCCTACCTAGAGCTTCAAGTGCTCTACTCCTCAGCCCATTACATGGAAAAAGGTAGTTAGCTCTAAGAGAGGAAAGAAAACACAACATGAAAGTCTTCTCACAAAAAAAAAAAAAAAAAAAAAAAAAAAAAAACATCTGAGAAAGCTCAAATGAGTGAATAATAGAAAACAGCCAACACTCAGCTGCTTGGGGTTGATCACTCAGTTTGTTTTTCTTTCCTCTCCCTCCTACTGCCTGCCTTTTGGTCAGTTCTTTGCTCCTTGGCACCTCTAAGGGAGGGGGTGTGTGTAGGGTCAGACAGGGGAAGGGAGAAGATCATCAGTCAATTTTGCATCTTGTTAGTCACTCTAGAGAAAGGTTAGGTTAAAACAGAAGAAGACAATGAGGATTAGGGATTATCTGTAACTTTCAAAGACCAGTGTTCCTCCATTATTATGAAAACTCAGCAGTGGGCTGCAGGCTCACTCTACTTATTCATGCACATGGTGAACAGTAATCATTCAGTAAGCATTCCCATATAGTCCAGGACTCACAGCTCTGGAAGTAAGAGTAATGTACAAAAATATTTTCTTAATAACAACAAAAAAATAGCAACTTGGGTCAGACACAGTTAGGGAAAGCCAAAGTCCAGCTGTTTTCAGGATTTATCCAATATTAGTAACATTGCGGTTCTGGAATAACAATATAAAATGTGCATTCAGAGGTGTTTTTTCCATTTAATTCTCTAACTTCTAAATGTTTGCTAGTTTGACATATGTTTCTAGTTTGTGTACATTGAATATTTTAAAACTGTCATCTTGCAAGAGCTATTTGATGTTCAAGAAGCCTTCTTTGTTGTTGTTAGAAAGCAGAAATCATGATTTGTAGAGAGAAATTTTACAAGCTTGAAAAGAGTGCATTTTAGCTTTTGTTTCACTTCATTCCCCTTGATGTCTTTTAGAGAGAACAAATGTATTCCTCCGTCTGATACCAGAAAGATTCCTCATGTTGAAAATAGAAAAACAGAGCAGGAGATAGGGTTGGGAGGTGAGGGCTCTGCTGTCTTTATGAACAGCTACTGTTCAAAATCAACCCATCCAACTCCTTGAAAGCACAGCTTCAGCAATGAAAGATGTTTAAATAGTGATAATGGATTGCAAATAAAGGGACTCTTATCTTTGGAATTTTGAAGTAGACACCAGGAAGCAGTGCAAATTTAGTTTAAGGCTTACCCCCAAAGCTGAACTTTTCATCTTCTATATGTCCGTCTGTGCTTATGTGTTTCATATATACATAATGGAGCTTTAGAAGCTGGTTAACCACATATAAAAATAAACCATAGCATTTTATATAAAAACCAGGAATTTGAAGTAAGATTATCTTTTTTTTTAAATTTTCCCAGGAGCTCAGTGTCAGGTGAATGAAGAAATATGTGAGAGTAACACATATATTTATCATGAATAGCAGAATAAATCTTACCCCATCCATTAATTCCTTCATCCACTCACGATTCATTCATTTCTTCATTCATTGTTATTCCACTATCAGTAGCTGCTCCTCAAATTTGGAAAGATTAAGTATGATCATAGATAAAGCTCATTTTTATTATAATTTACAAAACTCCTCTCTCTAATTAACCCAAAGACAGCTGATAATAGAAAATCGAATGGCTTCAGAAGTGGCAAGAAAGATTCTAACATGAGCAAAAGAATAGTTTCTTTAAATAGAATGGTTGGGGATAGGTGAAATAGGTCATGGGATTAAGGAGTGTATTTGTCATGAAGAGCACTGGGTGATGTATGAAATTGCTGAATCACTATATTGTACACCTGAAAGTATGTTACCTATACTGAAATTAAAACATACATACATAGATACCTTAAAAAAATAAAGAGCCCCCAAGTTTTCCTAACTGTTACTAAACCAGTGGCCTAAAGCCAATTCTTTCATTTCTGATTGATATAATATCTCATATTCCATAAAAAAGTCACTCTCATGGAGTTCTTATCTTAACACTTTTCACAGTCAGATTTTGTTACTGCAATTCATCTGTTCAGTTTGGATTCCCAGGATGCAGCATCCCACCAACTTTGCCAATGGGACTCTGATCAGTTGGTTCCAGACACCATCCTCTAGGCTTCTTGGTCCCCTAGCCTGGCTCAGAGGCTCTGTCCTGGTTTGCTAAGGCCCTCCTGTTCCAGTCTACACCCAGTTCAGTGCAGCATGACAGCAATCTGGCATTTTCCTTCTTTGAAATGGGTTTCCTCCATCAAGAGTTCCTGATTCTCTTAGTGCTCTACTTTTACTCTTTCATGGGCAAACTCTCTTAACACATCAGCAGAGCCAATGAGATTACAATATTTCTTCCGGCTAGTATCTTTGCATTTCAACTAGGGTCATTTTTCATTCCAGAAATGCCTTCTTTTGAAGACTTTTATAATGTCCACGTCCCTTCACACCCTATTTATTTCCTTCTAAACTTTCAGAGCCCCCACTTACAATTGTATTTATTTTTACCTTCTTTATCGTCTAACTAGACTTTGGGCCTCATGAAAAGTGAAACATAATGACTGTATTTACTTTTGGATCCTCTACATTTTGCATAGTACCCGGCATGAAATAACTACTAAATATTTATGTGCTGAATAAATTCATCCATCCGTCCATCCATCCATCCATCCATCCATCTATCCATCTATCCATCCATCCAAGAATTATTGAGCCAGATGTTGTGCTAGGTAATGGAGAAGTTATGACACACTCAGGGGAAAATAATTAGGGCCAAGTGGGCCTCTTGATGCCCTTCAAATCACACTTCACTGGCAGCAACTTACACCACTTATGCAGGCCAGTCCTGGATAAAGGTTAGAGGGGTGAAGCACAAGCAAGGACAGAGCTCACAAATCATTGGTTCCTGACACTTGCAACAACTTTGAAAGCCGTTAAAACTGTTACCTTCAATTTCAAGGCTCTAGTACTCACCCTGCTAAGAAGACTTTTGACAACCTAACCCCATAACTTCCTCCCCCATCCAACTCACAGCAATTGGCAGATCTCAGGATTGATGGTCTAGAAACAGGGGAGAAAGTCCCTAGGTCAAGATCCTAAGTCTCTGGAATTCCCTCCCTCCGAAGCTCTGCTTTCTTCTACACAAGGCAATATGCCAAAAGAGTCCCCTTTACTCCTGCAGTCCACACGTGACAAAGGAATATACCAAGTTTCACCGCTGTCTGAAGTTCTCTTTCCCTCATTCTACAACTGGGCTGTAATTGTAATTGCTGGAAAGTGTCCTGTCTAAAAATCTAGGTGCTAATTTCAACAATAGAAATAGCTAGAAAAAGGAAACTGTGAAAAAAGAGATAGATTAAATTCACTGAAATCTTCTCATGCTATGTTAATTATACACAACAGGAGCTTTCAGGATATGTACCAGAATATCAAATGATTTGACACAGTTAACAAACAGAAAATGTGCTAGTTTCTCCTGCTAGTACAAATATATATGTTCAGCATAAATAAGTTTTATTTTTATTTTTTATAGTATATTGTCAAGTTGGTTTCCATATAACACCCAGTGCTCATCCTCACAATTGCCCTCCTTCATGCCCATCACCCCCCTTCCCCTTTTCCCTCTCCCGCTTCAGTCCTCAGTTTGTTTTCAGTATTCAAGAGTCTCTCGTGCTTTGTCTCCCTCCCTCTCCCTAATTATTCCCCTCCTTTGCCTCCCCCATGGTCCTCTGCTAAGTTTCTCCTGTTCCACTTATGAGTGAAAACATATGGTATCTGTCCTTTCCGCCTGACTTATTTCACTTAGCATGACACCCTCGAGGTCCATCCACGTTGCCACGAATGGCCAGATTTCATTCTTTCTCATTGCCATGTAGTATTCCATTGTATAGATGAACCATATCTTCTGATCCATTATCAGTTGATGGACATTTAGGCTCTTTCCATGATTTGGCTATTGTTGAAAGTGCTGCTATGAACATTGGGTACAAGTACCCCTATGCATCAGCACTCCTGTATCCCTTGGGCAAATTCCTAGCAGTGTTATTGCTGGGTCCTAGGGGAGTTCTATTGTTAATTTTTTGAGGAACCTCCACATTGTTTTCCATAGTGGCTGTACCAGTTTACATTCTCACCAGCAGTGTAGGAGGGTAGCATAAATAAGTTTAACTACTACATATTATTCAAGGAAATACCTTATTTTTAAAGGAAACTTTAGTAATTTGTGGTTAAATGCCAGTTATCATTTATCTCTTATAAAGTATTACTAAGCTTTAAGCTTTTCAGCTTCATAAAATGGTATGTAGCTGTTTGTACCAATTAATTCTCATTTTAATTTTCTTTACCCCTACACAACTATTCTCATTTTAGAGATACAATGAGAGAAACAAAACTATTTCTTTTTTTAAATTTTTAATGTTTAGTTATAAATTTAGAGAGAGAAAGAGAGAGAGAGAGACAGAGAGACAGAGACAACACAAGTGGGGAAGGGGCAGAGAGAGAGGAAGCCATAAAATCCGAAGCAGGCTCCAGGTTCTGAGCTGTCAGCACAGAGCTTGACGTGGGGCTTGAACTCAGGAACCATGAGATCATGACCTGAGCCAAAGTCAGACACTTAACTGACTAAGCCACCCAGGCGCCCTGAAACAAAACTGTTTCAATAGATTTAAACAAAGTTACAGAATATAAAATTGGTAAACAAGGCATAAGAACCCCAAATCCTGAAGTCCTGATTCAACTATACACCAAATATTTAAAGATCTACTTTATAACATATATAATACAAAAAAACTCACATAATTCTACCATTTGTTTTTGTCCAAGGAGAAAATGGCTACACATGCCTGCCAGTGGCAAAAAAGAAAGGAGGCTAGTTTATAGTTTTCAAACTCTTTTAAAAAATGGCTTACAGGTGGAGTTTTGATTCCTATGTTGTCTCCAAGCTTTTTCAAGTGCTGCCATATGATTTTTAAAAGTCATAAAAACTAAATAAATACAAGTAATATCAATATTGAAAAAAAGCATTGTTTGGTACACATTCTAAATTCAGCAAACATCTCTTTAGTTCCTTATGTGTAATCTCACTCAAATATCATTCAATAAAATTGATAGACTTTTAAAAATATGTACTACACATATTCAGTACAAAATATATAAAACTATGTAAGTATAAAGTATATAAAAATACAAAACTAAAATTTTAAACTATGTAGATAATTTGAATGTAGATATGCAAGTAAAAGAAAATCTTATAGTTAAAATTGGAACAATTTTTTGGATGAAAACCAAAGTACAATGGAATAAGAAACTGGATTCTTATTGATTAATAAAGAAATACATATCAAGTTATATAGGTTATGATGCTTTTAGCAGATTTTTTAAAATAATCCAGCTCAAATTGGTATAAGCAATTAGGGAATGTATTGGTTCAAATGACTGAAATTTCAAAGCCAAAACCTAGCCAAAATTACTAGGTACAACTACATGGATATGTAATCAAGAACGCATGATCATTTTCTCCCTTCTTTCTAACATCTACAATTAGATTTCATCCCAAAGCTAGTGTTCCTGTGGTTGTCTGATGGTAAGAGACACTGGAGGGAGCTACATGCTTCTTTGCGTATGTTAGACCAGTTTCCTCACCATGACATTATTGACACTAATGACATTTTGACCAAATAATTCTTGTACTGTCCTGCGCCTTGTAGGATGCTTAGTATCATCCTTGGCCTCTACTCACTAGATGCCAGTAGTATCCCACAAGCTGTAACAATGAACAATATCTCCAGACATGGTCAAACGTCCCCTGGGAGGCAAAATCAGCCACAGTTGAAAATCACTGATATAAGAGAAAGGCCCCTCAGGCAAATATGGGGAAATTTTCCCAGAAGCCCTTGGGAAATATTGTCTCAGACTAAACTGACTTAAATTGTATGGCCATACCTAAGCCAATCATGAAGAAGATCAGAAATACTTTCATTAGAATTGTATCTCAATAAAACTGAGAGGAAAAAAGAAACAAAAAAGAAATACTCTGATCAGGACTAATTAGGTCAAATTCCTAGTAATAGAAAAGGGGTCAACGTCCCTTCAATATGAGGACTATGTAAGGGAAAGTGGATTCCTGAACAAAACTAGAGTTCTACCAGGAAAAAACAAAGGATTCAGAGTAGGCTACCAAACAACATTCACAAATCAGTTTCTCATAACAAACAAGATTGACTCTGAAATGTATATATAAAAGATACTACTCAGGTAAATCTTCATAGAGGAAAAACTGAGAACTGTGGTGAATTCATTTATTTAAATTTTCATTGAGTATATTCCATATGCCAGGCCACTAGGTGCTAGAGACAAGGTGATAAACAAGATGGACTCCTTGCCTTCATGGAACTCATAGAAGGCACACTTAAAAGAGGTCATTACAAAAAGTGTGGTGAGTACTGTTATTATATGCCATGAGATTATAACCTCACCCTCCCTAAGAATAAAGGAGGAACCTCTCTGAGGTTTGCCTGCCATGTACACTTTCTATTCCCAGCACATGGAAAAGTGGATAGCTCATAGCAGGTTCTTATAAATATTTACTGAATGAATGAGTGAATGGATATGAAAACATTAAGTTCCTACTATGCATCAGACACTGTTCTAGGTTTCATAAATGAAGCAGTAAGCAAATTAGTGAGAAGAAAGAGACAGCAAATAAATAGATGTGGTAATAAATAAAACAAGCCTGGCTGGTGACATAACTAAGAACATAAGTATTTTTCTGTTTTGTTCTTTCTCTTTATATAGTTGAAGAAGGATGACACACCATATGTGTGTCAGGAGTATTCCATTTACCCCTAGGTAATGCAGCCGATGGTGACTTTAAGTTGCAAATACAGTTTTAACCCAGAAATTGAGTGACCAGTTCAAGGTAATTACTGAAACTTTAAATCTGACTTAACATTAAGTCTTCTCTGCCTCCCTTGGAACAGCTTCAGGCTGAAGGCAAAGTCCTGATCCCTCTGCTCTCCCTACCTCCCATCTTCTAATCCTTTGTAGCTGTTTTGTTCCTGACTCAGGTAAAAGTAAAAACTACCAAAGCCAAGAAATGAGGGTCTGTGGAACACTATTGGGACTAGAGTGAAATGAGTAACCTACTTGCCTCAGGCACAAAATTTAACCAAAAAACTCAGGAATCGAGATAAATAACACTTAATGAAATATTAGATATTAATAACATTGATATTAAATATTATGCTAATATTAATGGGAAATTATTTTAATAAAATATTTTTAAACCAAAATTAATTTTTAAATATCTACAATGAACAAAATATCAAATTTTAAATAAAGACAGGATTGATGGCAGTGCCTACACGAGCTATACTGGAGTCTATGGTAAAAGGAAAATTATCAGTAATACTAAGTCAGGGCAGTGAGTCTTGTGAACGCTGGATAGATTTCAGAAATATCTTGTAGGTAGAATAGAAATGATTGGTGATTGACTAGATGTGACAAGATGCACAGTTACTCCAATTATTGGGAAAGGAACACAGGAAGATAAGCAGGTTTGGTAATGAAAGTTAATTCAGAAAAAATAATGGCCAAATTGAAATTATGGCACCTGAAAATATTTCATCTGATCATGATGTTCAAAAGAGCCTTGATACATGAGTATAGAGTTTATGATAATATCCTTAAAAGCATTAATTGCTCTGTCGGTAACCCTCAATAGACCCTAAAGGGAGAATATTCAATGGACGCAATTCTTTGAGATCTGGTGGGAAGAAGTAAGTGGGGCCCCCGAAACAATGGAATCCAATTCCAAAGCTTCTGGGAGTCCATCTAATTCAGTCTAAAAAGCAGATTAAAATTCAGATTAAAAAACAGACTACCTAAAGAAATAAATGGATGACATGTCCTTACAATTATTTCCCATTCACACTGTTTCATTCAATCAACGTTTTGATGAAAATCAAACAGGAGACAGGTTGAGGCTATCACCTTTGGAACAGGCTGAGAGTTCAGGCATTTGTGTTGCAATTAAGGACAGATAAAAATCAACTGACTAAACATTTTTTTGTTTTTGTTTTTATTTTTTAACATTACCGGAGTTTAACTAAATCTTTTGCCAAGGCTCTCCTATGAATAGGTAGTGATATAGACATGGCTGTGATACATTTTGCTGCAAAATTTTTAAATAAGATTTCTCTCTCATGACTAAAGAAAAATCTCAATACTATAACATCATAATTCCGTGTTATAAACAATGCAAATAGGAGCACAGCCTTTAGGAGAGTTAGATACAATATGCAGTGAACTACTAAATGAATTTACCAAATATGTAGATAAGACATATGATTAAATATGGAAATTGTGTACAGAATACTGTTTTATAGAACTTGATCTGAAGCCATCCTATCGAATAACTGTTAGGTAACAGAAGCTGCCACTCATAGATCATACTCCTAGTAAATTACAACAAAAATTCATGCATAAAACATGAATTAGGATATATTGGGGAAGAGATATATATATATTTTAAAATGTGATAAAATCAACATTTTAAAACAGTTTCAGAAATTATTTGAAATTTTACTTTTCACTTTGCAATTTTTATAGATTACATAAATTAATCTACAAATGATCACAAATTTACTTTGATGTGTAATATGATATCACAGAGCCAAAAATACTTGATAGTTTTATCAAAAGCTAAATTTGATCCTGTTTTTTTTAAATTCTCTTAACTGGGAAGCTATGACTAACAATTTTTAGGTCTCTGCTCTATATCTTTAGGGATATAAAGTCTCAAAGTAATTAAACTGTCAAGTAAAATTTATTCAAGTATTTTAATTGGTCCTGTCAGCATTTGCTGTTGAACTATAGATTTTAATTAACCACACACATTAATTAATGAACCACAGAGATGAATTCACTGATGAATTATTTCTTTGGAAAGTTACTGTTTTGCTTAGATTTCATATACCTGCATTAAAGGCAATTTTCCAAAATAACCACTAGCTTTTTTGAACAATTTTCTTTGTTAATCTCTGTGTCAAAATGTTTTTTAGATTGTCTTCTCAATTTAAATATTTTCAGTCTATGAATAATAAATGATATGTGAGGCAATTAGAACCAATTCTTATTGATTCAAAAGCAATTTATTTCCCAGTAAATATATATAAAATATATATTGGAAGGACACTTTAAGAATGGAAATTTTTCAACTCATAAATATATATAACTAAGATGAAATATTGATTATCACAGGATTGTAGCAAATATTTGAACTTGAAAAATTTAACACAACCATGTAAAAATTACAGAAAGATATTAGCATTTAAGAAAACATTCAACTCAACCATCAACACTCTCCTCCAAAGGAGAATGTTCTAGAAACCTCTTTTTGTGAACAGGAAAGTAAAAAAACACAATCCGCACTATCTTAGGTATTCTGGCAAGTGAAGTAAGATGTGAAATAGAAATAAGAAGTAGAACTCTTTTTTTTTTTTTTTTTTAAATTTTTTTTAGAATTTATTATTGAGACAGAAACAGAGCATGAGCGGGGGAGGTTCAGAGAGAGAGGGAGACACAGAATCTGAAGCAGGCTCCAGGCTCTGAACTGTCAGCACAGAGCCTGATGCGGGGCTCGAACCCAGGAACTGTGAGATCGTGACCTGAGCCAAAGTTGGCCGGTTAACCAACTGAGCCACCCAGGTGCCCCAAGAAGTAGAACTCTTGAATGAGGGAGATAGAATCATTGTTTGCAAACTGTTCAGAAATTCATTAATTCAATATCTTATTTTGATAGTTCCAGGCACTGTTCTAGGTGCTGGGAATACAATGATAAATCAAACAGATAAGTTCTTATCCTTCCCATTTTTAAGGTTCTCTATTCAGTGATTTATTATTAGGTCTCCACTAAATGCTATACTGCTCTCAAGGACCTCAGCATGATTAAAGATAACAGAGACCAAAAATAATAGAGGCCTAAACAACACAGAACATTATTTGTCTTGCACATAAAAGTCTGGGCACATCTGCTTATATCTATAAGTGAAACTCTACTCAACAAAGTCCTAAGAACCCAGATTGTTTCCAGTTTACTGCCTGCTCATCCCTATAAATAACCTTCTTTTTTCATGATCCTAGAACTCTAGCTATCACATAAATTTCAAGGAGTAATATGGAGGAAGAAGGGAAGAAAAAACAGAAAGCACAAGTCTACAGTCTTAAAAAAAATTTCCCCAAAGCAGCCACATCATGTTTCTTACAAGCTTCCCATTCACCAGAATTTAGCTATATACCTTTGCTTGTCTGAAAAAGAGAGTGGAAAATGTAATTTTTTCCTTTGTTTTGTATTTCCTTATAGAGCAGATAGAAGCCAAAAAAAATGAGGATTATAATTCAGAGAAAGTAGGTTACTGGGGCAGAAAACTAGAGTCTCATTCAAATAAGGCAATCAGAAAATCATCTTAACATTGACCTGTTTGATGGAGTACAATGCTTCCCACCTCCTAATACAACTACAAATATAACTTAAACTTCTAAAGTTTTGGGCTACCCTATTTGCCTGCTAAAGGAAGAGAAGCCTATGAATAGCCACTGGATATGAGAAGAGATTTGAAAATAGGAAACAGTATAACATCATCTGCCACAGAGCTGTCATTCTTTAAATTTTGTCAAACTGGCTACAGTTAGTATTATAAACTTCTTTGAACACCCTAAGTAGGTGATCATAGAATGCAGGCCTAAAATACACTGCTTATAACTTCTGAGTGGTTGTTGAACTAGATGGTTGTCAAATCTAGTTTTCACCACCCTCATAAAGATTATGGGTTGCATCATTCTAAAGTGGCATGATTTAAAGACATCTGTACAAAAGAAGTAGTACTAAAATGAGTCACTTGTATGTGATTCTGTTTACCATGATTATATGGTAAAGTGGACATGGACGTGTTCTAGAGGAGGGATTATATCTACGTGAAATGGTTTTCTCAGAGAGTAAAACTTGGAACAAGACTGTTCATTTTGAATGATCTGGAATGAAAGAACCCAATAACTTCTAACACTATCTAGACTTGTGTTTAGAGTCAACTAAGATTTCTTTTAGTGACATTCCAGCTTGAGTGCAAACCAATGATAATTTTATAAAATGAACCTGAAACCTTTTAAAGGCCATACTCAAGTTTCCCATCATAGAGTTTTATATATCAGATCAAGTGTGTGAGTTTATTAAGGTATTTTCCATTGCCAGAAGAGGTTTACTTTACCCACTAAAACCCCGCTCAAATGGGTATCAAATGTCTGGTGTGACCTGTCACATGATATAATTTAAGTCTGAAAATGTACATGATTTGCTTTAAGCAGAGAGTTAAAATCTTTCTCAATGAAAGCAATAGAGTATATCACTGATAAAGTGAAGGTGATACAGTAAAGGGTCATGACTTAGCCCTTTCTGAGCAATGGAGAAAGAACAAAACACACACACACACACACACACACACACACACACACACCCTTGTCTGCTCCCATGTTATGTAGCATCAATAATCCAACCTGTTTTAATTTTTACACAACAAATCCCTTTCAAGCTTTGAAGCCAATCCTTCCATATACACAGTACTAAGTAGCCATGGTGGGCTCTCCCATTCAGTGTAATCATGATAGAGCTATTTAACAATTATGTGCAATCATGTACTAACTACTGAGGGAAACAAAATAAATGAGTAACATATAATCCTTATTTTTAAAGAGCTAATAGTTCAGGAGGGGAAGGAGTATAACTAGAAAATATAAGAATTCTGACTCAAAATTCCCTATGACCAATGTAACAATAAAAAGGTAAATGAAAAGATTACATTTTAGAAGAAATAAGAAAACTCATAAGATGAAGGTGGCATTTGAAAAATATCTTGAATACTAGGTAGACACAGTAAGAAGGGCTTTAGGAAGGTGCTGTGGGCTCGGGAACTGAGGGCTTAATTTAAGATATACTAGGTTGTCAGGGCACCTGGGTGGCTCGATTGGTTGAGTGTCCGACTCTTGGTTTCAGCTCTGGTCATGATCTCACGGTTTCGTGAGTTTGAGCCCCACATCGGGCTCCAGGCTGACAATGCAGGGCTTGCTTGGGATTCTCTGTCTCCCTCTCTCTCTCTGCCCCTCCCCCACTTGAGCTGTCTGTATCTCTCTCAAAATAAATAAGTAAACTTAAAATTTTTATAAAAAAATAAAAAGATATACTAAGTTGTCAGTTGCTTGGCACATACAGTAAGAGTAGGAGCACAGTGAAGAAAGGATGGACGGATGAGTAGTCACCCTACATGTGAAGGGCACTGATGAGGTTGTGAGGAAAGCTACTTAATTTATAATCATGAGGTAGCCATTATAGATTTTTACGAAGAGGAAGTCATGACAGATCTGGACTTTTGGGAGAATAATCTGGCATCAGGGTATCAGACAGAATGGATAGAAAGGATTCAAAGGCCATTGCCATTCATCACATCCTACAACACCAGGAACATCCCGGTTATTTATGTAGAACTAAGACAGGTGAGAAAAAGGCAGTATTCACCTTTGCCAAATCTCTTATCTTTGAGAAGATGGCTTCCAAGCTCGGCATTCTAATGCAAGTTTTCTTCATATAGAAACCTCTCCAGATCAATCTTTTCTAACCTCCACTATTTCTGCTCCTGGGAAGAGAATTTAGTATCTGTCCACATTTAAATGTTACATTTCCTAGGAGCAACAAAGGTAAAGGGGGCTGTTGGCAGTGAGAGTGCATCTGATCTCATCCAAAAAAATGCTGCAAATTCATTCAAGGGAATCAAGTCTGACCAGGAAATATCTGAAAGGCATGTTATTTTCTGTATTCAACAAAAAGAGGAAAGTTAAGAGATGGAGCAGAAATATTCTGCTACTGTGAGTTTGATCAGGTGGTTTCAATCCCAAACTACTTGAACACAAGCTATTTAAACAACAGCAGCATTTTAAAATTATGTAATTCTATAGTGAAAAAGAAGGGCCTTGGGGGAGGGGGGAGGGACAGAATTTTCCCTTGAGTCTTGTAAAAATGATAAATACATCAAGAAGGTGAATAGAATTGTTCTGTGTCTGCAAATTGGCACGGAGGTGTTTACCTTCTGTGAGGTTATGACCTCAGATCATTTACTAGCAATTACAACTTCACAACATCTTCAAGAGACTGAAACACCATAACATGCTTTTCCTTTAAAAACAAAAAGATTTTATTTTTGAGTAATCTCCACAGCCAACAATAGGGCTCAAACTTAAAACCCTGATATCAAGAGTCAACACACTCTACAGACCGAGCCAGCCAGGCACCCCCACACTTTTCCTTTTTTATGTGAGATGTGTATGAAGCAGATATTTGTTTTGGATATGCGAAGGAAGGCTTAATTTTTTTTTTTAAGTCAGAGAACACAAAGCAAAATATGCAGCAAGGAATATTAAATCAAATCTGATGGAGCATAGTGATTTATCTTATCTTCTCTAGACAACCCTCTTTCCAAAATTTTATTACTTTCTATGACAGTTGTACTTAGCTGAGCATAAGGTTTTCAAGCTAAAAGAATTACAGCTGCCTTTCTTTAGACAACATCAACAAAATCTGATGAAAGAACAAAAAAAAATGGGCACATGAACGTTTGTGTTCTCTTGTTTGTGATGATACCAAGTTGCTTAGTAATTACATGACATCCAACTGAATTTGGTATTGGCCTGGGATGAACCAACAATGGATTTGATGACACACTGAACTAATCTGGACTGCTAATTTTCATGCTTCTCTATTTAGTTACTTGAAGAAAATAATAAAACTATAGTGCAATATTTACTGATCATGTCAAAACTACTTGAAAAATTCAGTAAGAAAGATAATAAAATTAAAGGCTAATGGCTTTTGTAGGTATAAGTAAAATAGTAGTTCATATGTAAACAACACTGGAGGAAAAGATGAAACAACATGCTCATACAAAATAAGAACTTTGGATCCAGTCTAGGAGCTTGCATTTTGTTCACATAATGACAGTCAGCTGAGGCCGGGCAGGGATAAAATACTGGACTCTGTCACTGGTCATAAAGCTTTTCTTTCAGAGTTCTTGTGCTTCCTTCAGAGTTTCTGAATTAATAGAGCTTTGTTTCTATTGAGACAAAGCTGTAAAACTATCTGAAGATAACAGTTTTCTCGAAGTGAAGAGAGAAGAATCCTGCTTCTGGAATTACTTGATGTATTCAATTATTTGTACAAAGGGCAAATACATACCTTTTACTTCTCTACTAATATAGAAGGTTAAGAAAGTATCATAAACCAAAAATCAATTCATAAATTTATTGCTAATATTATTTTCTAGGTCTAAAGTCAATCACAACCCCTCAGATTCTGCCATGTACACAAATGAAGAGAGAAAGAGGGAGAGAGAGAGAATGCACATTGACCCAGGAAGAAAACTTCAACCCAATCAAAGCTTTGGGTTATTTCAAACCTCTTCATGGGAGTGGAAAAGATCAAATATCTAGGTTTGATTAATTTCAGAGGGGTCATAGGAAAATGCTTCTTAGCTGCCATTATGTCATGCATCCCACTCCTATTCTATGTCAACCACTGTACTAAGTACTTTACGTGCGTGACTTCATTTAATTTCTGCAATAACCGTACAAGCTAATATGCACCCATTTTACAGATGACGAATATTAGGCTTAGACAGGATAAAACAAGAGCCAAAATTTCAACTTGGATTTGTTTGACTCATATTCCAAATATCGTTAGTCAGGACGCGTTCACAGAATGCATACCTTAATCAGTTTTGCATATTGATCATTGCTCATGGCTCCAAGTAGTTTATTTCATAAGGAATTATGAAATTTCTTGCCATCTTAAATTATTTTTCTGTAATTATTCACAGGCAAAAAAAAAAAAAAAAAAAAAGACTTTCCTAGGATTGCTAACACCGGACATACTGCCTCTGATCAGCAGTCAAAGGAAAACACCTGGGCTTTGCTTATTCCCAGTCCAAGTGTAAAAAGTGTCTTTAATCCCTGACAGAATTAGTCAGAACTATATATGGCATGCCCATGAGTTCTTAATGAATGAATGAATAAATAGGGAGGTAGATAGAGAAAGAAAAAGAAACAAGGAAGCAAGTGAACAAGCAAGTTGCCATTGTTTCATTTAGAGAAGAAATCAGCAAGATTTAATACTGTGATTGCCTCTATCGAATCAAACATCATAGGTTCACTGTTAGTCATTCTTGTCTCCTCCATTTACTTGACTTTCCATTCATACACTGGGTAGAGTACATTGTTAACGCCATGTACAAGGAGATGGAGAAGAAAAGCCTCAGGTTTCACACCATCTCAGATGCATAAAACTTTTCTTGTCGACTCTGAAGAAACTGGGAATTGGCCCAAAACTTCTGTTATCAATCTGTCACTTAGATCATCATTCATATGTTGTCCATAGAGAATGACTCACTAGATGTTTGGTTTAGAAATGTCCTTTCATTACATAAGAACACACAAGTGGTTCAGAAATTATGTTTTTATTGTCCTAATACTTTTTAGCTCTGGAAATATGCCCATCAATGTAATAACATATAGATATGTACCAAGTCCCCATAGAAGCAATCATTAAAAGATCTAATGTGGAAATTATATTTATTCATTCATATTCCTTCTAACATTTATATTTGTTGATTGATACATAAATAAGAGCATGTATAAAAAACTAATCCTTGAATGTTTAATTATTTACATTCCTCCAGAATATTTCTTCCATTTGGAATTTTTCTAAAGTCAATCATAAATTTTGACACTTCAGTTTTGTTAGTGCTTACAGAAATAGCAAGACCATATTTTATTTCATCTTGATAGGGACAATACAATATTTAACATCTTACTGGATATAATTCTTAAAAAATTATCTATTGTGTATCAAAAACGTTAGAAATGCATGGAAAGGTAAAGAGTATATCCTTTATTTATCTCGTCACTGCCAGCATTTCTCATTGTGAGTGAAAAATTGTCTTTTCTTCTCTTGTCAAATAACAATGGGAGCAGTATTAGTCACAGTTTGCATGGAAATCTGCCAATAAAAAAGAAAGCTAAGTAAGATTTCTCTCCAAACCTAATAAAAATGTCCTGTGGCCTTTTGTGGGGCTATAAAGTATGACTCAAGATACCAGCCAAAACAAAGCAAAATTGGAGGAAAGAAAAGAAACAGACAGTAAAGTCTCACTTTTTCTGTACCACTTACAAGTACCTAAAGCCATGTTGAAGTATAAGAGAAATGTGACTTCAGTATCTCTGTCAATCCTTTCTTGAGCTTGGAAAAGGAAAGAAATCTCCTTCCCCATCATAAGTGTACAAAAGAGGAGTCTTGCTGGTAAGGTTAGCATCTGTCAATATCAGGCCTGGTACAATAGCAAAGCTGCTCTTTGAATTGTTTGCTTAATGAGATCCTCCAATGAATGGAGTGTATCTGCAGCTTGGGGTTTCACAAGGGACACAATACTGCTTATGGATTATTTTAGACAGGAAGGAGGTTAGTTTCAGCAAGCAAGTGAGAAATAGAAAGTGAGAAATAGAAGCTTTATTATTATAATTTGAATGTTTTCATTGAAAATGACTGAAATAGTTTTCTATACATTGTCTATAGGCTTAAAAATTCATGTATTTTGTCCCAGTCATTTCATTTTTCTTTGGAACATTCTTATTTATACTGGCTTCCATTCATTGTTTGTGTTCCATTTGTGGACCACTGCTATAGAATTTTAATGAGTTCCATGTTAAACACCTATTAAAATTCATTCTTTCAGAGTCATTCTGTAAGGAGCAAGCCCATACGTACTCTCTGAGTTTACTAATATTCCCTACTACAAATGAAAATAATTTATTCTACTTTTTAAGAGTAATTCCAAGAAACATAGAACAACTACTCTGGCCTACTAAAAACTCCATATTCCATTCCAAATGCTCAGCTTCTGCCATTAATTACAACTGCTATAATTTATTGTGCACTTGTATGACAGGCAATCTGATGTGCCCCATTTAAACTTGTCAACAACCTGCAAGAGAGGTAGTACTTTCTCTTATACAGATGGGAAAGCCAGGGACCAGAGAATTTGAGCATTTGCCTAAAGACATGCAGTTATAATTCCAACCCGGATCTCTTTTTCTATAAAACTCCAGCTCTCTCATTATACTACATCGTAGTTGCTTCACAATGTATGTAAAACAGCAGTTTTTTCTTTAAATAACTTACTTTCTAGAACACTTTGATTCACAGCAAAATGGAGATGAAGGTACAGAGATTTCCCATGTATTCCCTGCCCCTTTACCACCACACATTCATAACCTCCTTCGCTATCAATATCCTCCAGCACAGTGTTCTATCTGTTACAACTGATGAGCACACATTGATACATCATAATCACCCAAAGTCCATAGTTTACACTTGGATTTACTCTTGGTGTAGTACATAAGCTTGGACAAATGTATCGTGACATGTATTTATCACTACAGTATCATAGAAAACGTTTTCACTGTCCTAGTTTAACATTTAGAGTTTCCTTAGTCTAATTTAAACTTTTTACTTAATCTAATCTAAAAACCAACTTTAGATGTTTTAAAATAACCTTGCACAAAAGAACAGACATGTTGCTAGGAACCATTAAACCTGTTGTGGCTGAATTCAGAGAACAGCGAACACTGATCTTGTTTTCTTGGTCAGGCCTCAGAATTCTTGATTTACCACCTTAGAATGTCTTCTGGGAGCTTCTTATAAAAGTTTTTAACATGATCACTTGCATTTGTTAATTTGTTTTCAGTCTCAAAATCTCTAAATGTCATACTTGGACTATGAGAAGGCTTAGACTTTATGACATAAATCTTACATCTAGAGTTTCCTTAGTCTAATTTAAACTTTTTACTTAACCTAAAGAAATTGTTATATTAAATCCTCAAATCAGCATTTAGATATTACTTGGGAAATTTTTAAAGCATGGTTTTATTCAAATACACATACTTAAGAAACAGTATGTGCAGGCAAATCTAAATGTCACAGTGAAAAATTCTACAGTAAATACTTTTGCAGGATATTTGCAGGTTATATATATATATAGAGAGAGAATATATATATTCTCTCTCTCTCTCTCTCTCTCTCTCTATATATATATATATATATATATATATATAAGAATTGAGGGGCACCTGGGTGGCTCAGTCAGTTGGGCTTCTGACTTCAGCTCAGGTCATGATCTCACAGTTCATGGGTTCGAGCCACATGTCAGGCTCTGTGCTGACAGCTCAGAGCCCAGAGCCTGCTTCGGATTCTGTGTCTCCTTCTTTCTCTGCCCCTTACCCACTCATGCTCTGTCTCTGTCTCTCAAAAATGAATAAATGTTAAACAATTTTTTGATGAAAAAAAAAAGAATTGAGCCATGCTTTCTCATATGTCCTCCTATGTCGCAAATGGAAATAATATTATTTTTACCAAAGGATTTATGATGATTAAAGTGGATGTTCTGGAGCCTACTGGTACTTCTGTGAGCTGACCGTGTAATCCTTTTCTCAAGTCTGTGTTCACTACCATCAAGTTGATAACTTAAAATTGGCCATGGTGGGAGCATTTACACCATGGAAATGGACGATGACTACAAATCTAGTTGGCTCGCCCTACAAGCCAGTTGGTAAACATTTACCAGTACAACCCTGATAAAGTGTGGTAGTGGATATGAAGTGTGCCTTCATTCCTCCAGGTTCAGGGAGTACCGCCTGTTGATGGTACTCAGCCGTACCCCTCTGTGAACTGCCCTTAGCTATAGGGAGTTGCCCACACAAGATTAGGCCTCGTCTCCACTGGGTAGCCTGGTTGACATGGGGTGTAAAGACCTGAGTCTCAAAAAGCCATTTCAGCTCCAGAGCCTTGTGTGGGATCAGATAAGGGTGCTGGCTCAACTACATCACAGTTTAGCTTTTAGCTTCTCCTTGTGCCCAGTCCTGCTGTCCTCTCTCCTTTACTCCTGAGAGTAAGCCCCAAAATTGCTCTTGAGAGTCCCCAAAACTACACACAAATCTCTCAGTGTCTATTTCACAGGGAATCTGACCTGAGACATCAGTGTAACATTATCTGGCACACAGGAAGTGCTCAATAAATGTTAGTTGTTATTTAATTTATTTGTAACCATTCCTTCACTGCAGTTTAGTTCCTAATCCAGTTGTTAGAGATAGAGGAAAATGGTTTCAAGTATGTTTTCCTCTTTTTAAGTTTTTTTAAAAAGAGTCTGCTATGGACAAACACAAAACAAAAACAAAATGATGGTTGTCTATAACCTTAGTTAACTCTTCAAAATTCTGGATCTTAACGAAGCATATACATCTGGGCCAAGTACACACAAAGAAATTGAATGGATTCCTTAGGGATTTTATATAGTAAAAATCTCTTTAAGTGTCAGAAAAAATGGTAACATTTGACTAAGCTAATAAAAGGATTTTAGAAGTTCATCAAATTTAGGTTGCTAAACCTTAAGCAAATGAAACTTCTAAGATATTTCACTCAGGAGTCTTTAATTGGAATATTAATGCAAATTTCATAACACCACAGTTCCGAGAAGGATTACTAAGGGTCTGTTTCTTCAGTAATCTGATTAGCCGATAAAAGCCTTCTTTGGTCAATTTCAAAGACAAAAATTGAATGTGATGGTCACATTATTCCCCTCCTGAGACTGTGTAGGACTAAAGCATAATGCATCTCTAGGGAGAATTCAATGCAAACCATAGCTCAAAAACATTGGGCAGCCAGTAAAATAATATTCTGTGTACATTCTTGGTTATGCATGAATATCATGATGACTACTAAGGGATTAATTACTTTATTTAGAATCATAATATGTCTTAGAACCCTGTAAGGAATGTAAAAAAATTAAGTCATAATAATTCACATATTGGTCATATATTAAAATAAAATACCTCTGACATATTAGAAAGACCATTTTTAAAAATTTCCATGCATTGAGAAATCACATTAAAGGAATATTATTTGGTATCTGATTTCTAGTATGGACTTCAGGCTCAGTTAACAAGATAATGGCAACATGCTATTATAGGAGAATACAATCTTGATTTTTTTCCTTTTTTTTTTAATTTATAGTTTATTGTCAAGTTGGTTTCCATATAACACCCAGTGCTCTTCCCCACAAGTGACCTCCACCAAGACCATCACCCCCCATTACCTTTCCCCCTCCCCTTCCACCCTCAGTTTGTTTTCAGTATTCAAGAGTCTCTTGTGTTTTGTCTCCCTCCCTCTCCCTAACTCTTTTTCCTCCTTCCCCTCCCCATGGTCCTCTGTTAGGTTTCTCCTGTTAGACCTATGAGTGCAAACATATGGTATCTGTCCTTCTCCGCCTGACTTATTTCGCTTAGCATGCCACCCTCGAGGTCCATCCACGTTGCTACGAATGGCCAGATTTCACTCTTTCTCATGGCCATGTGGTATTCCATTGTATAGATAAACCACATCTTCTTTATCCATTCATCAGTTGATGGACATTTAGGCTCTTTCCATGATTTGGCTATTGTTGAAAGTGCTGCTATGAACATTGGGGTACATGTGCCCCTATGCATCAGCATTTCTGTATCCCTTGGGTAAATCCCCAGCAGTGCTATTGCTGATTTATTAATTTACACAGAGAATACATTTACTTTGGACAAGAAGGCCCTGAGAATAATGAGATAAATGAGAAAATTTATCCCTATTAAAGATCCCACAGTTTTATAGAAGAGACACACATGTAAAGAAATAAAATTAATTCCAAGTAGAGGTAATTTAGTAGATTTCTTCTCAGCACGCTTTACTTGCTTTTTGTAGATAATATCACCCTGCTACTCTAGAACCTTTATCTCCATTAGCCTTCTCCACCTCCTCTGTTGAGGACTACCAGTTACAAACAAAATCCCAGAACTTAGTCTATCAGAGGCCTAGTGTGGATTACCCCAACTAAGGTTTCCTGCCTTTTGGATCTGGAAAGATGAATGGGAGGCTACATGCAGTTATTTTCCTAGTATGTGAATAATAAAGTCAAAGCAAAAGGAGATGAAATTGGTCCCATGCTTATATCCATAAGATGCTAAGAGTTGGTTTCTATTGCTGATCCTAGAAGCAATCCGGGTATCTTTTCAAAATAAACTGGAATCAAGTTTCCCCAAATCTCAACAAAAAGTGCTCATTATTCAGGTACCAGGAGTGGCTCCAGGTTTTGTGGGGCTTGAAACTTATACCATTTGGAAGTTCTCTCAGAAAAAGAATACAAAATTATTAACGCACAACCAGGGAAAAACATGGTTATTTCGAAAAGGAAAATGCAAGTCACTGGCTCCTTGGAGGGTTACCTCTTTGATAATTTACCAGACATTGCTTACACCAAATTGCTTCCTATTTGCAGACTGGCCTGCTTTCCCACATAGAACTCTCCACAATATCGGGCAACTCCTAGAACCGAGTCATGTGCCAGTGAGGGGCCCTAAAGCTTAGGCTTCACTAGTTTCAAGGTATACCTGCCTCCAGCAGCACGTGTCCAAAGTATGGTGGGATAATAAAGAGAGAAAAGGCAACCCCTGAGTACTGGGAAACTTTCTCACAGAGGTGAGCACTCACAGGATAGTTAATCAGCTTTTTACAGCAAGGGAGGTGGGTGGGGCCAAGGTTGTGTGAAGTCTCTGTGCTATGTTGTGGTTTCAAGGAATAATAGTTGAGAGAATCCCTCTACATATAGTCCTAGAATGTGCCTATTATGTGGTTTTCCTTCCCATCTCTGCTCTTCGTCCTCCTTTTTACTTCCTTGGCCTTTGAGCTTCTAGGGGGCAGGGTACTTCAAAGCCCTGCTTTCAGAATTTTTACGTACAGCATATGCTTGCTATTTTTGAGATACTTCACCAAATCACAATATTTTGCCATTGTCTTTAAAATAATCCTAACATGGGGCACTTGGGTGGCTCAGTCGGTTAAGCATCCAACTTTAGCACAGGTCATGATCTCACTATTCATGAGTTTGAGCCCTGAGTTGGGTTCTGTGCTGACAGCTCAGATCTTGTAGCCTGCTTCAGATTCTGTGTTTCCCTCTCTCTCTGCTCCTCCCTCACTTGTTCTCTCTCCCTCTCCCTCTCTCTCTCTCTCCCTCTCTCTCTCTCTCTCAAAAATAAACATTAAAATAAACATCACATTCAAAAAAGGAGAGGAAAAGAGGAGCAGAAAAATAGCAAATGACAAGGCTTTTCTCTTTTACACCAAGACCCTTACAACATTAGTAAGCTTAACAAGAATAACAAATTCTACCTTTTCCATATTTCAGCAACATGGTGCTGGATGGAGTGGGGTGGAAACCCACAGAAAAATTTTTAAGCGGAGGAAAATGACACTCCAGTGTTTTTAAAAATTTTAAAAAATTAAAATCAAGTAAGCTAAAATTTTCACAGAGTTTACACAAGAATTCTGATATGGAAAAAGAACATGAGTCCAAACTCTGCTACCCATCCACTCTCTCTTCCTGATTCACAGAAACAAAAGAAAATAAAAACTTGAATATGATAAGTCCTGGTAACTATAGTCAGAACCAGCCTCCTTTAGTCAATAATACAGTTAAAACTAAAGAAAAAAAGGTTGGTCCCTGGTTCCTAGAATTGTGAAGGGCACTTTTGTGTGTATTCTGGAGGACTGGGGGTTTGGGAAGTCTAAGGTCCACGGTCGAACTTTGCTTTGAATTTTCTACAGCAGAAGGGTTTAAGATCCTGTAACAATTCCCATAACATCTCACTGTTAAACTCTAAGGACCCTACCAGACGTCCTGTCCAATCAAACTGTGATCGCATTTCAAGCATCAGCGCGCCAGCTCTGAGCCATTTGTAGAACAGAAGCAGAACCTCCTCATCCATTTTGTACTGTACCAGCTATTGAATAAGGCACTTTTTCCTCCCTCCATCTATAGACACCATCCTGAAGATGCTCCTGTCTACTTAGGGCAAATGGTCACATCTGGCTGGCCTGACCTTCAGGTCAATGTCCAGTATTCTGTTTCCTCATCCCCTGGTCCACAACATTTCTCTGTTTGATTCTCCCTTTGCTGAGATAAGATTTTCCAGAATAATTATAATCACCAGTGAAGACCTCTCTGCTATTGTATTTTTGAAATTGTATGAATGTTGACTTATTTTACACTGTCTATTGGTATTGTGCCCAGGTGTGGCCTATGGTAAAGGCAAATCCCTATGTGGAGGAGTCAGCATCTTCTTCCAACAGGAGGATGAGGGGAAATGAGCTATTATTCCAAATGTCATTTATGGGGCAGAGGCAGTTCCCAAGACAGGACGCTGGAATTAGGAAGACAGAAATAAAGCTAGGCATTAAATCCTGGCTGCTTAAAAAGGTCTACCCAGCAAGTAGATCCAAGCAAAGAGATCCTCACATTGCAGATTAAAGAAGTCACATTTTAGTATTCAAGAGTCTCTCGTGCTTTGTCTCCCTCCCTCTCCCTCAAAGAAGTCACATTTTAAAAGTCAACTTGGCCAGTAGGGCCAAGGGAAGGACTATAGGGAAGACTATACTTTCCATGTTTTCCCCCCTTTTTAAAAATGTTTATTATTTATTTGAGGGGAGACAGAGAGAGAGAGAGAGGGAGAGAGAGAGAGAGAGAGCGAGCGGCCGCACTAGTGGGGAAGGGACAGAGAGCGAGGGAGACACAGAATCTGAAGTGAGCTCTTCTCTGACAGTGAGAGTCCGATGGGGGGCTCAGACTCATGAACCACGAGATCAGGACTTGAGCCAAAGTCAGATGGTTAAATGACTGAGCCACCCAGGCATCCCTCCATTGTTTCTTTCATGCGGCCTTTCTGCATTTATTATCAACTATGAAATACCTGGATTGATGTTTAGGAACCAGAAATGTTTTCTTGCAAACTACAAATAATGAAATATAAGGTTTCTTTCCCAGATGACATTAATCTTTTATGTGGCCATCTATTAACTGTATCTCACTATACATGAATTCAGTTAGAGTATGTGTGCAAAGTCTCCTATATGTTTAGCCCATGTGAAGGTACCTTGAGAAATTACAAAGAACATAGACGGTCCAGCGCCCATCAGGTGGGAAATTGGATTAACTCTCATGAGACTTTTAAATGCAACACTAGGCTTTGCAAAGTATAATATCCTATAAAGGATATTAAAAGACCAATCAAAACAAAAACAAACAAAATGGGGCTATTATCAGATGTGCTAGAGGAAACACAGGTTTTCCCAAGATTCCATCTTCGGCTTCTCTTCTTTGGTCACCCCACACCTCTTTTTAAATGCTGTCATAGTTTTATTTCTAGTTCAGGTCTCTCATGGACTTTCTCACGTGGTAATGCTAGAATTTGTTTTGTTTTCCTTTTCCTAGTGCTGAGTCTGAACAAGAACAATCACAGACACCTGCCAGATACATTTTGAAGCAAGGGCACACATTTTGACAGTGATCGACAATAGCCGTATCGCTAGCAATAACTCTTATAAAAATCACACTTGTCATTTTGACCTCTTAGCTCATTCTTTAGTCAAGCTGGCAAAATTCTGAACTTACAGAGAGGCATTTTTAAAAGTATTCATCATATTATTAAGTGTCTGCCTCTAAACCCTCAGATAAAGGAAAGGAATGCTGCCTTTCATGTACTTTGAAAATGTAAATTTCCAAATATGCCAGAAAATATTCTGATATAAGAGAATTTTTCCCACTTTAAAATATAAGCATGTCATGTTACATGGTCTTAGAGTTATTACAAACAAAACCAAAGGCAAAAAAACAATTGTAATATTGAAGCTGTTTTAGAGAATAGATAATCAGGTTAGTTAAGGATAACTGGCTATTTATTACTCTAATTAATAGATGCTTATATGTTACAACTTCAAGCTGTGAGATGCTATGGTACGCCTTAGAGGACCATGAGAGAAAATAGGAAGAATCATTTAAAGCACGAAGGAGCACAGTGAGCGACATATAAGGCGTAACTGGTTACTGTCAAGAGTGAAACCAGGACTTACCAGGGAGCCTCTCTAATCAGCATCTCATCCCTTAACAGTTCAGTTAACAAATCTGGACCAAAAAGCAACTGAAAACTTCATCTCTAATTATCAACCTCCCTTGAAGCTTAAGTTCCCAAAGGCTTTGCTAAGAGAATGGGTGTCACTAATCAATAATGACACTAAGTGAGACACTCTCAAGGAGCTCTCTTTCTTAGAGATGTTTGTTAACCCAGCAGGAAGAGTCTGCAATGAAATGCTTCTTACTTCAGGGTTAATTATTTGTCTTTTCTCCCCAAAGCCAACGGGAGCTTGAAGAAAGTGTGAAAGCCTATTGCTGAATTCCAAGAGCACAAAAAGAATCAACTCTGCTGGATTCCTAGCAACTAGTTCATTTTGGACTGTTTTTGTCTTGGTAAGGGAAACATTGCTGGAGTATGGTCAAAGAAGAGTCATTGTTTTATAGAGTAAAGGAGTTTTCTATAGATTATATTATTTTTGAAATGCAGGCCTTCACAAATCTTTTGTGTTAGGACACTCTGACAGTATGGTGGTTTGTTAAGGTCTACATAAAAGTGAAAGCAATAAAGAGATAATACAAAAAACCACACACCTGGGTCAATAACTGGATTACATTTCATTTCTGAAAAAAATTCATTTTGCACGTGGATTATTTTTCATTTAAAGTAACGGGCTAGGTAGTCACATACATATAAATCAACTTCTTGGATTAGAATCTTGCTTCTGGAATGTACTGAAAGAATTTATGTCCCTTTCTTTTTTTAGAATTAAAATTTTTAACTTCATTATAAAGAAAAAAGTTCTTGAAGGCATTTTAACTCTTAAGGTACTAATTAACTTTTGGGGAATTTCACAAAAGTCATGAATATGATAATAAGGTAAAAGTAAGTTCACTATTTTTTCAATAGAAAATCAATTTTTTGACCAAAATTTTTTGACCAGAAATGGTCATTATGGGGTCCTGATAATATTTCAAAGAACGCTATGCAGTTTGTCTGTAATATTTTCAGGCTAATTGTTAAGCACTCACTGTGCATTTTATAATGCCTTGCCCCATTTTACTACCAAAATATTTGATAGGTGTCAGGTTGACAGCCTCAGTTCCCATTAGACTTTGTGCTCCTTGAGGGCAGAGCTCATGCCTATTCACTCTTCCTTATCTAAAACTTAAATATTCTTTCTAGATTGCATCTGTCTTTGTGGCAAACTAAATAATGGCCTCTCCAAAGATGTTCACATCTTAAATCTCAGGACCTATGAGTCTATTACCGTACATGGTAAAATGAATTTTGCAAATGTAATTAAACTAAGGATCTTGGGATGGAGTGGTTATCCTGGATTAAATGGGTGGGCCCAATGTAATCACAGGGCCCTAAGAAGAGGGAGGCAGGAAGCACAGCATCAGTAGAAAAATATATAACCATAGAAGGAAGAGGTTGGAGTGATAAGACAAAGTAGTAAGAAAGACAAGGACTGCCAGTTGCCTCTAGAAACTGAAAAAGGCAAGAAAATGGATTCTCACCTCAGGGCCTCCAGAAGGAACCAGACCGGCAAAAATCTTGACTAGGTTTGAAGTATTTTATTACAGCAGCAATATGAAACTAATACCATCTGTTATTATTTGGTGCATTAAAATCATCTATTCCCCTTGAGTTCCCCTCTGATGAACCTTATGGTGTCATGTATTCTTAGAACAGGCAGAGTGTAAGAGGTGAAAACTCTTGGGCTCTTAAAAGTCAAACTTCCCGGGTTCAAATCTGGGCTCTGTACGAATTAGCTGTCCTTTAAACTCTTAGTATCCTTTAAATTCTCAAACCTCAGTCTCCTCATTGGTAAAATGGGAATAGTAGGAATAAGGAATAAGGAAACCTTATTTCCTTTGAGAAATAAGGTGTGTGTGTGTGTTTAGCACATCATTAGTATATGGAAATTGCTCAGTGATTTTGTTTTTTAATAGAAAATGTAAGTATAGAAATATTGACTATCTAAATAAATCTCCTTAGAAAAACATAGATTCTAGTTAGAAGTCACTTGTTGCTTTATCTATAAAGCATATGTGAGAAGGAATTTTCTAAGGGTTCAATTTTCTGACGGGCTTGGTAATGAGGACAGATCTAGAAAACACTGTCAGTTAGGCAAAGATGAATGCAGCTTTATTCTGGATGTGTCTGAATAGCTGTGGTTTTCTTCACCTAGCAAGTTCTCCCAGGTCTCTGGAGCCTTGCCCGTGCACCCCCCTTCTGCCAGCAATGTCTTCCTCCATCCTATAACTGCTAACCCGCAATCTCTATGAAGTCTTCTCTGACTCCTCAAGCTCCCAGTTATGAACTCTTAATTCTCCCTATGAGCTCTTCAGGGAAACTGCTGTTTCTTTTTTATCTCAGAGTATTATGCCAGGCACCAATGATATAATTCAAGAAATGCGAAGACTAGATTATCTTATAAATCAGTCTTTGAGGGTGATCTAGTGATTTGAGTTACTTTAAACATAATACCCCTCCCCAATTATCTCATAAATTTGTATTAAAATAAGCTTTACCAGCCGCTATATCTTAATTAATTAATTAATTAGAGAGATAAACAGCAGGAAAGAAGAGCAGGGAGGGAGAGAGAGAGAGACAGACAGACAGACAGAGAGACAGAGAGAGAGAATCCCAAGCTGGCTCCACACTCAGCATGGAGCCAGACATGGGGCTTGATTCCACAACCCTGGCATCATGACCTGAGCTGAAATCAAGAGTTGGACAGTCAACCTACTGAGTCACCCAGATGCCCCCAATATTTTAATTTAATAAGGTATTATATTGGTACATATTTCAGCAAACTCTAGCAAATCAATAGAGCGTACATCTTGGTTTGAGAAAAAAATCATAGTACCTCTCAAATAACACAATGAATTACAATAAAAGCATACTATTGAAAACTTTTTACTGTGTGATAGAGCTAATGATGTTTAAGAAATTGGTTTTTTTAATTTATGATAAGATTACACAATTGAAACAATAACTATAAAATTTTTTAAAAACAAATCAATTTCACTTTCCCCAGGGACGTTATAAGGTATAAAGAAATCTTATTCTAAATGAATTATTTAGGGAGTATTCTATAATGATTCTATAATAGAAAGTCAGGTGAGACAACAGCATTTACTTGCCTGCTAAATTTTCTGAAATACAGCTTTCTAAGGAAAGCAAGTGTATCTGCACAAGTGTTTAATTCACCTGTCAGATTTTAAATAAAGTGTTTAATATATATTAGACATTTCATAATGCTGTTAATATAGCAAAGGAGTTATATATTTATATAGAGAGAAATATGAGAATTGCTATGTCTATCTATATGCTTTATGTAATCTCCTGCTTTAACTGTACTTTTTATGTACACATTATTTCTGTAGGCATTCCTTAAATTTTGCAATTTATAATTCTTATCTTTACAAAGGTCTTATAAAAACAATAATGTATTTATTTGTTAAAAAACCTTCAACTTAATAAATATTAATATTTCATTCATGTGGAATAGTTTCATATTTTTCTCTCTCCATTTTTAAAGATACTTTTTAAGCACTGAACTTTCTTAAATAGTGGTTCAGTATTGCCCAATTTATGGGGATGCAGGGGAAATTAAGGTGTTTTGTTTATTCATTTATATATTTATTTATTTTTAATGTTTATTTATTTTAGAGAGAGAGAGAGAGAAACAGAGCATGAGCAGGGGAGGGGCAGAGAGAGAGGGAGACACAGAATTAGAAGGAGGCTCCAGGCTCTGAGCTGTCCACACAGAGCCCGACGTGGGGCTCGAACACATGAACTGCGAGACCATTACCTGAGCTGAAGTCTATTGCTTACCTGAGTGAGCCACCCAGGTGCCCCAAGGTGTTTTTATTAACTATTTAAAATAGAGTTGATACAGGGGGGAAAATAGTCAAAAGTGAATTTCAGACCTTTCATTTAGTGCCATGTGATTTTTTTTTTTTCATTACCACAAAGCCCAATGGCTATCAAGTGGCAAATAAATGTTGGGGAAGGAACATTCTATTACAAGTGGGCTGGAAAATAGTGAATTCTTCCCTGAGTTCTTCCCTAAGAAACCAAATCTGCCTTATGAAATAGTTCTGCGGCTTTCAAGATCCTGTGCAAAGAAAGGACATATTCCAGGCCACATATTAATAACTAGGTTATTAATAAAGAGATATAGAGTAAAAGATTAAAAATAAAAATATTGTCTCAGTCCCCTTCATGCAAGATGAAGAAGAAAACTGTAAAAATAAAGACACTAGCCAATATTTTTCTCACCTGGAAAACCAGTGGATTGAAAAAAAATTATCTTTTAAATCCTTTCAGCTATTAGAGTTTATGATTTTAAATGGATGAAACAGTATATTAAACTCCATCATAAGCCAGACTTCTAGGACCAACTTTACCAAAAAAAAAAAAAAAATCTCAACTTATTAATGCTTTTCCTTATCTCAAATAGGAAGTTTCAATAGATACCTTGGTACAAAAGGGACACACACACACACACACACACAATACCAAGTACTTCTGCCTAGAGAGTTGGAAGTATATGTTTCATCTAGATATTAGAGCGATTCCAGGTCCAACAATCTTCAAAGGCAGATTTTCAAAGATTCCCTTAACCATTTATAAACATACATTCTTTATTAAGCTCCTATTATATCACAAATACTGTGTGAAAGGTGATAGGAACACATAATTAAACTATGACATAGTCCTCATCCTTCTACATAGTAAATTTGAACAAAAAATATACTATTAAGTGAGTACAAATGGAAAAAAGAGGCAATCTCATTGAGGAAAGGATGCATCTTGGAGAAGGGATCATAGAAGCATTTAAGTTATTGTCCAAATAATAAGATTTCATGTATAAGTAGGGAGAAAAATGGAATAGCGTTACACAGGGAGGGAACAGTCTTAGCAAAGACATGGATGTGTGATATGCTTGGCAGATTTTGACAATAGTGAGAAGTATGGCATGTCTAACAGGCCAGGTGGAAACATGAGCAGGACAAGCAATGAGATAGAAAAAAATAGGCTGCACTAAATACATGCTAGAGACTTTGAACTTCATTATATGGACAGTTTGAAATCATGGAGGGTTTTTAAGCAGAGGATTTGAAATAACTCCTCTTGGATTTGGGAAGAGAGAATAAGGGGATGAAGATACAGAGTGACTGGAGCTAGTGAGATGATTTATTGGCCAACTCAGAAAGTCCAAGAGAAAGATCTTAAGAACATGAATTTAGTAGAGGAGATGAAAGAGTAAAGAGACTCTTCCCCCCAAAAAAGTCAGCTCAGCTAACATAAACTTCTAAAGAGATACAAAACCTCAAATATCAATCTAAGGTTGCAGGCTGCCCTAGCATTGGCCCTGATTAGATGGCAGTGATTTGTAATTAGTGTACTAAAGTTAAAGACTAAACTCTTATGGCTTCTGTTTTTGTTAGGCTGATAATGTTTACTTGTAAATGTGTGCCCAGTTAGTTTAGAAAATAAACTATTTGAAAATGTTTTGTTCCCCCAAAGTGGTAAACATGTCCCTTGAATCATATTTGAACTCTTAGTTGTTTAGCAAATCCATTTAGTTGTGGCAAATGCCAAGTTAAACCACAATGAAACCCATTCAAGAATCACTTTTAGTTACTGAAGTATGTATGAAAGAGATGTATTTGTTCCCTCTTTATTTACTCTCTATCCACATGTGGAATGGCAGGTGGATATTAAAATAATGTTATAGTGGCTGGGGTTAGAATTGGGAAATAACTGCAGAGGGGCAAAAGGGATCTTTTTCGAGTGACAGAAATGTCATGAAATTAGATTGTAGTGCTGTATGCACAACTCTGCAAATTATTAAAAGTCATTGACCTGTACACTTAAAATGGGTAAATTTTATGGTATGCAAATTATACTTCATTAAATCTGTTAAAAATATTATTGAAGTGCATTTATTATGGATTTTAAATCTGCTGTGATGGAAAACCTGTAGTCATTTATTTAGTAACAATTCATAGAGAAATTACTAGGAAAAGGTAGGTTCTTAGACAAGGGCTTCTCAAAATTTCCTGTGTTTAAGAATTATCAGTGGATAGTAAGTACAGATTCTGATTTAGTAGATCTGGATCTGGGTCCATAATTCTACTATTTTAACAAACCTCAGATGATGCCATAAGCTGGCAGAAAAATGCATTCTGGTGTCACAGCTCTAAGACCTGGGAATATAGCAGGGAACAAGAAGGCATTTCCTTGTTTCCATGGAGCTGGCTTCCTAGGCCAACAGCAAGCAAGAAAACAAATAAAAGCTCGACAGTTTCTCATTTATATTACATAACGTTGAAAACAACCCTATGATTCAACATCCCTTCAAAGTATTTGTATTTGCTGTCTCACGTGTGTCAGGCATCGTGATAGGCAGAGGAGACATAGGTGTGAATACACCACAGTTTTTGATCTCATGGAATTTACAATCTAGTGCTAGATTCATTTCACCCTCAAAACAACCCTTAGAGGCGTGTAATAGGATTCTCTTGATTTTACAGAAGCAGAGGTCACAGAGCTCATTTCAGTGCTTCATCTCAAAACAAAGACTTCATCTCAATGTCATGTTAAACTATATTCTCCTTAATTTCATTATAATATTTAAGAAATGAGAAATTTAGATTGCATTTACTATCATGAATACTATGTATGTTTGGGCTTTGGTGCCCTTGGTAAGTCAGGCTCTTTGTACAGTCTGTTAAGGTAGCTCTCACTTCTTTCTGATTCTCAAGTTATGAGAGCACTCTTGTGCTTATATGGAAGATGGTTGCTTAGGGCCATGTTTCTTTCTCTTCTTCGCAACCAAATTCAGCAACCTTCTGAAAATCTATTTATATGCTCCTCTCCTGGATATTTGAAGTTCATCTTCATTTATCGTCTGCAGATGTACTTCTCATGCTACTTACTTCCCTTTTTCAGCTAACTAATGATGTATTTCAACAAAATAGAATCCAAAAGGGACCCACTGAGGCCAACTCCTCAGATGTGGTGCTCATTGTATGTTAATTATCCAGTTCTCCAATGGAAGGTCTCAGCTTAACGTGCACATACTGGGGCAAGAAAAATCACTGCCATTTACACAAGGATGTAAATTCCTACATACATATGGGAGAAATATTTGAAATTCAACAACTTATTTGCATGAATATGAAAAATGATGAAAATGTAAAATGGGAGATTATATGCTAATATATGTTTGAACATTTAATACTAGCCAACATTTAGCAAACATGAACAAGTCTATCATTTATATTATTTGTATTTCTAATTTAAAAAATCATCTTCCAACATACCTACATTTCCCACCCTATTTATCACCAGCACCACTATTTTGGAGGCCTGAAACTGAGAGCCAGTGAGGTAGAGAATATATCTATTGAATGTATTCTCTCCATAGCTCATGTATTTTTCTAATATATACCCTCCCTTATATATTGTTTTAATTAATACTTGAATTTTCGGTTGTCATCTTAACTGGCCTATTAAGAAACTAACCATGCTATCCTTCTAATTTGGAATATGAAACTTCTCAGTACTCTCCCAAAGAATACTCGATTTGAAGAATGTGAACAAGAGTATGTCTCCCCAAGGAACAGTTAACTCTACAAGAACCAGTAACTTGATCTGGCCTGTTACAGAGAGGGAGGGAGGGAGAGAGAGAGAGAGAGAGAGAGAGAGAGAGAGAGAGAGAGAGAGATGTTAGTACTTACCTTGAAAAAAGTTTTGTGAAACAAATTCCAGGTTTTAGAAAGCTGAAGGGGAATAAAAAAAAGAATAAAAAAAAGATTCAAGTATGTAAACGTTCTATAGTATTTGAATAACTATGGTTTCAAGACAATTATGTTAAATACACAAATCTGGTTTTAATGGCCATGCTTAGAAGATGGGCAGAGTGCTAAATGTGTAAGTAATTATGAACTTGGCACAGTAGCTCTGTTTATTTTAAGCTCTCTTTTGCTGCTTTGGTTGAGGATGTTTACTTAACCAGACTCTATTAAACATGCTAAAAACATTATTGTAGATTTTGTCTTTGTGAGCACTTTTAATTGACAAGCTACAGAAGCAATAAATCATCAGGCATAGGAGATAATGGCATAGGGCTCAAGCAGAAACAAAAAAGACAGGCAGGTATCTTTTTATCTTGAACCAAAAAAGAAATAAATATATAAAAAAGAAAACTCAGTTGAAATAAGTGTTTCTGAAAAGCAAAGGACTGATAGTGCTGGAGACTAATGTCTTCATTTACCAGACACCAGGCCCTGTGTAGGGAACTGCTAGAGGCAGACCTGCTCCAGCATGCTTCCGCCCACTGGAAGATGATGAGATTCAGCTTCTAACTCCTTACTTAACTCAGTTATTCTAAGAGTTTGAAAAGTTCGTAACACTTAACCATCCACAATGTTATCTAAGGCTAGGAAAGACTCTTGGGTGTGTTTCACAATGCAGGGACAAGGAGCTGAGAAACCACAGAAACTTCGGTCAATAATGATCCACGTGGAAACCTAGTTTTTAGCTTTACTACTATTTCTTTTCCTTCCCCTCCTTCTCCTTTCTCTCCTCCTTTCTCCTTTTCCTCTTTGTTACCATCTGCATCTTCTTTGTTGTCTCCATCTTTACTCATCTATTGGAGGGGAGGGGGGTATTAATTTCATTTAAATATTTTCAGTGGTATTTCCTGATAAAGGTTGTTTAGTCAAGTACATTTTAAAATACTTACTGAAAATAATTTGATCATTTTTATGTAAAATGTTACTATGTCAGGTTCTCACAAATTAAGTTCACCAGTAGAGAGGCGGTGGTTTTATTCGAAACAAGGGAACTAAAGAATTTTTGCCATATACTGTAATTATTTATTAAAATATTTTTTTAAAGACAGTGAATAGGCAGGCAGGAAAAAAAAAAAAGTCAAGATATCTTGACTATTTACATAATTCTCAACCTGATAGAGATTTTAGGCCATGACTATCACAGAAATTATCTAATATGTTCTTTTGAAGTTTGTTGACAAAAATCACTCCAGACCTAAATCTATTTTATGTGGTGTGTGGTCTTGGAGGGAAAAGTATGTCCTGTTTAGCTAAAATAGCCCTACCAAGTTTATAGTAGGACAATATTGATAAATAAAATAATTAACATGAGAGAATGGTTATATGCTACATCCTTTTTAAAAGGCAGCATATGGTACTTAATTAACAAACGAAATGACATTTTTAAAATTTCTTTTTATTGAAGTACAGTCGACACAATGTTACATTAGTTTCAGATGTATGACAGTGATCTGACAAGTCTACACATTATGCTGTGCTCACCACAAGTGTGGCTACCACTTGTCATCATACAAAAAGTGCACATTTTTAAATGAATTGTAAAATGAAATGAGTTTTGGGGGAAACAAATACAATATATGTTATTATATAAAGTTTTCACATATATGGGGTCTCTCATGTACCATTAATACTGTTTATAATAGAGTTTAACACTTAAATGTACATTTTCACATCAGTAACAACAGACCCACATATTTATGAGAAATAAAGGAATGTGTAGATGCATATTAATCACTTGAACTTATAGGAAGCCATTTAGAAAACTGCTAGGCTCTTCAAATACCAGAATTATTGCCATTAATTTAGAAACTATTAAATATAGATTTCATTACAGAGCACTGGAACTAAGAACTAGAGCTTCAGAGCCATACAAACCTTGGGCTAAGCTACTTACCCTCTTCTATCCCTAGGCCTTCATCTGTAAAAGGGTGATAATAATTTCATTGTACAAAATTTTCAATACTACAGTTAACAATACTGTATTGTATATCTGAAAGTTGCTAACAGAGTACATCTTAAAAGTCTTCACCACACACAAAATTCTAAGTATGTGAGGTGACAGATGTGTTAACTGACCTTATTATTGTAGTAATCATTTCACAATATATACATATATCAAATCATTATGTTTAAACTTTAAACTTCTATAATGTTATATATCAACTATATCCCAATAAAGCTAGAAAAAATATCAATACTTAAATGAGATAGTTTATGTCATGGCCTATGTCCAGCACCTAAATGTGCTCAACAAAAGTTAATTTCTTCACCTTAGGAAGTGGGAATACTCTTCCCAAAGATAAGAGTCACGTTCCATCTATGTTTACAGCTGTCAAAATGCTTAACAGAGCATCTTACACAAGTCAATATTCAACAAAATCTGTAGGAAGAAGGAAGAAGAGAAGAAATGACCTGGTTCTAACCCCAAGCCAATTCCTGATTTAGGATGAGAGACAAAACTTACAAATAAACATTTATGTTTGAAATTTACATATAAAAACAAATACTACCCTAAAGGCACATACCACTACCAAATTACTAGAGTCAGAAAAGGAGTTTGTCTTGCTGCTCAGAAGGCATTTGAATAAAAGGATTCTTTGGCTCTTCATAGTGTTCATGAAAAAAAGGAATGAATATAGGAAGGCAGGCTCACCAGGAGGCCTTTAAAATAACCTGGGTGTACAGGGCATGGACCAGACTGAGGCTGTGGGAATGCAGAATATAGGAAATTAAAAAAATGAGTAGGAATCAGCAGAATTTAGGACGAGCCTGGAGATGGTAAGTAAATGGGAATAGGCAGGGAATGCCCAGGTTTCTGCCTGGAAATGATACAGGAGGAAAGCAGAATAGATAGGCTAAGGGGAGACCACAAATTCCTTTCTTTTTATTTTTTTAAGCATGTTTAGATTTAGGTGATGGCAGGACATCTAAGTAAAGATGTTCCATAAACAGAAAGAAATCTTAACTGAGAAGAATATAAAAGGTCAGGGCAGAAGAGGAAGATCTGGAAATTGTCTGCATAGAGGTGGGTGGTAAATAAAATTGAGTGCTCAAGCATTCTGACTTGCTTAGAGGACATGAGCTGCAAAACACAGTAGGTTATAAAAAACACTTCCTATTTTAATTAGATTATTTTTTTCAAGTATTTCTGGGTTCTCCCTGGGGGTTAATATATTACCAAATTTTACATACTTACCATTTAGAGCTAAAAGACACTTGAGAGATTTCTGATTCAATTCCTTCATTTTACAGAAAGGCAGAAGCCCAGAGGTGTGAAGAGACATGCTCAAGGTAACTGAGAAAATAAGTTTCTATTTGTTCATTCATTCAGTAAATACAAATATGCAATAGAGATGACTGCAAATATGGGATTTAAAATTTTATCTTGACATGCATTTCCATTTACAAATCGTCAATCCTGTATGATTGTAATATAGTCATACCTGTGCTAAGTTAAAGTATGTAAAGTATAAAGTATACTTTAAATGACTAACCCAAAGCCATATATACTGCTATAATTGGGAAGGTTTTCTCCAAATATTAATATGTCTTTCAAAAAACAATAGGCTAAAAAAAAATAGGCTAATGGTACTGAAACACAATCACATTTAGAAACACCTCTTCATTCTAGTTGCAGTAAGTCAGAATAACCCATAGGTAATGTAAGATGCTTTCTAAACTTCTATTTGAGGACATATCAGATTCCCATTTTTTAAAGTTGATTCCAGCCATATTATATGTTTAATTTGAAATGTATAACATAGCACTTAAAACTAGAGAAAAAAGTAAGAGAAGCATTCCAAGTCACTTTTTATACAATGTACAAAAAAAAGTGGGGGGGGATGAATAAATATAGCAGAAACCCAGCATGGCTATAATCTAAGCTTTCAGTTGCTTAATTGGAAAATAACTCAATTAATTTCTTGATAGTTACCCTAACTGCATGCCCTTTTCTCAACAGAGTAGCCAGAATGAAGAAAACAAAAAGTGGGGGTGGGGCAAATAATTCATTAAACTCTTAAGTTTACATTTGATTGTTTTTTGGTAATACATGATCAAATGGTTATACAGCCTATGACTCAATATGACCAATGACAAAAAAACTGATTAGCTCTGCAGCAAGTGTAGTCTTGTAGTCTATCTTTATCTCTTTGGATTATTCTTTCATAGAATGATGTTTCCTTGCAACTTACACATACATATTACTTCATATTCTAGCCCTAAATATCATTCAAAGCAATTGTAATAGTTCCTGTGCCCCAGTGATCTTTTCAATATTTGAAGAAAGTTACCAAAGTCCCTGAGTTTCTTTGTACCCTGGTCATTCCTCCAGTGAATTATCCTAGGCATCTTGCTCTATTGTTTTTTCTCCACAGAATCTGCTCCTGTTCACTTTGGACTTTCTTTAACATGGCATAGCATTGTAGACAGGAAGTCATCTCAGGAGTCACACAGATCTTTATTTAAATCTCTGCTTGTTCAGAAGAAGTCTGTTTGATCTTATACAATTTATTTAACCTCCTGAGCCTCAGTTTTCTTATCTGTCATATTTGAAATAAGAATAATAATCTCAGAGTCCTGTTGTGATGACAAGATCAGATCATACATGGTCTAATGTCTGGCCTAGCTCTCATCAAAACCATACCTCTAATAGGAGTCAGGTCTTTTAGGTAAAAAAGGAGTCCCATCACCTCTTAGACTCATACATATTTTTAAAATTTTTTTAATGTTTTATTTATTTTTGAGACAGAGAGAGACAGAGCATGGGGGGTGGGGGGACACAGAGAGAGAGGGAGACACAGAATCCGAAGCAGGCTCCAGGCTCTGAGCTGTCAGCACAGAGCCCAACGAGGGGCTAGAACCCATGAACGTGAGATCATGACCTGAGCCGAAGTTGGAGGCTTAACTGACTGAGCCACCCAGGTGCCCATATATTAGCTGGAAATCATATATTATCATATATTAGCTGGAAATCAATGAGAACCGAAATATTTGATTAGTTGGAAACCAAGGAGAATTGAAAACTTAAATATCTGCATGGTTCACATGCATGAAACCCCTTCAAATATCATCAAAGAGTACGAGCCGCTTCTTTCTGAAAAGATTTCCTTCTGTAAGACAATGGTAGTAGCTCTTGGATAAATTTGGTATTTCTTATATGATAACCCTTGTTCCATATCTTCCAGCTTCCTTAATTCTCCTATCACAAATATAGTCATTTCAGCCTACTGCTCTGAAAGATGGCGATGACTGCATTCATACACACAAACACACACACACACACACACACACACACACACACCTTTTGATACAGAAGTACTGCTGAAACTGTCCTTAAATTTCACTGTGTCCCATGAGCCCTAGTAATTGAGCCTGTTAAGCATCTGCCTGTAGGAAGGTGCCACATTGTTTTTTTGCATAGGGCAAATAAGAAAACATTCCTTCAGCTACACTCATATTTCTGGTAACATCTGCACAATGTCTTCATGTCAGAGACCAGAATTAAATATTCTTTTCCTATGTGGAATGCGCAGCCCAGTCTTTATTTCAAAATCCTCAAGTCTCATTCTCTATTAAGCATATTCCAATCATCTGCCAACAAAATAATTTCTTTTTTGTGCTCCCCTTTTCTGCTTCATGAGAGCATCTATACAACTTAAAAGTTCTAATTTGTTTTCTTAGCTCTTTAGACCATGAGCTTTCTGAGGGCGGAGAAAATGTCCTAGTCATCCCATAGGTCTGGAACGGTGTCTCGTTCAACATATTTTCCCCTCTCCAGTGAATCTCTTTGGTTCTTATGGCAAAATTATCTGATGGAAAGACTGGGACTAGAATGTAGGAGGCTTAGATTTCAGTCCTTGTTCTGGTTCTTAATTAGTTATTAATCAATGTCTTTGAGAAAGTTAATTAACTTCTAGAGGCACCTAAAATAAGATGGCTGAGCTAAGTCATCTTTAACATTTTCTTGGATTGAAAATTCTGACTCTCAGGACTCAAGTATTCATGATGCAATTTCTAATGTGTGGGAATAATAAAAAATATTTGATAGTATATAAGTACACCATTCTAACCAAGATAAAATGAGATTAAGTCACCAGTATCACTGAACATGAAGTTACCATATAGATGAACACAAAATGAACTGTGGTTAAAGTCTTCTCTCAAATTTTAAGTACAGATTTGGACTCTTTGGGTGTAATTTACTACGTTTAATGGCAATGGCATTCATTAAGAGTGCCCAAGAAGAGTCAGTGTCCTTATAGATTCATTTAAATTGTTCTCAGTATATCTCCTGTGAAGAGAGAATCTGGCTCATCATGTCCATGGGTTATGTGTGGGTGTGCCATGTCTGAATCACTGGCACCAGTGTCTAATGCCAAACAGAAATCCATAGACCTCAAACTATTAAGGGTTGAGCAATATATTTAGCAACACTGGGAATTCTGAAAGTAATATTATTATGTCTTGGGATACCTAGGGTAAAGAACAGGTTTTTTATGATTAAACTGAACCTTGAACATCATTATCTTTCACACGGAAGCTAGACATGAAGTTAATGAGGAAAAAGAAAATCACTCACTTTTCAACGATACGTTTTTAGACTGAGAGAATAAGCCCAGCTTCTTCTGTTTCTGTCAGTTGGTGCAAGTATTTGTAGAACAATATTACTGAGCACTCCAATAGGGTCAACATTCTCGCATTAGGTCCTACCCCTTATTCTCAGTGAAAAATGAAATAGCTCTGTAAATATATAAGAATTTTTTGCATTTGTCATCAATAATATCTAAAAGAATCTTTGAAATTTGGTTAAGTCAAGATGATATGAAATAGAAAAAGATGTACAAAGACATACAAACTGACAGACTATGCTTATGTAGGGTTTGCTTAATATTTATGAGTTTAACAGGAATACTCTTTCGTCTCAGATTCCCGCATTATTCTTGTTACTTTACAACATTTATGAGAGTGAAAAATCATTTAGCCTGACCATGCACATAGAACAGTGATTTGTGGAGAAGACGATGGCTATTAATTTATCATGGAAGATAAATTATGCTTCTACTCTTTTTCTGAGGGGCAGAGTACTCCTGAGACCAAATAACAAACCAAAACCCTGTTGAGTGAACCATAAAGGGGAAATCCAGCATGTCAAAGGGAGATTTACATCAAATTAGCATATCTTGAGATGCTATTCTTCTTCCCTGTAGGGGTATTTCTGTCTAGACACCTAGGACTGGTCATTAGAATCAATGTACTTTTCCCTGAACAGAACTGACAAGTACATACTAATTTGCAACCTCTAACTTTGCTTTTTCCACAGCAATGCTCTCCCTGCACATGCTGTCTATAATGAGTTACATCATATCCTCTATCATATCAGAATATTGTTTCTCATGGGCAGAAAGCTTCAGGAAGCAGTTTATGGTCTTCTCTATTGCATTACCCATTTTGATGAATCCTGGTCTCATCAGAATCTCACTGCTCAGTGGATATTTTCCATTTTAATTTTGTTTCCAAAATCAGGAAGTATTTGAACACAATGGGAAGGAGAAAAAATGAAAGTGAAGAGGAAAAAAGTGTACATTCTTATCCTTATTTTTATACCTTGGAAATGTTCCAAGTTATTAGAATTCCTTCAAAACGTATAATTCTTTACTTTATATAAGTTATGTATTATAATATCCTACTTCTTTCACAATAGATTACAAAGAATAATTTAATATGATTCTATTTAACAGGGAAATGTCATTAAAATAAAAATCAGTGTAATAAGAATTTACTTGGAAATTTGAAATCATAAAAAACTAGAATCCAAGTGTCTTTGTAAAAATTAAATTGAATATTTTAGTTATAAAAATATGTGATACTATCAATCTTTACTACAAACAATATTTTAATTTGTAAAACGATCCTAAATGTAACTACTTCTAGGAAGCAGGTTGAAATAGTGACACAAGTATGTGATCAGCTAAAATTTTGGCTGACTTTGGCAAAGTACTTAGGTTTCTTAAATATATACTATGGACTTCCTATAGTTGATTCTTTCTCAAATTCTACTTATGCTCATATGATAGGCAACCTATATGCAGATCAATGTCTGAGGACAAGCATCAATCAGAAATCAATAAACTTTCAATTAACTTTTATTGAGCATGTAGTCAAAATCCTACTGGGTCTTGGCATAATCAGACATAATTTCTGTTTTCAAGTTCAGAATATTTCAAAAAACAGATATGTAATCATATAGTGGTATGCATGTTCTAAGGCAGCACTGTCCAATAAAAATCAATTGCAAACTACAAATGAGAATCTAAATATACAATATTAAAGTTTCTAGAGGACCACATTTAAAAAGTAAAAATTGAACAAGTGAAATTAATTTTAAGAATGTTTTACTTAACCTAATATAACTAAATATTATTATCATTTCACAAGCATATAAATTTATTGATGGTATATTTTATATATTTTTGCACTAAGCCTTAGAGTGAGATGTGGATTTTACGCTTGCAACACATTTCAATTTGGACTAGCCACATTTCAAGAGTACATATAGCTAGTAGCTATCACATTGGACAATGCAGGAAAGAGCATACAAGTTCTGAGGGAATATGGAGGAAAAAAATAATAATTCTCCCTGGGCTATAAGGAAAACTGAACAAAAAAGCTGACATTTACCTTTGGCCAGTAAAGATAAATAGGATTTTATTAGGCAAAGTGAGATTAGTTTGTAGCCAGATTGTGAAGCTCTATATAAAGTTTGGATTTTGTCTTTAAGCTATGGCCAAGTTTTTAAGGCAAAGAGTAACAGAATCAGGGTTTCATTTTCAAAGCATAAAAATTGGCAAAATGGAAGATGCGTTGGAAAATGGGAAGAGTAGAACCAAATAGTCCCAAGTATGTGGCTATTGCAAGAACACGAGACATGGATTTAAATATTTCTATATGCTTAAGTGTCCCAAATTTAACTCTTTAACCCAGATTTCCCTCCTAAACTCCAGACCGGATAATTTCATACTTGACCTCTCCAATCAGATACATAATAGGTAACTTTCACATAAAATAAGAAAAACTCAACTCCTACTCTTCCACTAAGATGTGCTGTACACACAGCCTTCCCCATTTCATTTGATGCCCCTCTTTCCTTCTGATCATCAGCCTGTTAGATTGAAAGCTTTAAAGTCATCTCTCATTCCTCTTTTTCTTTTTCTCTCCCATACCAGTCTTTCAGGAAATCCTGTTGATTACCATCAAAACATATCTACAATCTGACACTTCTCTCTAATTCTACTGCTAACACCCTCCTCTGAACCATCATCATTCCTCACTGAATTGTTGTAATAGTTCTTACACGGTCTCCTTGCTATTACCCTTGTCCCCAAGAGTATGCTTTCAGCACAAGAAAACAGACTGACATTTTTGAAATTTAAATCCACTTTTCTCCTGAAACTCAAGGGCTCCACATGTTACTCAGAGGCAAAGTACCTGTAGGACAGATTAGATTGTCCCCAACTTTCATTGGCTCTCTATAATAGAATTATGCATTCATGCTCTTTGCCATGTGAATTTTTAGCATCTTTCACAAGAGTAGACAGAATTTACATCCCTGTCTCACTGACTTTGGGCTTGAACAAATGACTTCCTTTGGCCAATGAAATATGTAAAGGAGATCATGTTTCAGTTCTGAGCCAAGGCTTCAAGAGACATCCTATATTTTCATTCACTCCTCTTGCTCTATGCTATTCACTGTGAGAAAAGCATAGTCCAGATAGCTATGACCCAGAATGATGAGATACAGGGGACAAATTTGATCCCAGCTTGCAACCTGAACCCAAGCCCAAACAATCCAAGCCAAGCTTAGCAGAGTCACAACCAATCTGCTGACCCAAGTGAGAAATAAATGCTTGTTGAAGATACTGAGAATGGCATTGTTTGTTATGCATCATTTTGGTGATAACTGCCTAATAGACTTTGTGATGGCCTATAAGACCCTTCATGATCTACACACATCCCTTAAACTCTCTTCTATCTTTGTGGGAACTTTCTAGGGTTATGCAAATGTTCCACATAGGGTTATACGTTTTATGATTGTTTATTTTTTAAGTTTATTTATTTATTTTGAGAGAGAGAGAGAGAGAGAGAGAGAGAGAGCACAAGCAGAGGAGGGGTAGAGAGAAGGAGAAACAGAATCTTAAGCAGGCTCTGCACCATCAGTATGGACCCCAACGTGGGTCTCAAACTCATGAACTGTGAGATCATGACGTGAGCCGAGATCAAGTCAGATGTTTAACCAACAAAGCCACCCAGGTGTTTTATGAGCATTTATACATGTGATAAAATTAATTAATTTGTACATTTAAGATATGTATATATCGCTGTATATAAACTTACTACAAAAAGGAAATCAATAAATATTGACAATATTGAACTCTACTTAGTAGGTTTGCTTTTTAAAGTGCTATAAGTTATCAATTCTGAAACTATCTTTTTAATATTGAGTCATAAGCAAACCAGAAAATACCTTGTGAATAATGAAAAACAAGTTTCTTCTTTTGAAGAAGACATATATGTGTGTGTGTATTTCAATGTGTATTTCCTAAAAATACAGACATTTTTAAAGATAATTATATTACATTATCAAATATTTAATATTGGTACTGTACTGTTATCTAATCTAGACTTCCTACTCAGATTTCATCAGTTGTCCCAATAATGTCCTTTATAGCTTTCTATGTATATCTAGAAAGAAGGAAGACTAGATGGAAAATACTCTCTAGTATCATAAAGGAATTGGGAGATAGAAATGTCAACTAATATTTTATAGACACACATATACACACATACATTATACAGATAGACATAGATGTAGATACAAAAATAAAAATATAAACATAACATAGGGATAGCTATTGAATCCATGAGCCTGTCTAATATAAATAAATAAATGAAAAAATAAAGAAATGAAGCGAAATGTCTTCCTTAAGGAGAATGCCAATCTATAAATGTAGATGTAAGAAGATTTAGAAAATCATCAATGAAGATAAAAGTAGTAAAGTGTGATGAGAAAAAGATATTTATATATTCTCAAATTATCTCCTACATATACTTGCTAATTACAAACTGAAATGTAATTACATTTGAAATGTAATTACAAACTGAAATGCTGCCTTTACAGCAGAGAAACCTGCGGGATTACCAACAGGAGATCAAAGCTAACATCACCAATACTGGAAAAAGCCAACATCTTTGACACTTCAATATAAAGTATTAAGAAAGACTGAGTATCATTTTAGTACTTTTTCTGTAAAAAAAAAAATGCATAATCTTATTCAGCTCAAGAACAAAGCAAATCCAAATCAAACGCTATTAGCCTGAAATCTCCAAATATGTCAATTCAAGGATCAAGAAACAGATAAAAACTTGACATTAAATTCATACATGAATAGAGAATAAACTGAGGGTTGGTGGAGGGATGTGGGTGAGGGGATGGGCTAAATGGGCGATGGGTATTAAAGAGGGCACTTGCGATGAACACTGAGTGTTATATGTAAGTGATGAATCATTAAATTCTACTCCTGAAACTAATATTACACTATAGGTTAACTACCTAGAATTGAAATAAAAACTTGAAACATAGCTACTAAATAAATTAATTGAATAAACAGTCCTGGATTGAATTCTGGACAAGAAAAAGAAAAGCTATAAAGGACATTATCAGGATAACTGATGATATCTGAGTAAGAAGTCTAGATTAGATAACAGTACAGTACCAATATTAAATATCCTGGTTTTGATAACTGTAATACAATTATCTTTAAAAATGTCTGTATTTTTAGGAAATACACATTGAAATATTTAGAAGTTAAAGGGCATAATGTCTTCAACGTCCTCCCAAAGTTCAGGGGAAAAATCTGTATATATTTGTATATCTCTTGGTGAATAGGTAGGTAGGCAAGTATAAAGGAAAAGAAAAAAGGGAGGGAGGGAAGAAGGAAGGAAGGAAGGAAGGAAGGAAGGAAGGAAGGAAGGAAGGAAGGAAAGAAAGAACAAATGAGCAAATGGGGCAAAATGTAGTCAGTTGGTATATCTTGGTAAAAGATATGGGCATGTTCTTTGTACTGCAGCAACTCTTCCATAAGTCTGAAACAAGACCAGTTTTTTAAATGTTCCTGCTGCTCTTAACATACTCAACTTACCCTATTCCACTTTTTCTTCTTTCATAACACTGACTACCACCCTTCAACATGCTATACTTTTATTATTTACTATCTATCTGACCTTCCTAGAATAATTAAAATGCAAATCTATGAGGACAAGGATCTGTATCTTTTTTGGTTCACTGATATAGTCTAGGGTCCTAGAAAGTGATTGGCACAAAGTAGGTGCTCAATAAATCTTTGTTGACTGAAGACAGAGATGATCAGGGTGAACTGGGAAATTAGTGATGATAATAGAGATAAATTACTGCACTGATAATAGCTAACATCATAATAATAAATGTTTATTGAGCATTTACTATTTTATTTCTATGTATACTACCCATAGTAATTCTAAGTGCTTTACACATACTACTTACTTAATCTGCCAAAATTTCTGAGATGTGTACTATCATTATATTCACTTTACAAAATGAGAAACCTAAAGCACAAAGAGAGTAGTATCTTTTCCAAGGTCACCCAGCTAGAAAGTGGTGGGACAGAAAGAGAAAGCCAGATATACTGGCTCCTACAGTCCTCTGTTGTGCTTTTTTGAGCCAAAGGGAGAGGCAGTGTCCAATAGCAGAGAGGCAAACCATTAGGATCAGACACCTTGGAGTAAGTCCTAGTCTATCAGACATTAGCTGTGCAAATTTAAGACAGTAATTTAATTACTCTGTTACCAAGTTTCCTAATTTAAAAAGATGCACATGACATTTGCCACATAGAAATGTGAGGCTTAAGAGATATAAAGTGCCTGATAGTGCCTGGAAAATCATAATCATTATGAGTTTTACCCTCCTTAACATGAATGATGAATCATAGTTGTTTGTTTCTCAGGTTGGCTTACTAGATGGTAATATTGTCGAATAAGCTAGAGAACAGTTGTTAATCATGGTCACTTACCATTTTAGGTATTTTTCACTGTTTGGTCTCTGGAATTAATAGATAACACTTTCTCCTTTTTTGTTTGACTCAGTATTCTATGTACATCATCCCTTTATGTGCCTGCAAATTAAACTTCTTAGGATGGTCTACAATGGCACCAAAATATCCAGGTGCAGCATAAATTGAACAGAATTCCTCCTGTTCTCTTCTTGAAAAGAGGATGATCTGGGGGCTTTTAGAGAGCCTATATGAGTGGGGAATAAAAACAAAGTGGTATTTCTTCCCTGAAGTGAGTTGTAAATTGAGCAGAGTGGGAGGAATGGATATGTCTACTGAATATGCTATAATTTTATGAAATATTTTTAACATTAGTGCTGCTCAGTGTGACAATGAAAATGTCAATAATGATCATTGTTCTACTTACTGACACAAACTCCCTCCTTGGTGATGTTTTTGGTCTATTATTTGCATATGTGACATAAAGTAATTACCTATTTAATATTACTATATATTTCAATCTGGTGTAGGCAGAGTTTTTTGGTGCCTTCATAAATCCGTTATTAATAAAACAAAACAACCCAAAACTTCTGATGTGCTCAAAGAAAAATGTATTGGAAGAACAAGATCCTGAATCAGTAGTTTCACTTGAAATGCTGAGGGCCAAGGATGACAGTACAGGCAAGCACACTGTTTGGAGACTGATGCCTGAACAAAATTTACTCAAATAGGGATATACTTTGCCTATTGCATAATATAAATGAGTCCTATTTCTCTACCTCTACATCAAATCATGTAACCAGATGTACCTTACCTTGGAATCAACATATTTTCACTCTTACCTGGCACTTGCATTAGGCAAAAAGCATTTGAATTTAATCCATGTTGTAGTATTTATTGACTTTTTTAGTTTGTACAAAGAACTTTCTACAGTTCTTCATATGTAATAGCCCAATAAGTCTAGTGATATTAGGTATAACTCTTTGCATATTTACCCTGGAGAATGAGTAGATATTATATGAAATTTATCCTTTAAATAATTTTCTTTGAGTGAAGCAAGCCTCCCTTATTTCAATGTGGATACACCCACAAAGTTTAGATGTAGCTAAATATCTGATTTAAAAAATTTTTAATGTTTCTTTATCTTTGAGAGAGAGAGACAGAGTGTAAGCAGGGGAAGGACAGACAAAGAGGGAGACACAGAATCTGAGGCAGGCTCCAAGCTCTGAGCTGTCAGCACAGAGCCCGACACTGGCCAAACCCCATGAACTGTGAGATCCGCGACCTGAGCTGAAGTCAGACGCTTAACCGACTGAACCACCCAGGCGCCCCTAAATATGTGATTTTAAAATTCAGTCTTTAAGAGCAAATCTAAAAATCAGGAATTGTTAAAAATTTTAAAATAAAAAAATGCATTTGATTAATCAGCGTTGAGATGCCTGGGCGGCTCAGTTGATTAACTCTTCATTTTGGTCAGTCATGATCTTGTAGTTTGTGAGTTCAAGTCCTGCATTGGGCTCCGCGCTAACAGTGCAAAGCCTGCTTGGGATTCTCTCTCTCCCTCTCTCTCTGCCCCACCCCTGCTCATGTTCTCTCTATATCTCAAAAGAAATAAATAAACTTAAAAAAAGATTAATCAGTGTTTTGTTAAAACCACAAAATTAAAGGAATATGGCAAAGTGTCCTATCCGAATCCAAGTAAAGTTGATACTGAACTAAAATGACTTGAGTTCTTAGGGGAATCCTATGGTATATTAGATACCATTTAAAAGATTTCAGTTTTTCAAAAGTGATTTTTAAAGCCATTGTACTAAACTATCTGTATTACTTCTTGTTAGTATCCACATTTCATGGTTTCTACAGCTAGTTACACATTCTGAGCATCTGCTAAAGCTCAAATTCTGTTCTAGCTTCCTGTAGAGGAGTTAAGGATTATTTGCTTTTATATGGTTCATTTATGTCTGTGGTATGTGATAAAGGTGGTGATTTCTTGACACAGCAATATAGATGGGTTTTCCCCATTAAAAGCTCTATGGGGGGGTTGGGGAGGAAACCCTAATAAATCACCGTGTGGTCTTGTAAATCATGCCATGTTGTGAGATATTTTCCTCCCAGGTTTGAATCAAAATAACAAGCACATATGAAATTGCCAAGAGCATCCAAAAAGAAAGCAGTATCACCCAAAACAAACAAAACAAAGTCTAATATTATTTTAAGCAAAAATCCTGAAAAATTGCTTGACCCAAATGAACTATTTCCAAGAGTGTTGTCTAGAATATGAAAATATGAATAGGTATATATGTATTCCTATTTTAAATAAGGAAATTATAGAAAGATACTAAAGCTACAGTAATAGTAACAATAGAATAAATTCTATTTATTGAGCACTAACTCTGCTTGACATTTTGCTAACTGCTTTCCCTTGATTTACTTTGTTTAATCCCTGCAATCACACTATGAAGTTGGCATCATGTTACAGACAAGGAAATTTTTGACTGCTATCTGCATATTTACTACAACATCCTGTAAATGCACCATGATAAATGTATTTCAAGACACATCTCATTTACAGAAAAATTATTTGACATTATGTAGATGTCTGTAACTTTTCTCCTCGCTCTTTATGGTCATACCTCTAATTAGGGACAGAGAAATATCTTCATATGTGCATTTCTTAAATAAAAAAATACTTAAACTTCTACATTTTTCTTAACTCTTTCCTACCATCTGTTTCCTAAATATTGCTTACCAACAGTATACATCAATTGAGCACTAACTGTTTCATGAAGTACAGATATAGAAAAGAGATTAAAAATGAGAGAAGCTGTTCTCCCCAAACTTATATATGAATACACAAACACACACACACAATTTCTTTAACCTTAGGATACTAGGCACAATCTTCCAAAGAATATACTTGCTCTAAAAGAGTTTGGCTTTTATAGATACTGAGTTTTATTTATTATGGAGGGGGGGAGCTTTAATCAATAGAAGATTCTGGTTTATTGTTAATAACATAGATAACTTAGTACTATAAAAATAGATCTGCATCTATAAGGTGACATTTATTCATTTCATATTTTCTTAAAGTGATTGAAGTGAGTTACTCCTTTAAATATGGAACTCGTTATTTTATAAATCATTTGGACAATAATATGTGAGATGTTCTAATGGGGAAAAAGATAAGAAAATCTCATTATAACAGGGATAATATGGTGGAAGTCATCCTGTGCCTATGGTGATCCTTTGTTGAAAAACAAAGTAAGATCTTTCTTTTTAGATCACTGACCTGGGAGTATCAAACGAAATGTGTTTCTTCTGAATTTCTAAATTCTTATACCTGATGTGTTTACCTTTTATTTGACTGCTGGAAAATTTAGTGTAAGTTTTGATTCACCACTACTATCAATTTTAAAGGACTACATAGTGTGTGTATTTTACAATGATGATTCTGTTTTCCTATCTTTAGTTTCTGTTAATCTGATTCCCAAGGATTTATATTTCATATGTGTATGTATATATATGCTTACGTATGTACATATATATGTGTGTATGAGTGTGACTGTGTGTGTGTTTATGAGTGTACTTCAGCTACATCAAGCTCCTTATAGAATGAATAGAGTAAGACAGGGCAGTAACATTTAGAAAAATAAAACCAGCAATCATACTGACACAATGCCTATCATAATATATTTTTTAAAATATGTATTCTACTATATTCCATACAGAGAAAGATATATGCCAAATTCTTGCCCCTAAGTAAAAAATGAAATTGAAGAAAATTTAAGCAATGAAACTTGCTCCCATCCTTTACAATGAAGGTCTTGTGGAAAGAACATGGACTAGCAAGTCAAAGAGATGTGGATTCCCATACCATCTTAGCTTGGGCTACCTCTTTGAATGTGCACGAACCATACAAACTTACTTATTTTGAGACATAGTGAGCAGGGGAGGGGCAGAGAGAGAGAAAGAGAGCGAGAGAGAGCAAGAGAGAGCGAGAGAGAGCGAGAGAGAGCGAGAGAGAGAGAGAGAGAGAGAGAATCCCAAGCAGGCTCCCCACTGCTAGCGTAGAGCCCAATGCGGGGCTCGAACTCACCAACCATGAGATCATGATCTGAGCTGAAATCAAGAGTCGAACACTTAACAGACTGAGCCACCAAGGTGCCCCATGAAGAAAATATTTTCTATTTCCCAGATGTTTGTAAGTTTTAATGAGATTAAATAAATTTGTCACATAGTACAGACTCAAAAAATGCTGGTTTTATTCTTAGTCTTCCTTGTAGAAATCTCCACTCACTAGATTTTCACTAAACACACACTAGACATTCTGAAAATGTTTAATGTATAAATTACAATGAATTAAAGGGACCTATTTTCTTTTACTGGAATGGGCTATATAGGGGAAAATTTATTATAACTTTATGTTCATAAAAGACATATGTTCAGTGAATTTTTTAAATGATGGTGTCCAATTCTTGTAAAAATATACATATGCATATGTTTCTACTTTTTAGGAATGGTCACTCTCACATAATGCAAATGGGAGTACACATAAATGTGCCACAGACTGTCTCAAGAGGTCTTTGAACTTTTTTCTATATTACCATTGATCTAGAAATTTGACTTGAAAGAATTTTGATGAAAAATAATCTAGGTGGGCTGCCTGGGTGGCTAGGTTGGCTAAGTGTCTGACTTTTGATTTTGGCTCAGGTCATGATCTCATGGTTCATGAGTTCGAGCCCTGCATAGGACTCTGCACTGACAGTGTAGAGCCTGCTTGGGATTCTCTCTCTCGCTGTGTCCCTCCCCAGCTAGTGCACATGAGTTCTCACTTTCAAAATAAACTTAAAAAAAAAAAAGAAAAATAATTAAGAATAGGTACAGAAATTTTATAAAGATGTTTATTGCAATACTATTTATCATATAAAAATTTGTTTAAAATCTATATTCAATAGGAGGTGACTGAGTAAAGTGGAATACATTTAGATAACGTAATTCTGAATATTATATGAGATGGCAAAACACTTTCGTGACATGAAAAGATGTATATAACATACAGATCTTGAAATATCATATAGAGAGTAAC
>CM053569.1:28326459-28510478 GCA_028646485.1 Cryptoprocta ferox | reverse complement strand
TCACTATGATATGTCGTGCCGAAGGTCGATTCAAGTGACGTCTTAAGGGGGTTCCTTGCCCCTCTTGGATTTCAATGTCCATTTCTTTCCCCATATTCGGGAAGTTTTCAGCCATAATTTGATCAAGTACCCCTTCAGGACCTTTTTCTCTTTCCTCATCTTCGGGAATTCCTATGATACGGATATTGTTCAATTTGATTGTATCACTCAGTTCTCGAATTCTCTTTTCGTGTTCCTGGATCAATTTCTCTCTCTTTTTCTCGGCTTCCTCTTTTGCTATAACTGTGTCTTCTAATTCACCTATTCTCCTCTCTGCCTCTTCAATCCGTGCAGTGGCTGTCTCCATTTTGTTGTGCACCTCATTTATAGCCTTTTTTAACTCGTCACAGCTATTTTGAAGGTCCCTAGGCTGTGTATCAATAGCTTCTTTGATGTTTTTTCAAGTCCAGCAATTAATTTTATGACAATTATTCTAAATTCTTGTTCAGTTATGTTGTTTAAGCCTGTCTTGAGCAGTTCTGTGGGTGTGACTTCTTCCTGGAGTTGCTTTAGAGGAGAGTTCTTTTGTCTCGTCATTTTGGCTAGCTTTCTGTCTCTTGTCAGTTTTAAAAGTTGATAATGTACTGTGCACCTGTTAGTATTGCTCTATTAAAGGAGGCTCATTGACTGTCCAGGGCCTGTTATTTCAGAAAGTGTTCTTTTAATGGTGTCTCTCAGTTTCTCTTATTGTGCCTTTGATTATTTTATTTCCCTAGTCAGTGATATTTGGGACTCTCCAACATGTATACTTTGGCTTGTTTCTTGAGGGATCCCTGAAAAGGAAACAGACTAGCATACAGGGAACAAAAGCATGCAAATGCACAGACAAATCAAACAAGCAAGCCAAAAGGGGAAAGGAAGTAAAGAAAAGGAAAGAAAAGTTAAGAAAAGAAATAAGAGAAGAAAAGAGAGAAAAAAAAAAACAAAAAGAAAAAGAAAAAGAACAACAAGGTGGGGACAGAGACAGCAAAAGTCTGTGGGCAGTCTAAAAGCATATAACCAGCCAAGAGGAGAGATAAGAATATGCTAAGGGAAATATATCTGGATGGCAGCAGAAAAGGAGAAGCAAAGAGAAAAGGAAAAAAAAAACAAAAAACAAAAAACAAGACAACTCCCCTGTGCGGATGGGCGTGGTTTGGCGTCAGGTCAGGTCTCGGGGGCTGCTCTCTCCGAGGCCCCACCTTGGTGGTTGCGGGGAGAAGTATGGCGCCGCTTCAAAGCTTTGCCGGAACCAAGCACTGCAAGCCGCCCTTCTGATTCCGATCTCCCTGTGCCATGGCGAGCCAAACTGTATTCTCCAAGCTCCGCCTCACTTCCAAATCCCAGTCCATGCAGTTCAACACCGTCACCAGGGATGAGATGCGTTCCCGCTGGCTGCCGGCCGCCCGTCCCAACTTGCGCTGCCCTTTTCGCGGAGCCGCCGCCGCCGCTGCCGCTGCCGCTTTTCAAGGCGCCTTTCTTGGTGTCGCCGCCACAGCTTTTCGCACTGCCGCCACCTCTGTCTATTGCCTTTTAAACATGAATGCTTTGATGAAGCAAGCTGCATGTTGAAGAGGTCCATGTGGCAATGAACTATAGCCTTCAGTTCAACCACTCACAAGGAACTTAATCCACGTAAGCTTGCAAGTGAATTCCCAAACACTCAGATAAGACCACAGTCAAGGCCAATATCTTGATTACAGCCTCACAAGGAACCAAGAAGCAGAGGACTCATTGAAACTGTGCCCAGATTACTGTACAACAAAAATTGTGAGATTATAAATGTTGTAAGCTAGTAAATTCTGAATAATTTATTATACAGCATTAAAAAAACCTATTACAGTCCCTAAATGCCCTCCTGAAAAGTATAATGCATTCCAGTTCATCTAGAACCAACAAGAATTCTATTAACAATGTCCTCTCAATAATACCACAACTGTCTGCAAATAAATATAAGGTGGCAACATTGTCATTATGCTATCATCTTTTATTTTTAATGAAAAACAGAATCTGCAGAGCAAATTTTGTAAATCTACTTTGAATGACCTAATATTTAAATGTTTTACATGTATTTATAAATAACACATACAAATAATATTATATATATGTAATATATTTCAAATATTTCAACTCTTATGTACAGCTGCTGACAATTGACAATTTTCAGGTACTCATAAATAACTCATTTTAAAAATGAAATTCCTCCAGAATAAATTAGAGAATTGCTTTAAAAACTGCACAAGGAATTCTCTCATTAATACTTGCAGACATGTAGAATATAGTCTAAAGATCAAGAAACTTTAAAATCTTGAATAAAATAAAATATTAAGCGTATTATAAAATTTAGACAAATATTCAGATAAACTTTAAAATAAGTGTATTTTTTTCTGAAATATACAAAATATGGAAAGGCTGGGAATTAGCAGTCACTTGGGGCTATATCTGACAGTAATTATATATACTAATTTAGTGGCAGGTAAAAGCATGAATTCTGAAGTCAGTCAACTTGGGTTCTGTTCTTTACTCTGCTATCTAACAAATATGAGACATTGGACAATCTCTTTATGCCTTTATGCCTTTATTTCCTCATCTCTAAAATAAACATAATAAGGATGTATGTCAGATGAGGATTAGACAGGATAACACATGTAAAAGCACTTGAAATAGTTTCTAGCATATAGAAGGAGGTTAAAAACTGTTAATAAATATGGAAGTGATTTTATGCATAGGACTTACCTGTATGGTTTTTTCAGGTACAAAATAAGAACTTGAAGAAGACAAGTTTTTAAAGTTCTCTATAGTCTTAAAATATTGATGATTTTATTTTGTATCACTCAAAATACTTAAAATAAGTAGAAAATATGTAGTCATTCATTTATTCAATACTTATTTATTAAGTCCCTAATATGTGTTAGGCAGTATATTAGATGTTGATAATACGAAGATAAAGGCCTGTTCCTGACTTCCTGGAGCTAATCTACAGAAGCCGTCAAAGATAATGGTTATGAACCCAAAGTTGAAATCAGATTCTCTGGGGCTTAGGGCTTTACAGCTTTAGACAATTTCCTTAATTCTCAACACCCCAGCTTCCTCTCCTTTGAAATGGAAGGATAATGGTCACATTCTCATAATTCTGTGGTGAGGACTGATTTAATACAGGTAAAACATTGCAGACAGAACTTGGAAGTAGTAAGTATGCAGTAAATACTAGTATTGTCAGGAGGAAAGTGCGCCAGAAAAACAAACACAGTGTATTGAGTATGATGATGGGTTGGGGAAGGACAGAACACAAGGAGCTCGAATAGTGAACCGAGAAAGTTTCCCAGAGTCAATATTTGATCTCATATTAAAGAACTAAGAGAAGTAGTTTAAGAAGGTATAGTCTGGTTAAATATTTCAACATAAAATATTTTTTAAAATAACAGAATTTCACCAAAAGATAAACAAGTAACTAAATATTTTCTCTACTTTAAAATACACTGACTGATGAGTCTAAATTCACACTATTGGTCCATTCATGACACACTGCCATTTCCAAATAGATGCAACAAAGCATCTGTTGAGGTTGCCAATAGCATTCATATGCAAGGAAAAACAATTCAGACAATCAAATTATTCTCCTAGGGAGAAATGATCCTAAATGCAAATGCCACTCCAACTGGTAGCATTCCAAATGAAATTTGGGGTGAGGGTCCATTGTGATGCTCCTGCCATCACATCACTCACTTGACTCTCTCCACATAACTGTCTCCAAATAGTTGGGAAGCTGCCAAGTGGACACTAATTTGACTTATACGTTGGTAGGAGGTGCAGTATGAGGAACAAGTTCCAATAAAAACTTCTGACTAGAACTGTCTAATGCTTAGAACTGCTAAGCCCTCTGGGAGCCTTTCTACTACCCCTGCTGATATTGCCAATCCTGGCACAGAAAGCATTCATGTAGACTTAAAACTCATCTATCCAGGATGTTAACACATGGACTGTGAGAGGTTGGTCTGACTGAGAAGGTTTTTGTATGAAGGGAGAAAGTGAACAAAATGACTTCTAAATTTCCACTCAATTCTAAATTGCAATTCAATTACTTAAATACCCATTTTACTGAGTATAAAATATGAGTCAGGAATATGGTAATTTCCTTTACAGTACTGTTGATGCCTACTGTTCTTGTGAAATAATGGAGCACACTTTGAATCTCAAAAGTATCTACTGTCACTAGAGAATATTAATTCTTCCTACAGTGACATGCTTCCAAGGAGTCTGTTGTGCAGCTCCATTAAGACTGACAAGCTGGATTCTATGGCTGGAAAAAAAAAACAAAAAACACCTCCTGGTATTCCTACTAAAGTAGGGTTTTTACTCTACTAAAGGCTATTGTCATCTATTGCTCCTCTTAGCTCTGCCAAAACCGATGTGCCCCATATTTTCTTTGTAGTTGCAAGTGAGAAAATAATTTTTAAAAAGGAATCATTTCTAAGCCCAAGGAAAACCAAAGGATTTCAGCATTTGCCTGAATACTGATTGTTAAAACTTCTATGAGAAAATGTACCCAAATTCAATGTCTTATCCTCCAGCCCCACAATTACTACCTTAAGACTCATTTCCTCTTACTGGATTGTGAATATAATGTTGAAATGCTAATCCTAATCCATGTCTTAGTCAACATCATGGCTTGACTCAAGATTTAGAGTACAGACTTGTCAAATGTTCAAGTGACCAAAAGTTATCATTAAAATATAATTTGTCAGACAAGAGACTACAGATTCTTAAAGTTCTTAACAGGCTGAAACAATAAAGCACACCCAAAGGAAAATACAATTTAATATAGATAATTCAAAGTTCTATCTCTAGCTTAAAATAAACAAACAAACAAAACAAAAAAAGGGATAGTTGAAGAAGGACAGATTGAAAGGTTTTTCACATAAATAAAACTGGGGACTTATTTGGGATAGTGTTATCCAGATGTATATAATAAAGTTACTAAAAATGGGTAATGTCTAGGTTGAAATAAATAGAATGTCCAGACCGGTACACCAAATAGTCCCATGATTTCTGCACTGTTAGGACCATGTGTGGATACTGCTTCCAGCTCTACAATTAAGGTAAAAATGACCTAAGTCTATTAAGAACATATGAAGAGGCAAAGAATGCCTTTGCAAAGAATGTAAAAAGAAATGTTAGGGAGGTAAAACAAGCCTACAACAATGATACTAAAATAATCACAACACTGATGAAGTAGTGCTTTCTACCTGCTGGAGTGTGTTGGAGACACTTTAAACTAGCTGTTTGCTTGGACTCCTGCATCAATACTAGGAAATAATAGTATTAGCTCCCTTTTTTTCAAATAAGGAATCTGATACTCTGAAAAATTAAGTTTCTAAGATTACCTTAATTCCAAATAATTAAAGGCATTTGTGTAGAAAAAAAAGGCTTGTTTCTTCCATAGGGAAATTAATGGAAGCCACAACTTTATACAAAAGAAAAATTCTTCATAATTGCATAATTATAATTATGCAATATAGATAATTGCATTAGATTGTATTTATTTACTTGCCCAGTAGCAAGATCTTTGCTATACTTAATCAAGCTGAGGTGAACAGTCAGTGCTGGGTGGGAGGTGAGGTTAGGTAACCTTCAGGTTTCCTTCCAACATTAAAAACCTGGGGTACTTTTTTTTCTGCCTAGGTCAAATCAAAACAAAACAAAATATCATTCACACCAGTTGTTATGCTAAACAGACTAGTCGTCAATAAAAATAGTCATTCCAATTAATTTGTGTACAAATATCCTGTAACATATTTCTATTACTGGTCACATTTCATTTGAATTTTCTAATTTTAAAAGCAATTTTATGAATATCACCTACACATAATATTAGTATCAAGAATAACACCGTGGTCTTTATCCACAAGGTTACAGAATACAGTTACATAGAAATCTCTCACTACCCACACTACACATGCATTGCAGAAGCTTGATACTGATGAATGGAGTGAGCCATTCTACTCTCACTGTCCCATTATCTCTTCTGTATTGTATTAACTTAAAATTATTTGTGTGACCATTTGATTAATACCCTTTTTCTCACTAGACTGTACACTCTGTGAGTGTAGGGACAATTTCTGTTTTGCTCACCTCTGTCACCAGTGTTTTAGCACTATGTTTGGGAAAAATAGATGCCAATCAACAGACTAACAGCTGCAACCTTGGAGAGAAAATTTTGATTAACTTCAGGCTTTATAAACCATTTGCACAAGCTCCAAGTCAGACACTACTGCATACAAAAAATGTGTTTGCAGAAAAGTTTAAGGCAAAACCACTCTTACACTGTTGGAGAATACTACTATAAATTGTATCATCTCTGAAAACTAAAAAGCACAATAAATACAGCCTTCAAGTTAGCTTAACTTGGCCAGAGTCTAAAATGTTTTTCCATCCCTAATTTATGCAATTTTATCACTGCAATCTATATTTTTCTGGAAAGCCAGGCCAGATTTCTGGCTTTTCAAACTGCACTTCATAAGCTCCGAGCTAACACACAACAGGTTTGTCGTGAGTTACTAAGCAATGAGATTTGACATCAAGCAATGTGGATAACACCATACCACATCTTAAAAATACCTTTTCATGAGGCATACAAAAGGATGTGGTGCAGATTTTGCTGGCTTGAGTGATGACTTAACCAAACCACTTTCTGTAAGCTAAAATAAATGGAGAATATCTCACAATTGAACTGTGCACAATCTGTGTGATGTTCATTACAGCTGTTACAGAATAGAGGAGTCAAAACTATATCCATATTCAGAAACTAGAATACTTTATAGATCTGATGTAATAAAATAAAAATTTGAAAATATTTTGCTTAACAATAAATATTTCAATTAAGTGATATAGTTTCGTTTTCTCATTTTGTTACAACTCGTAGCTTGTTTAATGATAGGCAAAGAAAATTAATACACTTTTTGGAAGAAAAATTATATACTAAGCTTTGTTACTCAACGTATAAGCCTGTAGCCTCAAGGGACTGGAATAAAGACATTTATAGACACTGTAATGTTAAGCATGTGCTATTAGCCAATTTACTAATTTTTTTTCATTTGCATTATTGTAGGAGGGTAATAAAATTCATCAGGTTGCACTTAATGCATCCTCAGTGACTTGGCAAATTCATGTTTCTATTCTCATGTAGGACTTTGTTTTTCAAAAGTGCAATCCCTCCTGCATATAACTACCATATCACCCATAAATATTAAGATGTATACCAGGTTTTTAGGAAAAGCCTTATTTCTCTTACTTCAGGAAGCTTTTAAAGGATTCTTCATACATGAGAAGTTGAAATCTATTATTCTGTCAATCTTTTTTTGTTTTCAAATAGCTCTCATTAAGGATCAAGCACTGCCCAGCAGAGCTGTTCTCTGATTCTTACTGAGAATGTTACAAGAGAATTCACCTTACAAGAGAATTAGCTAATATGTCTTAACATCTAGAGAAATCCATCATATAACATAATCAAGCATGTCTATTAAATCCAAGGCACTATACATTTACACGAGGATCTATCTGTGTTTGTTTATTAACTTTATTACCTAAAGTCCACACTTTGTTCAGATTTCCTTAGTTTTACCCAATGTTCTTTTTTTTTTTTTTTTTTGGTCAAGAATCCCATCCATAACATACATTTATACATTATATATACTTAGGATTCTCTTGCTTTTTTTGATGACCTTGACATTTTTTGAGGAGTGCTCATCAAATAGTTTGTTGAATACCCCTACACTGAGATTTTTCTGATATTTTTGACATGAGTAGACAGGGGTTATATACATTAAGGAGGTAAAGTTACTCTCTTTTCTCCCTTCCAATACTGCACTCTTTAGAAAGAAGATACCATGTGCAGCTTATGCTTAAGGAGTTGGGAGATATATTTCATGTATTTTAGGGTGGAGCATCTATATAAATTATTTTAAATTCTTCTGCACAAGAGATTTGTTCACTGGGACTTGAACAAGGGAATCTTAAACCAATCCTCATCTAATTACTAACAAAGAGGTAGCCCTCAGAAAGCCACTTAGCTTTGTTGGGTATAGTTTGTAAAGAAAACATTAAAAATTTAAATAGATGTAATTTGTAAATGTATACTATGTGCCAGACTTTAGGAGGTGCTTAGTGAATTTTGTCTTGTATCCTCACCATAACAACCTTATGAAGAAAGCATTACTATTCTCATTTCATACATGCAGGAATTTGAAGCTCAGAGGGGTAAAGTAACCTACTCAATTCACACCTACAATCCATCAAATGCTGAAAGCTAAACTATGTACATGTACACACACACACACACACACACAGGCATTATGTATTATGAAATAACACCTTCCCATATATAACAAAGGCAGGAAGTATTTCAAAGACTCTGGTTTGTCTTCTCTTAAAGAAGAGAAGACTTGGTAAGTGGAGATTTCCAATTCTAATTTTTCCCCATTCATTTTCCATCATAAAGAATATAAGTGACTTCCCTATCCCCACTACCACTAGAACTGGCTAGCCCCTAGTGTGATGTGTTCAATTCTCTAGGGGTTGTGGCCATTTGAGTGAATAGGCTTCATGATATAAAGACATGAGAATGTAGAAGTGTGTGTCAATTTCCCAATAAGCATATTTTATTTCTAAGCATAAATATGAGTTTGCTTAACTATCCACATATTCCATGTTACAAGACCATTATTCTTGCTCAGCAAACATGGAATTTCTATGTTTTTACAGAACCAGACTTTTATTCAAACATTTTATCTGAAACTTGCATGACCACCAGGGTATACATATTCTTAATATTAACAGGGATATCTCTGTGTTGTACAGTCATGAAATGTGCCATAAGGCAAGATCCATTTAGTAAGTGCTATAGAGCACTACACATTTTATTATTACAAAATGTAAATTTTTTAATAATAAAATATATAATTACCCAGCTGAAAACACAAAGTTGGGCTCAGGTCCTTTAAGATTAAAAAACAAAACAAAACAAAACACAGGTCAACAAATATCTCTTAATATACCTTAATATCTCTCTGAACAGATTCTTCACTGAAATGGTTAATGCCTTTATTTTTAAAATGGAACCATGGTCCTTTATTTTTTCAGTGAGATTCACTTAATTTGCAAGGATCAAACAGTCTTAAAAGAATCCAGTCATTCCTTTATGTAAGTTTGTATATAATACATACAGATAGTACAAATGTATTTTTAAGTGGTTGGAAGCTTCAATGTAAGACTCATTTACCTTAGGCTTAATAAGCAATTTGACTCAACTCCCTAACACATTCTATACTATAAAACCTTTCAATGTGTAGGGTATAACAAGGAATGGACGGTAAAATGGGGTCTTTACCTCTATCTGAATTAAGAAATTTTAAAGCACCCTAGGCTTGTCCTTTCCTCCTCTCATTTGGAAAGGCAGAAATGGAGTCAATCTGGTCTTATGTAGTATTGAGAATTACTCTTGGGTCAAGTCGGTTAAGCCTCTGAGTCTTGATTTCGGCTCATGGTTGGTGAGTTTGAGCCCCATATAAGGCTCTGCGCTGACAGCGTGGAGCCTGCTTAGGATTCTCTCTCTCCTCTCTCTCTGTCTCTCCCCTGCTTGACTTTCTCAAAGTAAACAGAAATAAACACTAAAAAAAAAAGAGAGAGATACTCAACGTCATGTGAAGTTAACAGTTCCACATGACACAAATACAGAAGCATTTGCAATCATAATTTAACATTTTTTCCACAATACTTACTGCCTGAATAAAGCAATTCTGTAATGTTCCCAGTTCTAAAATATCAGTGTTATCTTTGATAAAGACTTCTGTTTTATTTTTATTTCCCTAAGTACTATTATGATTTACCTAATTTTCTAGCTGCTTTCCCCAGCCTTTCATCTGTTTACTTTATCACCCTATTACTTCAGGCAAGTATTAGAGCTGCACAGGCCACTCTCCCTGCAATTCCAACTCTGGTCATTCATCCATTAAGCAACTGCAGCATCCAAAACCATTTTCTCATCATTATTACTGTTTATGTCCTTTAAAATTTGATAGTAAGTTTCTATCATTTTGCTAATCACCCTTTCTATCAAATTCCATTGCTTAAGAATGAGTTGCAGTGTCACAATACTTATCATACTTATTAATAAGTATCATATCTACTTATTATCCATCCAACCATCCATCTTTACATCCATCCATTTATCTAATACTATATGAGTATGGAGCAGGAGGGATGCAAGGAATTTGCTGCAGCATAGAACACACAAAGTGAAGGAAGAAGAGTAAATCATGATGTGTAATATAACTTCTAGTATTTAGATATGGCTGAAACATAGAGAACCATGGAGAAAATTATGAGACCTGAGATTAAAGGCCAGTTTAAATAAGATATGGTGTTTGAACCTCAATTTGAGGGTACTTTGGAGCCATTGTTGCATTTTAACCAGGAGAATGGCATGATTGGGTTTTGACTTTTGGAAAAGCTCTGGCTACCCAGTGTGGTTTGTACTGGGACATATACTAAGATCTTGCAAAGTAATTTCAAATATATCATGTCACATAATTATAACTTCTGTAATCTTTCATGCATCTTCCTGCTCTCATTGCTACATCAAATCCTAGAACATTTGTTTACTCTTGAGTTTATATTCTACAAAACTAGGTCACCTATTTACCTTCTGTTTTATAACTTAACTTTCTGTAAATAAAAGTCTTTAAAATATATTACTTCCTCTGAATTAAAAAAAATCAGCTGAGGATTATGGACTACCCCAACCCAATTTCTATGTATAATTCACAATTTTCAGAGCTTTCAACATTAATTTCTCCATAAAAGTAGAGAAAAGGGGGAGAAAGAAGTGAAAATTGGCATGAAATGAATAAGTGACCACCAAATAATTAAAGTGGATTCAGAACTGGTCTTACAGGAAGGTAGCTGCTTGGGGTTGAGGGTAGGATGTGAAGTTACTGAAACCCTATCCAAAATATTTCTCTAGGTTTCCTTTACCTACAGATTCTGCTACTATTTTTAAAGGCTCATTCATATTTATCTTGCCGTGGGAATCATTATTTTGAAAAGTGATGGGCATTTTAACATGGTTAATTTCCCATCATCTCCACTTCACTTGACCTCATTGTAGATACACCTATTTTTCTTTAAAAATAAAGCTTAACATTACTTTGATTATAAAAGTGGCACATGTTCATATTATACAATAAATACAATAGGGATAAAAGAGAAAACAAAAAATATTCAATTGCACCATTAAAAACCAAATCATCATGAATGTTTTGGATGTGTTTCCTGTCATTGGTTTTATGCATATACTTACAAATACATACCCACCTCTCCTCCATCCACTCTCACCACACAAAGTCATGCTTGTAATGTACATGGAGTTTTCTAAAATGAGGACAATTAACAGCCCCTATGTACAGGGTTGCAAGGATCATATGAACTAACACCTTTAAATTGTCTGTCCCAGGCTTGGTACATACAAATTGCTCAAAATATTAGCTAATATTTTTCATGGGTATAATTATTCAGGTATACCAATATATTTACTTAACATTTTGTGGGCATTTTCTCTTGTCAAAATATGATTTTTAACAGATGTAGTTGTGATGTAACTGAAGACAGGGCTTTCCATCAGACAATCCTGGGTTGGAGTGTCTGCTGGTTCTGCTATTTACTGCTTGGGGGAGATCATGCATGATTTCCTCATTTGAAGCTGTGAATAATAGTGCTTATCTTTCAAAAAAAAATTGGGGGGGGTGAAGATCATGGGTACAAGGTATCATAGTAAATTCCAAATAAATAACAATATTTATTTCTAATGTTTCTGCTATGATAGATGCAATGAATATATTCATATATATTGCCTCTCCTTCTTTTGAATTATTTCCTTGGGAATGACTCCCAGAAGTAGGATTACTGACTAAAGCGTTATAAAAAAAAATAGTTATGTTCTTTATATTTACTGTTATGATGTTTTCCATAAGTTTCAACCAATATATAATGTAATAAGCAAAGCACTTCATATATTCAAGGAATGTTCCTATACCTGTTTCATTCAAGTCCATATCTTCTGCTCATCAGTTAAGAAGAATAGAATCTGGGATGGATTTTATGGCAGGAATTCCAAACCACTGGGAATTGAACAGATGCTGCTAACTCATTTGACATTTAGGAGACCACCAGTCAGCCATGCTCAAAAACAGCTTTCAGAAACATCTGGATTTAAACTTACAGCCTAATCATGACAGGTTAAGTAGTAAATAGTTATAAAATAGCTTCATGCCTTGAGTCTCAAAAATCTGAATTCACTGCGATTTTTATAATTTTGAGATGATAAAAAACTGCAAATAATGGAAGCATTAAGACTCACATAAACTATACAGTGTACCATTTTGGTATTATGGACTTCTGGTTGACTTGGAGTTTAGGAAGGCTCAGAGGATTTTTACAAATACTACTTTGAAGGTAAGAAAAATCCTTACTAATAATTATTTTACTCAAAGGAGCACAAAGATATATGCAGTCTTCAAGTTACATTTATTGAATCTTAATTTATGTGAACCTGAAATAGCTTACAAGAATGGAGAAAGGCAATAAAAATATTGGCTTAAAAACCAACATTTATAACATTCTACTTATATCATGAGCCTTACCAAAACGCCAGCTTCTGGAAGGCAGAGCTCATGTCTGATACATTGTTCTTCAATGATTACCACAGAACAAGTACCACAGTTAAACCCCTGCATGTATGCCTATGGAAATGGGGGCTATTCCAGTCACTATTGTTGCATTCATATATTACCTCCAAATTCTGTGGCTTGTAACAACCATTCCATTATGTTCATTAGGCTCACAGACTCTATGGGTCAGAATTTCAGACAAGGCACAGTGGGAATGGGTTGTTTCTGCTCCATGATGCTTGGAACTTTAACTCCACATCTGGAGGTAATGGAATAAGTAGGGGTTGGAATCATCTGAAGACTCATTCACTCACATGTCTACAGCCTGAGACGGAATGACTCAAAAATGGGGATCTGTTAACCAGAGCACCTACACATGGCCTCTCTATGTGACTTGACTTCCTCACAACATGGCGACCTCAAGGGAGATGGAATTCTAACATGGCAGCTCAATGCTCAAAGCATGAGTACTGTAATGAACAACATGGAAATTTAATTGCCTTTTATGACCCAGCCAGATTCAAAGAGAAGGGAATTCTTTATGGGACAATGACATGCAAGACACTTTACTACTTACGATATAGTACTATATATACATATAATGCTATTATAACCATTTTTGGAAAACACAACAAATATTTACACTCTAGTCCTGTTTTCTATTTGACTTCCTACTCTTCCACTGTGTTAAATTTAAAAATTGTATTTTTTTAATAGTTTTAGTACCCAAACATGGTGAGGAGTTTTTTGGTTCTAAATTTAAAAACTATATGTGATTTTTCAAACTACACCTTCCTAAAAGATTCTGATACACCCCACTGAGTGGACAGATAGAACTGGTGTGTCCTCCTGATAGAAAAATCACCTCCTTGCCATTGCTTTCTCAATTACCCAGTAATCAGAAAAGAACCCAATCACATATTAATCTCATTTCCCCAGGGGATATTTTGTATTTGAACATAAGAGAAATTCTCAAAATATTTGGTGAATTATTTAAAATACAAGCAACTTAATAGGCTTATAAAGTTTGTTTGAATTTTTCAGTTACCTCTGATATATTTTTGGCCATGACTTTTAAAATTAGATACAGTGGAAGATATTTCAAAATTGTAGAATAATATATATGGATATTTTATGCTTAAGATAACTAATTTCCATAATGATATTTTCCCCCTATAAATTGTATAAGTTTAATTTATGAACTCAGAGTATGTAAGCTTTGGTTCCAATGAAACATAATCATCACAAAATAGTTTTCCTTTCTCTCTGACATGAAGGCTTCTAGCTCCTATATATACACAACCCTCAGTTAAGAGCTTTTTTGAGTGCTGAGTGTGGAATTTCTACTTTCGTTGTCAACTTTAATCATTTTTTTGAATCAAAGTTTCCTTAGTTCATCAGTTTATCTTGATTGTCAGTAAGAGATAATGACAGTTCTACTTTCACAGTGTTTATTAATTTTCTGTTCTTTGTTCTATGCATATATCTTGGATCAACGATTACTTTTATATACTGAAGAACTAAACTAAAATAAAGACACATATGGTACATGGTCATTTTCCCCAAAATACTATTAACAGGATCTAATTCATTAATGTTGAAGAGTTAAACAATCTCCCTTATTGACTATATTTTATTCCTATTTGGTCTTTAACCAAAAGAAATACAACCCAGACCTACCCTGTAGTGTTCAGAAGCAAAAATGCAGATAAACTAGTTTAAAATATCACCTTTATTTGTATACTCATATCTGGGTAACATCAATTGAGGCAGTTTGTGTAACTCACTTATTTGAAAGAAATGTAAAAACAACAAATAGTTATTTGCCTCTGACATGTTTTTAGACTTAAATAAAAATCTGCCATCTGGTCAGGAATAGTGCTAAGAAGTAATTCTCCTAAGAAGAGTAGTTTTCTTAGAGCAATTCTTACACGTTTAGCAAATTATTCCAATCCCTAAAGAAGGTTATTTATTCTGAGTATATTCTCCAAAAACTTAGAGAAAAACTTCATTTCAGCCTCTTCATACTCTCCATCAATCAAAATTTGTTTTAATTCATGAAGGAAAAATGAAAGAGGCATGAACAACAAAGAGTTTTAGATTTAGCCATTCAGAATTCTTGGGTTCAAATTCTACATCTGTCTCAAAGTAAATATATAACCTTTAAAAAATCATTTGAGGGGCGCCTGGGTGGTTCAATCGGTTAAACGTCCGACTTTGGCTCAGGTCATGATCCCATGGTTTGTTAGTTCGAGCCCCACCTCGGGCTCTGTGCTGACAGCTCAGAGCCTGGAGCCTGCTTTCAATTCTGTGTCTCATTCTCTCTCTGCCACACCCCACTTGTACTCTGTCTCTCTCTGTCTCTCTCTGTCTCTCAAAAATAAATAAATGTAAAAAAAATTATGAAAAAAAATAAAAAATCATTTGATTTCATTGAACCTTAGTTTAACTAAAAAATGGATATGATAATACCTATTTATAAAAATGTGCTTATCTGTTTGGATTATGATATTGCTTAATGAAGGTGGACTTACTAATACCCTATTTGTTACTAAATACTTGTCTTAAAATAGAACGCCATTTTCATACTTGCTTTGTGGCCAAAATATCTGACATCCACTGCCCTCTTTGCAGATAAATGGATATATTCCATTCACAAAGAAATAGTAATTTCATTGGCAGGAAATGGGATTATGCTAAATGGATGAGATAAATTACATCATAATCATGTGTCCACCTAAAGCACAAACTATACCAATAAATATAGGAGCTCAATTCCCAGTTTCTATTAATAAGTATTTGCTATTTTGTCAGCTACCATTTTTTTCTTTCCTTTTCTGTTTCTTGTCAGCTAACCCTTGAGAGGATATGAAAAGTATCAGACATGGTAGATGAAATATTAAAAATATGGAGGGGATAAAAAAAGAAACCCTTAAAATTAAAGAAGTTATACTCCTTAATAGTTTCCTGCAAATTGGGAAAGGGTCCTTGTTATTCAACATGAACACTCATCTTTCAGACCACTTCACTGACCAAAAGCCCCTAAGCAATCTGAGCACCCCAGCATGTGTTTATTCACGTATATACCCTACCCATAGCGATGGAGCACCTACAACACAGATGTGCCACACACAGCTGATCGTCAATATTTCGTGGAGAACTCAGGTCAAGCAAGTAGATACACATTGACTTTTTTTTCTTTGTAATGTGTTTGAATCTTCTCTATTATGCAGAGGTGGATGAAAAGAATGCCTGAATTCTACTCTGCCCCCATCCTGTCTTGTCCTCTCTCTTCTTTAGGACTGCTTGAAAAAGAATGGACAGAAGGGAGGGAGTTAGACTGGAGTCTTTCTACCTCATGTGGTTGATAGTTATTGGCTATAAAATTGACAACTCTCAAAGCCCAAGCATCTGAATGATCAGGCTTCCAAGATTAGGGAAAAAAAAAAAAAAAAGAGAAAGAACCATCACAACTCTCTGCAAGTAGCAGTGTTTTGGCCTTGGACCAAAATACTAGAAATATTTTAATTAATAGGGACAGTGATAAATAAAATAGGAAGTGAGATAAAAGGTCAGCGCCTGAGAAAACAAGGCTTTTCTTCTCATTTTTACAACTCTCTTGAATGATCCACCAAAAAAAAAAGTGCATGCAAATAATATTTTAAGTTCCAGGGTGTGCCTTTACTTTTCCAAGAAGGATTGCCCACAGATAAATCTAAGAGGGAGGTCATTAAATGGAACGGAAGATATTTAGAATAGACAGCTTCACCCCATGTAAAGCCATTGTAAGCCCTTCTTTGTGTTTTAAAAGTTTTTAGATAAGTAGTCAGATTCAATTAAGCTCTGTAACTTCAAGAGATGGTGCTTCTAAGTAGATAGGCAGGAGGGACTTCAGATGTGGGATTCCCGGTCTGTTAACAGACATGGGGGAGGCCAGAGAGAATTGGGCTATTGTGCTTCAATCAGCAGTATAACCTATGTGTCACAGTCAATTTATCCACGGAGCTTTAGAGTTAGGATATGGACAAATGACTGAAACAGTTCCTGAGAAAGGGGCCAACACACTTGGAATGAAAGTATTAAGGGTTTAGGTGCAAAGAGTACTAAGGGGAAAAAAAATTAATAGACTTAAGGTTTGAAGATTGACAAGAAGAAACACGGCAAAAGTCGCTATAGCTAATCCCATACGTGGTTAAGATCATAGGTCATGGAGCCAACTGCCTGGAATTGGATGCTGGCCCCACCACTTAGCCACCAAGTAAACCTGGACAAGTAATTTCCCCTCTCTGTGCCTCAACTTACTAATTTACTATGTGGGAAAATTATAATACTATCTCCCTCACATGGACTTTGAAGGTATTCAATAGATTAATACATGTAAAGTGCTTCCAAGTGGCTTGACAGTTGGTAAAAGGGTTCAACATTTAACTATTACTATAACCCAGAACTGCCCTCAAGGAATAACTAATATTTACTTAACATTTACCATGTGAGAGAACTTACACAAAGTAATTTATGTGAATTAACACTACTCTTAGCAATCAGGCTATAATGTAGGTACTGTTATTACCTCAATTTTACTAGCAATACAAGTGAGACACAGAGAAGTTAAGAAACTTGCCCAAGGCCACACAACAAGGAAGTGGTGCTGTCAAGATTCAAATCCAGGTAGTCTGGCTTTAGGTACAACACACTTCATCACTGTGTATCTCTCTGTTTGACATAGAAAACAGTGGACACTAACACTGCATTTACTATCTATTTTAGTGGGTTTAGACTTCTCAACAATAGGGGCAGTGGTGGATTCACCACTGTCTCCCAGTACCTAGCAGACTACCTTATGTGTATTTGGTTAGATAACTGGCAAACTGACTGCCTGTCCTTTGTGAATAGCAGGTGTTTAGTTCCATGCCTTATGCCTGTATTCTGAAATCCCACAATAGAACCCACTACCATCTCTTATGGAGCAGTCCTCTGGACACTGCTATAGTCTCATGATCCCTCACTGTGCCCCCAGCCCCCAGTAAAGGGACAGTCGCTGGAAACCTTGTTCATCTGTCCTCTCTCTTGCCCGTCCTGTTTCTTGCACTTCCACGCCACCGTCACCAGTACAAGGAGCATCACATATGACTTTACCAAAAATAATGCCAGAGAAGAGAGGGGGAATGAAAAGGAGAGGCAGACCAAAAATGAGTTTCTTTGAGGTCTTTTGTCTTTCCTACTCTAAGGACAGCCCCACTATGTCTCTTTTCTGGTTTTCAAGTCCCAGAAGTCTCCCACTATAGAATGGGAAGTAGGAGTTTGAGAAAAAAAAAAAAAAATAGGTCATTGGAAAGCCAGAAAAAATTAGCAGAATTCTCATTTCTTTTTTTTTAAGTTTTATTTATTTTTGAGAGAGAGAGAGACAGCGTGAGCAGGGGAGGGTCAGAGAGAGAGGGAGACACAGAATCTGAAGACAGGCTCCAGGCTCTGAGCTAGCCGTAGGCACAGAGACTGACGCGGGGCTCGAACCCACGAACCGTGAGATCATGACCTGAGCCAAAGTCGGATGCTTAATGAACTGAGCCACGCAGGCGTCCCTAGGATTCTCATTTCTAACATAATAAGAAAGTTAATAATAAATTCATATAAGGCTTGACTTTGGAACCCTCACTCTTCAGTATATCAAATGGCCCTGTATTATTCATCTCCTAAAAAAAGAGAAAAAGCTCATCAGAGCTAAGTTACCTTCACATGATTGTCCTCTCTCAGCACAATGTGATATGGTGCAGCTTAGGTGTATTTGGAAAGTGGATTTAAGTTTGGTTTTATCTAGTCTTATATAAATTAACCTTTGCAGTCAGGATAAATGGCTTAAACAATACAAAATAATCTTACTTGCATTTTATTAATATTTCAGCACAAATGAATGAGAAAATGGAAATTCTGAGATTCCTATTCCTGCTATCATATACTAGAAGTAAAAACAAAGATAAGCTAAGGTGACCTAAAGGAATCATTGAAAATTTTGAAAATATGTAAATGCCTACTTAAAACTCATATTTCCTTTCACTATCTTTAACAATGAATTCTATCCTAAGTGAATACTGTAGCTTGAGATATTAGGAATTAACAATGTAAGTCATGTTCCTAAATTTAAAATAAATGTAAACTATCAAGCAATTGGATAATTTAAGAAATAGATAAGTTATACAATCTGCCACTAATTGTCCAAGAGACGTCTATTATCTGAACATATTTTGGTAATGTTAGGTATGGGTGGGCCTCAACATTCTCAGAGTCTAGAACAACCTGTATGTTTAACTTACACATTAACATTCTTTTTTTAAAAATATTTATTTATTTTGAGAGAGAGAGAGAGAGAGAGAGAGAGAGGGAGGGAGGGAGGGATGGGCAGAGAAAGAAGGAGAGAGAGAATCAAAACCCGACTCCACACTATCAGCACAGACCCCTACACAGGGCGCTACCCCACTAACTGCGTGATGGTGACCTGAGCTGAAATCAAGAGTCAGACACTAAACCAAATGAGCCACCCAAGCACCCCCACATTAATAATCTTAAACAGGCTTTGTATATGGCAGATTTGGACATTCTTACACTAACTTGCCAAAAAAAAGATTCAAACTATCAAGCATTATGTTTCTTCCTGTCTGCCAGTAGATTGGTTTTGGCAGCTTTACCTTGCTAATATTTGATTATTTGAAAGTTTTATTGCAGCCATTCTGAAACTATATTCCTTTGAACATACAGGGCCCCCTGATGAATGCCTCTGGGGAAGGAGCTGAGGAAGAGGGTCCTGGCAGGATCTCACTCTGGTTCTCTTCTAGCCCTTCTATTTGCATCTAGATTATATATGAAGCTTCTACCTAATAATTTGCTTGAATTCCATTGCTACGAAATATTTAGAATTCATCAGTTTATTTGTTCAAAAATACTAAACCTTCACTATATTATTCACATTTTAAAGTCATAAATATTCAGTTTATTCAATAAGTTATTCATTTATTCAATAAATATTAAAACTACTGATTATAGCCCTGTTATTATTATTTAAAAGCTGAGTAAAATTGAAAAACAAAGAGAAGACTGGTGATTTAGTAATAAGGATATAATTCTCACATCTTATATCTGTGCAACTGAGATAAGGTGGACGCAACATCTGTTGGGTGTAACAAATCCTTAGCCACAATAAATATCCACTGGATTTTAATCTAGTCAATTACATACTAACAGTGAAGACAAGAACAGTGTTAAAATGTTTTACAAAACCTTGGGATAATCTCTAAAGGTTTAGAAGTGAGATGCACTTTGGAGTTTTAAAATATTTATTAATTCTCTGAGAATGGAAACTCTCTAATAATCTTTAGGGTCTAGTACTATGATTCAACTCATTCAGCTTTCATGATCCTAATGAGTTAAACTATACATGTAACTAAATTTTCAAACAGACCATCTTTCAAAATTATCATCAGCAATTCCATAGAAATATACAGTAAGCTTACCTGACACCAGTGAGTTTGGTGGCTTCTTATTTGCATATTACTAACATTTCAGCTACTGATTTACTTTAGGTATAGCTTGATACTTATGTTAATTTGCAAGCTCTTTCAATAATTCAATACAAACTTAGGAACTACATGCCAATGGAGACCTGTAATAAGCAACCTGTAGTCATGTAGCATGTATATACAAGTAACATTTATCATATTTGTTATACTCTATATTCTCCAGTACTTATCACTAAATATGTAAATGGACAAATATGTTATTGATTAAATTATTAGCTACCAGTAGGGTTATGCTGGGCTCTATGTTTTATACCATTTTCTCTGTTAAATATTACTTTTTCATATGTTTGAAGGAAGAAATCAGATCATCTGGCTAGCCAACTAAAATCAAACAAACTCAAAAACCTCTTCTGATATTTCTGTGTAAGAATTAGAGAAAAGTGTTTAGGTACAGAATCTCAAAATATAAAGAAAAGATAATCCATAGAGTGCTTCATTCTTTAGAAACCTCTTTGATAAGGGAGGGGGCATATCTTTTGTACACTTTGTAAAGAGATTTAAACACTAAGAGGCCCTCCCTTCTATGACCATGGGGCCAGAACCAAAGGGGGTTTGGAACTTCCCAACTTCACAGCAAACGATAATCTTGTATTGGAACAAAAGGCGAGGATGACTCAGAATGTAATTAGGGTTGTGCATCTAAGCAAATGGTATTAAAAAAAGAAAAGAAGACAAGGCTCAGGAAAAGGATGCTGTCTCTACACAGAGACAAGGCCATGGCAGAATGAAAACAAAACCTCCTCAAGTGGCAAATTATAGCATAGGGGCTGATAAACCTTTGTAAATTGTGCCTGAATAACCCACTTCTTGTTGCTCCTCCCTTCCCATCATCTACACAAATGGGAATACTTGTAATGCTTATATCTAAAACAAATGATAGAGGGAAGAAAGGTTTCTAAATAAATTGAACATAAGAGGCTGAGCTGAAGCCCCAGTGCTATGAAAACAGAATGCTTCTGATGTTTTGTCAACATTCTTGCTGATGCCACAACCAACAGGTTTAAACAAGTACATAACGCAAAGAATCCTGGCACCAAGGCCTGGTAAACTCAGACGCTGGTGACCTGCATTGTTATTCAGGTGCTTTTTCTTTTCTAACATGTATTTGCTTTTGGAATATTTCTCTGTCCACATAATGATGGGCAGAGGAAAGGAAAGACATGAAATTTCCTTGCCTGTAACTCCTCTAAAATGTCACCTCACAGCATGTCCCCAATACCAAGCCAAGACATGGCTTACTCAGGCTCTCTGCCAACTGGCATGGACCTAAAGATTACTTGACCTCCTGGAGGGCAATCTTTTTCCCACACAACAAACTTCACAATTTACCTTGCAATGGCCCCAATATTAATACCATATTCCTTTTGTGATATAGGATAGGGGTCCAAAAACTTTCTGTAAAGGGCTGGATATTAAATTTTAGGATCTGTGGTCTCTGTAGCAACCCCTCAACTCTGCCTTTGTAGGAAGAAAGCAGCCATATTCAATACATAAACAAATGGGTGTGGCTCAGTTTCAATAAAACTTTATTTACAAATGCATAGACAATTACATTAAGGAATGGGTGTGGTTGTATTTCAATAAAGCTTTATTTATAAACACAGGTGGCAGTCAGGATTTGGCTCAAGGGCCATAGTTTGCTGATCCTTGATATAAATTATTGAAATTCAAAAGATTAAAATTTCTCCTAGTACATAGTTAGATGGGTATCACAGGGAATATGGCTGAGTGTCTCATTTTCATACATATATTTAATTATAGCCCAAATCTACTCATGGAATTCATTCATTTCTTTATTCATTAAAAAAAAAGTATTCTTTCCAACTTTGTTTTCGGGTATTGTCCTAGAAAAGTAGATTTGCTATAGAAAATAACAAACAAAATAATAAATAAAAACTAGTGAACAAGACAGGCACAGTCTGTACCTCATAGAGTGTAAGTTCTAGGAGAACATCTTTTGCAAATATTTATTGAGGGTCTACTATGTGTCATGTATATAGGTATACTACCCGGAACAAGACAGACAAGGACCTCTTCTGGCATTTACATTCCAGATAGAGGGAAAAAATAAATAACGTGACAAACAATAAGCAATAAAAGGTCACATTGTGCCACAAAGAAATAATACAGCATTATATGACAAAAAGCCACTTAGCAGAATTCAGGAAGATGGTAGGTAATAGTGCTCAGAAAAGATTTCCCAAGAAGATGACTTCTGAGCAAAGACCTGAATAAAAAAAGCCATTCATGCCAAGATCTGGAGGAAGTATTTTCCTAGGTAAGTAAATAGCATGTAAAGTCCCCAAGACAGAAATAAACTGGTCTGTTGGAGAAATAACAAGAAGACTAATGTCATTTTAGTAACTGGAATAAGGGAAAGGTGGTAAATGACGAATCTAGAGGGGAATACAGCGGCAGATCACATAAGGCCTCAATGTAAGGAATTTGCATTTTAGTCTTACATAATGAAAAACTATGGGAAAATTTTAAGGAAAAGAATGATACATTCATATTCATTTTAGATCACTTTGAACCAATAATTACATATGAGATTGGTGCTACTTAAAAAAGGCTTCTGTGAAATGGCACGGTCAGGAGTAAAGAAGAGCTGCAATCACCCATAGTAAAGGACCTACTTGCCCTACTCCAAAACACCTGCCATCTGCCAATGCAGACAGTTTGAGGAGAGGCTTGCTTCTTCCTACAGAGAAATCCAAAAGACTATATAGCTCCAACTGCCCAACTTCTAGGGCCCAGAAAGGTGTTTTTTTTTCTGTCTTCTTGGAACTTTTGATTCTAAAATATGACAAGCAACAAATAAAACCTAACTATTTGCTGAAAAGTTAATACACGGGAAGACTCCCTACTTGGCTTGAAAACCAAGAGTTGATCTCAGATGAAGTTGGTAGGGACATTTCTACAACTGGATTTAAAAGACAATTATTCCTTTAAACTTTCTTGGCAACTACCATTTTTTCCCATCTCTGTGCATAAAGTATATATGATATTTTCTTAAAGTTTAGTGATAAATTTTCAAAAACATACTTATCAATTGTCTGCTCATTTCACACATTCAAGAAGCACCCCCACATGTGCAAATAAAACACAGAACATCCCCTTGGCTTATTTTGCATAGTCACCAGCCACCATAACAATGCACACATGGAAAGTCATTTCCAATTACTTAGATTCACATGTGCACATATTATATGCAAATATATGTCATTATTGTATGCAGTAAATTGTTGCCTACTGGTCTGGAAGTCCAAAATTATTTTTTCTCCCAAAGGAAGGTCTAACTGACCCTCAAGTAAACTAGCACAAAGGATTTAAGCAAACTTTAGCATCTAAAAGCAGTTAGAAAGTCTCTTAATTTGCATTATTTTACTCCAGCACCACACAATGGAGCACTTGATGTCCTTTATTTTTATATTATGATAACAGAGATATTGCTCAAACCTTTAATAAACATTTCAGATATATGGATAAAGAACTATTCACTACACTCAAGGGGACTCATACTCTGAGTAAGAAAACAGCCTCCAAACAAATAATGAAAAGGACAAAAAGTGCAGTGCTAGCATGACACATGCAAAGAATGTATTATGATAACATGGGAGAACTCAGCCTGGGAGGAGAAGTGGAATGCAGGTACATGTCCTAAAGAAACTGGCAACAAAGCTGACTCTTAAAAAATAATTAAGAGGATAAGATGGAGCAAATGTACAAGTTTTTGAGATCCTAGATCACTGGCTAAATACAATTTGGATAATTAGTAACCACCTACTCTAGACTCAATATCGTTTTAACATCAAGACAAAAGTAATTGTAGGATGTAGCGCTTGCCTAAATGACAACTTACAATCTATTTAGGGAGGTAAAGTGTACATCCAAAACAAATTGTTAATAGTACGTGGTAAAGTATAGATTGCAACACATAGACAATGCATCCATTTATTCATTCAACAAATATTTACTGTCTATCTGCAAAGGACTATATACTGCTTTATGCCCTGGGGATATGGCAGCAGGCAAGCACACAAGTTCTCATGGACATCACATTCTAGTTGATATTAACATGGGTTAATATCAGTAACATAGGAGTTTTAAAAAGATGATCATAATTCTCTGAAATAAAAAATGTAAGTAGAGGATGTTATTAGTCAAAAATTGCTGTAAATAGAAATATTTAGCCAAGTGTTCCAGTAAAACTTTCTCATTTATTAAAATATTTTGGATGGCAATTCATAGCTACATTTCCTACTAATAATCATCAATTCATCAATTTTATCTACCATAAAACATTTACAGTACCTAGACCCTTATTCTCTGTTATAAGGCATGCTTTTTACTCAATTTATACTTTCAACAACAAAAAAAGAAATCATTTGGGAAAGGCAAAAGACATGTACATATACATATCTGTGAACCTTTGGGATACAGGAGAAAGAAAACAATAATTCAAGAAGCACAGGATATAGTGACATCAAAGATTAGACATTTCTCTGTCAAAGAAAGGTAGAAAGAAATCAAATGAGAGTGGCAAAGACACAAAGGCCATTTGTACTTATTGTTACTATCCCAAGACCTGGTCATCTCAGGTACTGGGTATGGTTTGCTAATAATTCTGAAGAGAAATATACAATTGAAGAGAGCTGAATCTGGACACACAGCCCAAGTGTTTTACCCGATTAAACAGTGCTTTTTGAGCATATGATTTATACTTTTCTTCCCCATCTGACATGTGAGAATAATGCTAGCAACCTAACTCACAAGTGGTGTTAATTGACAGGTGACTATGTAAAGTTGATCTCCTTGAATGACATCCATCATATCAAGAGACAAGTGCCATAACAGTTCTAACACTTATGATGACCAACACACATCATTTGCCCCCTCGCATACCTTACTTCTCATCTTGTTCAGTTGCAAGACCAGAAAAGTTGAGAAATGAGATGTGAGAGTGTAAGGGCTAATGTCTTGTGAAGAATATTTGCAAAAGAATCCAGTTTACCAAACTTCATGGAAGGTATCAGATTAACATAAATTATCATCTGTCTGCATCTAGCATTTGGAACACACATCCTACATCAAAAACTTTCCTGGTAGTGATGCCATGAGCTGCATAATAATCACCATGCTTTGATTAATTATTTTGCTGAATGGATGATTTAATTGCATTTATACTGATAACCTCAGTTTCTGCAGTGCATTGCTTTTTATCCTAACACATCTATTGGGAATCAAAATAGAAGTAGTACAACTTGCAGTATTAAGAATACTAAATAGTTACAGTAAAAAGATTTCCATTTGAATTATCAAAATAAATACATTACAAGAAATTTAGAACCTGAAGTAAAAAAATCCTCTAATTAAGGGAAACTTGAGAGAGCTTTTTAACAAGTTCTTTGCTGAAAGAATTTATTTGGTTTCTTGATCCTCCTACCAATTGCATTAACAATGACAAAAGATATGCAAATTTAAACAGACAATAGTCAAGCCAAAGGCTCTGACTCATACCAACTGGGACATTTTCAGCATATAATCAGCTCGATTCAGGTTAGCAAGGGTCAATGTAACCAAAGAATATTTGCATAGTTATGCTTGGCCATAATCTGAAAACTATGCCATAATCATTGACCAAGGACAATGCAAACAAAAATCAAATTTATTTCACACAATAAATTAACATATGAAACATGTGCATGACATAAGCCCAACAGAATCATGTATTTACCTATTGCTGCTGAATCATTGCATAACAACAAAAAAATATGCATTACTATGTCTGAATCACCATTACGACTCTACGTTTCACATAAACAAAATATTACATTTTTGATAGAATAGCTTGAATGGGACAATTTGGGACTAAATTTCCTTCCCAGCCCCTTCAAAGTATCCAGACTAATTATAATGACTGAATTTTCATTAAAAAACTATATAGGTGGTATAATGAGAATAGTAATAAGCAATTTAACCAAATTAATTTACTATTAAAATATATTTTGCCAAAGAAAAAACAGATATTCTGCTACAAACTACTGCTATAATTAGTGCTTGATATTTAAACTACAATTATCAAAAGGCTGCAGAATTCTGTCTGCTTTCTATTCTTCTGCCTCTATTGATCTTTTTCACCTGTAGTCTACGACAGAAAGATTAACTACAATTCTAGGTTTGGAAACTCTGAAACGATCAAGTTTCAGTTAAGTATCAGTGATCTTAGTTCAGTCCCTAGTGGACAAAAGTAGAATAACTATTACTTGCACGATTCAGCAGGCAGTGCTCCAAGTAAGCATGACAACTCGGGAAAAAACAGACATTCGTCCTTTGCCTATCTTCTGAAAGTTTTTCCTCTGTTAAAAGACTAATTTAAAGAAGACTGGACTGGCTATGTTCCTACCTATGTGCACCAAATGAATTTTTAGCAAAGATCTCCAGGAGAAAAGAATTTTCACAAATGTGACATTGCCACCCTTCTAACTGACATAGTTGAATACACTTGTTATCTGCTGTTTACCTGTTACACAATTACACAGAGAGCAAAGAAAGAAGGAGCTGCAGAAAGTATGTTCATATTTTAATAGACATATTTTCAACAAAAACTTTTAAATGGTTTATAGAGAAAAATTGAATAAAATGTGCCTTTTGGTGTTTATAAATTGGGATTAACCGCATATTCAACATTAACATTCATCTGAATACTTAGACTCCTGCATTGCACTGTGGTTACTAGAATGTCTTGAGAAAAGAGGTATTTCAGGACTATGGCAAAGCCTACATGTGTTCAGCTCCAATCTGCAGGTGCGCCCTCTGAAAACAGCGACCCCCAGCTCAATCTCTTCTTTCCCACTGGGCAAACAACCTCTTCCTGAGGAGTTCACATGAAAATTTACCTTCAGGATTTTTTTTCACAGGGATGGAAAGAATATATGACATAAATCTGTCCTCTACTATTCTACTCCTTGCTAAAATTAAGTTGCCTTTATATACTTACACAATTTCTCCAACCAAATATCATGCCTTATACTTACTCTCATTTCATATTAACTTTACTAGAGTTGAGAAAAATAAGTGTTTGGTGATGATTCCTCACCCTAGCTGCACAAAATTTCCTGGCGTGAAATCGATTTGATTCTAAATTAGTATTGTCATTATCGTTTTCTTTTTTCACGAACTTTCTCAAGACACACAGGCTTTTTATTTCCAACTTGGACTTTGACAGTCAGAAAAATCAAGCTAAATTTTAAATAAGAGGAAACCAGAAACGTCATAAAATGTGCCATTGCTAGGCACACAAATGGGTGCTTGCACAACAAGCCTAAAAACCTTGGCTCACCCATGAAGTCACAGGGAGCCAGCCGGCTTGCATTTGCAAACACTGGCTCCCTCCCCCCACCCATCCCGAAGCAAAAGGTAAACACGCAAATGCCCCCTAAGGAACTCTAAGTTAGCTACAGTGCAGAACGGAAAAGGCTCTGTGCAATTAGAAACTGAAAGCAATCACTTACTTTTTGCAGCCACTGAGTATAATTTTCCATCACATGCTCCAGATGTTGAAGTTTCTGGGAAGAGAAATCCGGTTCCACGTGTGGAGCATCTCTCTGCAGAGCGTTTGTGCTGTACTGGTCTGTCGTACTCTCACGACAGTTCCCGTCGTGTTCTGGAAGAATGAAAGTGTAGGCACACTGCCCATGTTGAATCCGGTTATATCTTCTCCCACCGTTTTCTGGACTTCGGCGCTGGTTGCTGCACCCTATGTGAGTCAGAATGGCAGCGAGGAAAGCAAAGGAAAGGAAAACTGTCATTGTACTGCCAGCTCTCTCCTTCTGTGCCTCTCGCAAAACTTGCTCCTTTCTTCTGACCTTTAAACTAGTCTTTATTTTAGGTAAAACTGCTTGTTTGTTTGACTTTATCCCCCTCAAAGAAAACTTCTGAAGAAGAATCACAGAAAACTAGCCATTTGTTAGCTTTGTTCTAAAATGTTATTTTTTTATTTCACTGTAATGGTAGTTTCCTTGAGATATTTATTGCATAGTAGCTGAGATTTATTGTTTCCTCTCTGTGTGACCGTTCAGCGTGGAGCCTGCCTGAGTCAGCTGCGTGTACACATTCTAGACCCTTTCCCCTACCCTATCTGCAGCAGATCTGCTATTTTCTCCCAGACCTCAGTGAGTTTTATTAAGGTTGCACATCCAAGCCAAGCTGGAAGCAGGCAGCCTTTCACAAGATGACTTGACAGGAATGCATGAGTGTGCCCCTATGCTAAGGATTGCTGATGGCTTGGAGCAGCGGATCGTCTTACAAATTGGCTAGATGCGCATGACCTGGATCATGTATGGCCCTCCCGCCCCCTTCCGCAGACAATTGCCTCCAGCCTTTAGAAGATCCCCAGCAAATCAATAAATAGAGCAGTCCACCTTAATACACTTTTGCTGTGCATGCTGACCTACTAAAACCTAGCAAACTAGCACTAGGTTTTTAAAGTTAGTATGTAATTGGGGAACTCTCAGAAGAAATATTTGCATAATGTCCAGTAAAATAATTTTTGATAATGAATGACAAATCTGTATTAATTTTAAAAAATTATCCTTGATTCTGGGGAAAAGATATTTAAAAACATTTTTAGAAATGATATTCTCTCATTGTATTCACTCAGACTTTTAGGAGTTGGAAAAAATCATCAGGGAGGGTCATATTAGCAAAACAATTTTTCATAACTTGTCACTCAAAGGAATATAGATAGCATGTGCATATTAAGCAGATTAATCTAAGTATTTAGATTTCCAAGATTTTAAAAGGAACTATTCCCCTGATCAGAATGCAGTCCTGTATGCTCTGTGTATATAAATTGAGCAACTTTCTTACAAAAACAGTGTGGTTACAATTTAAGACAGTGGCCAGAGAATTATTAATTCCTGTGGTACGTCCCAAGCATAGATTTCACAAGGACCTCTTTGGTGTTGCTATGGCTATCTTTAACACTGGTATGGAAGTTCCCCATAAAGTCTCCTGTGACTACACAGAAAAACAATCTGAGAATAAACATATATCAGGTGTGTCAATGGGCCAGCAAAGGGCTGTCTGGGAGAAATCTCTGTTTCTATTAAGAAACAAAAATTATCAGAAGGCAATTTCCCAAATGTAGGGTGTAAACATTTGAACAAAAGGATCAGTAAAACATAAAGAACAGGGTATAATTATAGAATTAAGGTTATGGCACTGAGATCTTTACTAAGTACGTGAAGAAAACATGAATTATGAGCAGGGGCTTTCATCAAGAACTAGAAGGGATTTTCAGGAATGGAGCTTCTCAACTGCTGTCATGGTATAAAAACAGAAGCTACAGATGTTGACTCATGTGTCCTCAAGGTACAGGTCAGTGGGTAAAGGGCAATAAGATTAGAGATTGGTGTGTAGGGAAAAGTTAGAGGAGAGGGCAAAACAAATCCCAGGAAAAAAATGTGATTTACATAGGAGAAAAATATCGTGCTGAGATTTATCAGTGTTTCTCATAGCAAATAACAAATTTCTGATCTGACAGAAATGGAAGTAAATAATACCAAATACAGCAATAAAGCCCTTGAACTGCCTTTGCAGCTTCCTCCTGATGTTGCCTGTCTCCTTGTTGGCTGATATGTCACTCATGTGCAATAATAATTATGGCATTCATTATGAGCTGAATATTTTCCAGGTTGGTATTAAGCACTCCTTACTTACGATCTCATTTAATTATCCCAATTAACCTGAAACATGGATATTAAGTTTAATCCCATTTTATTGATGGGAAAACTTAGTCACAGAAAAGCAATCAGTCACCACTCACATAGCTAGTTAGAGATGGTGCCAGTATGTCAAATCTGGCAAACTGGTTCCAAGCCTATTTTTCTAAACTCCAAGCCAGCCAAAGGCCTTCCAAAGGGCTCCAGCTGCACTGATTCACAGCCCTAAAGCAGACTAAGTGATGCTACCAAGAAGTAAAATACTGATTAAAAACCAGATGGGTAACCTGTACAGTAGAGTTTTTAAGGGCCCACAAGGACAAAGTAAACTGGCAAAGCACAGATAGTCTAAAACCATTTTCCAACATCGCTTAGTTTGAAAATTATTCCTGGAAAAAAGAGAGTCCAAAACCAACACCTTAAGTGATTCACTAAGAAGTAAATACAGATGAAAATCAGCAGAAGATACAAGAGTGAGTAGTAAGGTTTCTATTAAAGTGTTCCTGTGTCTTTTAACAGCCAAGACTTAAAAATCTGTTTTTCCATGTGGGGTGTGTGTGTGTGTGTGTGTGTGTGTGTAAGTTTTTGTGAGTCTACACATGCTTGTTCATACAAACTTTTCCAATCTGAACAAATGTAACTAAGGAATGCACAATTTCCTGAGGGAAAAGTAGACAATCAGGAAAGGGAAGCTTGAAATGCACTCCAACCAAAAGAGGAGGAGACAGAGAGACAGTAAGGGAAATTGATTTCTTTCTTTTCCAGAAAAACAAAGAAACAAAACAAACAAACAAAAACACATGACACTGAAAGTACTAATGTCAATCTGGGGGAAAAATGTCTCAAGATAAATTTTAATCAGCTGGAAAACGCAAGGACATGTACCATGAACTTATATGTTTCGGGACTTCAGCTGGGGAGACCTTGGGTGCATTTGAGGATCCTCATGAGATGCTAAAAACAATATCCTTCCAAGGGCCTGAACCTACCCAACATCAATATTGTGGGTTGCTGTTGCTGACTATTCAGTCATTTAGGAGACTTCAGAGTTTAAGAACTAATATGAAAAATAAGCCATGTTTAAAAAAATATTTCTCTGCCACACCTCCAAAAAAGTTCTAAAGAACTTTGCTATAAAAAAATGTTCTAAAGAACTTTGCTCTAAAAAAATGTTCTAAAGAACTAAATAATTGTATTCAATTGAATACTGAGGTAACTTGATCTTGAAAACTTTGTATCCTTGTATTTTATTTGCATTATTAGAGCTCTGGAATAAAGAGGTTTATGCTTTAAATTTCTGATCTCTTATCTATAATAGTACTAGTAAACATTAGCCTCATCCAGAAATTTCCAGTGGGACAGGGAACACCATTTATATGGAAACTTGATATCCCTAAATCTGTCCTAACAACTAGTCACTGTTACTTCTTTTGTGAAGCGTTCTTAATTTCTCCATGCTCAATAAGTGATTCTTTCTGATGTGTTTCAATAACCTTCTTTTCATATCTCCATAATGGTACTTTTCACACTGCTTTCTAATTATTTCTTTTTTGGCTTATCCCCCCCTCTAGCTGTGAGCTCATAAAGTAATCTCCTCTTTCATCACTGATTTCCCAGCACTTACTGTGCACTCCGGTTGAAGGAATGAAAGAACAAATGAATGACTAAATGAGCTAATTCAATTACTTAGTGTCTGGCTGCTATATAACTGGGTACAACTGTTGCATTTTTGGGGGGTGAGTTTGCCTAGAACTGGGATGGAGCCAAACATTCTAAAGAATGAGTTAGATATAATAACATGGTACAATAATAATGCATAACATTTTTTAATCCATAGCAAATTAATTTCCTCTAAAATTATAGCACCCCCATAATTATGTATTATTATTTCCATCTTGCAGATGAGAAAGATTGTGGCACACAGAGGTTAATTACCCAAGATCTATGATCACTTATGTGGTAGAGCAAGAATTTGATCCTCAATCCATATACCTAGGGCCCACATTCATATCCCACTGAGCTATAATGCCTCCAACAATACCTCAGTATTAGAAAACAGAGAGAAAGCATTTCTTAAATTTAGGGGACAGGAACAACATGGCATTTATAACTAAGATGAGTCTCCTTCCTCCTCCTCTTAACCATGGCCTTCATGGATTCATGTTATGATCTTCCAAAACAGAGCTAATATTAAGCAAAGATGCACCAGTATGGTTGTCCCATCCACTAACAAACATCTAATCTGATTGTTCAGGTTACACTTAGGATAAATTCTGAATGGTTTGACCTGTGCCATATCGCTTGTTATATATATTACCCTAAAATAACATTAAACAATATAAAATAAATTTATTCCTCAAAAACACCATCAGGCACCTCTCTAGCTTTCATATAGACCCTCATGATGACAAAAGGGGTGGGAAAGCATTCTCCTCCCATGTATACTAAACACCATGTTATTTAGCACATATTCTATGGATATATTATTGAAATATATCCTATATTTGAAGGGCACCATATGTTATGGCTCTGCTCTGGCACTTTCAGGGTTCAAGAATATCAGCAGGGCTATGGCAGTGGCAGCTATGTCTAAAAGGAAGTATTTGGCTGTAATCCCTGGAGGCAGAGCCAAGACCCCTTCACTCAACTATGTAAGCATCAAAGGTATCCACAACAGATGGAAATACCACAGGGGGCTAAAACAGAAAAGCAAAAAGATGGAGGATATCACCTGGTGACTGACGGCACTTCATGAGTACATGTGAAATATCCATTGGTAACTCTCAAATAAATTGGAAAGACTGCAAAGAGATGGACACACTGCAGTGGATGCAGTGAGGAAGACACTGCAGTGGGTGGAGAAATAAAGGTAGGTGAAGAACATAAAAATTATTATGTAAATATTTCCCTGCCTTCTGGTAAGAGAAATTTCTGGCTTGGTGGGTATTTTGTTATCTAAGTCAGTTTTTAACTGTAGCTACCCATACGTTGGAAAGAGCTCAGACATAATTAATTTATTCCACATAAGAAAATAGAGAAGGGAGCCGCCTAGGTGGCTCAGTCGGTTGAGCGTCCAACTTCAGCTCAGGTCATGATCTCACCACTCGTGGATTGGAGCCCCACGTTGGGCCCTGTTCTGACAGCTCAGAGCCTGAAGCCTACTTACGATTCTGTGTCTCCCTCTCTTTCTGCCCCCCCCCCACCCGTACTGTGTCTCTCTCTCTCTCTCAAAAATGAAGAAATGTTAAAAAAAAATTTAATTTTAAAAAAATTAATAAAAAAAGAAAGTAGAGAAGGGACTCAAGGAAAGATCTGGAAATTAAAAACTGGGGCTAGGGAGGTTTGGAGAAGAGTCAGAAGAAAGAGGAAACCTGTGGCTATGTGGCTATGAGAAACTTGGGAAGATACATTGAGGACAAGGGTTTGCAGTGAGATGATGTTTCCTGTGAAAAATCCCTCTTCCTCAGTAAAATAAATGGCTTTTGGGCAAGTGACTTCTTTGGGTAAGTGGCTCACCTTGGCATGAATGAGAAGAATCATTGGTCCTTGCTCCATACATGGAGCTAATATCTGAGTTAGACTGTTAATGTGATCACAAATAAAACAATTTATTTCATTTTGGTCTTTCACACTAGATTAGAGCCTCCCAAGAGCCTGGACTGTATCCATCCCCTTTTTCTGGCATACAGAATGCAACTGATAAATATTTGTGATCCATCTGACTGTCTGAGTGACTCATAATTCCTGCTGATGAGATCTGAAAACATAGAAGCATCACCCTCCCTTGTAGGTTTTCGTGTGTTCATCTTTACTAGGTTCCAAAACCCCACTTTCTAGAGAGTCATGTAAGAGATTCAGGATCTATATATTTCAAAGCAAATTCCAGAAATTGTAGCAGGACAGTACCTAACAGTCCCAATCACCCACACACTATGGCTGAAGAACCATTCAAGAAACATTGTAGAAATACCTCCACTGTGAGGTTACTTGTTAATTCTACAAGAGAGATAACTTCGACAAGTACCCAAGTTATAAAAGAAAACAAACAGCTGGAGACTGTAACAAGTAGAAATACAGATGCCAACATTCTCCTCATACCAGAATGGAGAAAGATTTCCACTGGAGACCCAGTGAGATGAGATTTTATTATGGGAAAAAGCATACAAACCACTTTGCATTTATTAAATGCCTCCTTTCTTCTCTTTTTCCCTATAGAAATCTTGATTCCTGGATGAGAAAAAAACGCAAAGGTCTCTCTATCTCAACTTTTACAACTTCAGATAAAACACATATTTTACATCTTCTCAGAAACTCAAAAAGAACATGACTGAAAATGAATGGCTGGAATCACCATGTGATGAATCATGTACCCAAAGGCACCTGGATGGTAGCTAATCCTTGAAGCCAAAGCTGATAAATGACTTCCATTGAGCAGACACTGGAAGATACAAGACTTTCTGTGATTCTGTCATTCTGTTTGTGATTGGAGAGTTGTGACAACCACTACTCATCAGAGGTTGGATGAACTGTTCTGTAGTGGTTAAGGTGGGAAGCAAACTGCTTTTTTTTTTTTTTTTTTGCTTATTTCCTGTTTAAGCTATTAAACAAAATTGAATCACATTGGATAAGACATTCAATTATTCTAAGCTTAGTTTCCCTACCCCTAAAATGAAGATAAAAATACAATATCATTTTTTAAGGGGGATATGAAGATTAAATATAATAATGGATATAAAGTACTGAACACATGTCTAGAGCATATCAAGTGCTCTGAACGTTAAGTTTTTGTCTCTAAATTTGAATTTTTTCCTGGTGCTCAAAAATGATCTTTTAAACTTGTTTTGTTCAATTTTATGACTGTTTACCTAACTCCATTCCCTATCATTTCACCTTCTCCATTGTTCAGAATCACTTCTGAACCTCTTAAAAATCACATTTAAGTGATTAATATGGGATGGTGACCACATTCACAATGATTGTTCACATCAATAGCTCTGGTTTCCTTGAGAGCAGGATGAATGTTTTCTTCCTCACTGCTGCATCCTCATCACCTATAACAGTGAATGTCTGACACATAACTGGTGTTCAATAAATATTTGTTGAATGAATGAAACAAGTTGGAAATAATTTAGTAAGAATATACTATTCCACAGAGACATCTAGTAGGGCAGACACACATATAAACCAGTCATACTTGGGAGTGTGATGAGAATTTTATTCCCTGGGAACCATGGGAGCAATGTGGATGCCATTTATGGCTTCATCACTATGACTTGTTATCAGACTCATTTCCGGTCAATTCAACTAGATGACCTTACTTTCAAGAGCTTCTTTTATGACTAGACTTGTGGCATATATCACTCCATTCTGTTTCCTAGGATAAGGAGATAAAGTAGCAAGTGTTTGCCTCTGATAAAATGAAAAAGAATTGAAACATTCTACTATTAATCTTATAAGAAATACACAGCCTGGCATGACTTGTACATAAGCAAAGGAAATCTTATTTTATCTATTTTTCCTTCAATACTAATTTTGCTTCCCCTTGGGCTCTAATCAGATTAGGAATTTGGCAATTATATTAGAAAATAAATTCCAGTGGTATATAAAATTTGTAAAAAATATAATGGCTTAACCAGGCTCTTAGTTCATATGTTATAGGCAAAGGCCCCTCCTTTCAATGTTAACCTTAAACGAAGTACCCATTAAATCTGAAAAGTTTTTATTTTTCATTGAATATGTGCCTCGGTTCTTTCCTCTTTATCCTCCTCTTATAGGTAGTAAAAATCTTTGAAAGGGAGAATTGTGGCAAATAAAGAAAGGCTAGAAGACCACCAGTATTGACTGAAAAGTTGGAAAAGATTGTCATAACCATTTTATTCTCTATAGGTAATTGTTCCTTTTACTTGTGATATATGCAGATGGGCCATTTTTAATTCCAGAGATACAAAACAGCCTGAATATTTAGCAATATGTTTCCCAAATTTGTATCACATTCTGCCTCAGTGTATTTATCAAAAAAGCATATATGCTCTTGGTACTATTATTTACCTAATAGTTTCCTTGACTCAAATTTTAAGCTTTCTGTGTATCTCAGATTTACCTTAAACAACAGTATCTGGAAAACCAATCACATGTGCTTTTTCCTAATGTATATTAAAATGAATACAGAATATTAAAATGAATGTCCACAAACCACCCAACAAATATTTCATGTACTCAGTGGAATGTGTACCACACTTTAGGAAACATTACTTAGTACTATCAACAGTAGGGTACTCTCTCTCTGCACAATGAATGAAGTAATACCTCCTGTCAACATTTCTGTAGAATAAGACTGTTTTAGCGACTGCAGTCTCTCAGGATCAGTTTGCATCATGCCCAGAATACTTGGGGATTGTTCCCATTTTTGCGGACAAATCAGAAATACAAAAAAGTTTTTGAAACAGAGGCTTCTGTGCTTACACTGCCAGAGAGCACATGAAAGACCTCCCTACATCTCAACCTGGAAATCATGGCAAAGGGCTGGCAGCAGCCCTACATGTGATGCTCTCCACTAACAAAAATGTCCAACTGGAGACCTGAAATTAAGACTAATGATTGACCAGGAATTTCAACAGCTCTTCTCATGATTCTGTCAGGGGAAAAAATAGTGAGGTTATTTAGTGTCTGAAGAGTAAATCTTCCTTTTTTGTCTTATTTTTGGATGAGTGTTGGGGAAATAGTAAACAAATTTCTCCTCAAGAGTTGCATTCCCCTTGAAGAATTTACATTCCTTCCTGACATCCCTCAAGGAGCCATAAAAACACATCAGTTTAAAAGAGGGAAAGGAGAGTTAATATTTAAAGGAAAAGTTAAGAATCAATTACCCTCAGTTTAATAATAGCTAACATTTGAGTACCTATGATATGTCCAGGACTGTGCTAATCATTGTACCTGTATTATCTGTTCTGTTAACAATCACAAAAAGTCAATATGTAGGAACTTTTATTACCATCACTTTATACAGGAAATAACAAACATAGAAACTTCAATCAGGACTTAATCCTAGGGTTTTCTGATTCCCAAGGTAAAGCTTTTAACAATTGTGTATATATATATATATATATATATATATATACACACACACACACACACACACACACACACACACCCCTTCTGTAAGTACTTTGAGGGCAGCTGCTCATTTGGATTTCCCAGAATTAATTATCTTCCTGATTTTTAGCATACATTTCCCTATTTGCTTTACCAAAAGAAGCAGCCCACAACTTTATAACCAATTACCCATAGGAAAGTTGTAATAGTTGAAAATGAAAGCTATTGATAAAAGTTGACAATTATATTTACTGTGAGTCAATCACTTTACATACATTATCAAATTTAACCCTCAAAACAAGCATATCACAGATATGCTTGTTTTCACAGATGAAGTAACTAAAGCTTTAGAAAATAAGAAACTTGGCCCTGGTTACAGAGAACAGTGGCATTTTAACCAGACCATCTGACTATAGGGCCCAATCATCTTAACACTAAAAAAACATTATCTAAAATTAGTGGGGGGGAAAAAACATTTACAAGATATTTATATGGAGGATGTTAGCCAGTTGTATTCTTGTCTTCACTGAGTAAAAAGGATAAGATTAATTCGTTGTGCTCAAAGTTGGATTCTGGGCTGGCAGCAATACCTTCACCAGGGATCTTGTTCACAGTGCAAAAATCCCAGGTCCCACCCACAACTATTGAATCAGAAACTGGAGTATGGGACACAGCTTCTTTTTAACAAGCCTCACAGGTAACGCTGGTGCTAATCCACTGGCTTAATTCTTTAATTCCTTACCCTAGCAGAACCTTAGGATCATCTGAGAACTTTACATAAATAAGATGCTTGGGTTTGTTCCTAGAGATTCTGATTCACCTGATCTGGGGTGCAGCATAGACAAGGACCATCAGGTGGGGGGCACAAGTGTCCAACTTCGGCTCAGGTCATGATTTCAGTTTGTCAGTTCGAACCCCACATCAAGCTCTATGCTAACTCAGAGCCTGGAACCTGCTTCAGGCTCTGTGTCTCCTTCGCTCTCTGCCCCTCCCCAACTTGCGCTCTCTCTCAAAACTAACATTAAAAAAGTTAAAAAGAATTTTTTTAACATAACATGTGGTTGTAATGTATATAGCCATGGTGAGAACCAATGGCTTGATGGAAAGAGCTAACCAAGAAAAAATGTGAGGAGAGCTGGAATGTTTCTAGACAAAGAAATAAATAGTAAACTTACTTAGATATGCCTAAAAATATTTCTGGAGGGTTCGTTAATTCTAGGATTATAAAACGATGACCTTGGTGCCTATAAAGTGTTATATATTTAATTTCTGGAGCATTTAAGGGCACAAAGATGACCACAGATTAAATAAACCAGAACCAAGAGATTAAGTACCTCCATGGTTCATATTGTGTTGCTGTCCTTGAAGTAATTTATATCCTAAATTTCTATTTTTAAAATCTTTAAGGAATATTTATATCTTGTTCACTCTTGATCACAATGTTGACCCTTGTCTAATAATTTACAACTGCTATGATGACATTTTGTCTCTGTTCCCACAAAGCATTCTTATTTGTCCCTCCCAAAATAAGCAAGTCAATGCCTATATTCTTACCTCTAACTGCTCCAATATTGGATTTTTCATCAGAATGAATGAATATCTGGGAAATCAGTAGTGAGAAGAAATTCTTCCTAAATAAATCACAGAGGGTTTAGAATTACTGGTTGTATCCTATGATTATACAGCCTGCTTAGATTCTACATCTTCCATCAGAAAACCATGAGCTTCAGGAATAACTATTTTCTTATATCAAAATATACATTCTTACAATATTATATTACTATATTAATGTAAATTATAAATTTACATTAATATACATTCCACAAAAAGGAATGAGGTACTGATACATGCAACAACATGGATGAACCTCCAAAACATTATGCTACATGAAAAATGTCAGAACAAAACCTCACATATTGTGATTCCATTTATATGAAATACCCAAAATAGGTAAATCCACAGTAGAGCAACTAAGTAGATTACTGGTTTTCCAGGGCCTGCGGATAAGGACAGGTAGGGAGTGACTGCTCAATGAGCATGGGGTCTCCTTTCAGACTGATGAAATGTTTTGGACCTAGTAGTGGTGATGGTGGCACAATACTGTGAGTGTACTAAATGCCAGAGAGTTGTATGCTGTAAAACGGTTCATTTTAATGCTATGTGATTTCACTTCAATAAAAAATATTTTTTTAATGTTTATTTATTTTTGAGAGAGACAGTGTGAGTGGAGGAGGAGAAGAGTGAGACGGAAACACAGAATCCAAAGCAGGCTGCAGGTCCCGAGCTGTCAGCACAGAGCCCCATGTGGGGCTCGAACTCACGGACTGCACAATCATGACCTGAGCCAAAGTCATACGCCTGACAGAGACCCCAGGTGTTCCAATAAAAAAAATAATTTTAACAATAATTGGCACATCTCCAAAAAGCACATTTGGGATCTGCATTTTTGTTGGATTACCATGAGATGCATTGAAACAAAGCATGTATTTTTATTATTTTTATTTTGAAGTAATTATAAACAGGAAACTAAAAAGGTAGTACAAGAAGGACCCATGTACTTTTCACTGTTTATCCATTGTTCACATCTTACCAGTAATTATAATTATAGTATAATATACTCAGGAATTAGGCATTAGTACAATGTGCATATATAGTTCTGTCATTCTATCACATATACATAATCATATATTCACCACTACAATAAAGATAGAGAAATATCCTACCACCACAAAGATTTCTCTCATGCTATTCCTTTAGGTCATAGACTCTCTTCTTAACACCACTAACATGTTTTTCCATCTCAAAAATGTTGTTATATAAAGAATGCTATATAAATGTAACAATCTAGCATGCTTTCTCTTGAGACTGGCTCTTTTTAATTGATCGTATTGCCCTTGAGTTCCATCCAAGTTTGTGTGTCCATTTCTTGTCATTACCAAATAATATTCTTTGGTATAGATGTACTATAATCTTTAATCATAATCTATTAATAGTTTGATCATTTCTACTTTGGGGCTATAACAAATAAAGCTGCTCTGTAAAACTGTGTACAGGCTTTTGCACAGACATACATTTCCATATCCCTGCCATAATGCCTAGGAGCATAAATGCTGGATTCTACAGTAAAGGTTTATTTTTTTTTAAGAACTCACCAAACTCTCTATACTATTTTATAATTCCACCAGCAATATATGAGAAGGCCACTTTCTCCATATCCTTACCAAATGATAATTTGGCATTATCACTATTTCTTATTTTAGCTATTCTAAGAGAGGTGGAGTCATATCATAATCTAAGCTTACATTTCCCTAGTGGCTAGCAACATTAAATATTTCCGCATGTGCTTATTTGCCATGGTATACCCTTGTCCATGAAATTTATCTTCATGTCTTTGCCCATTTTATAGTTGGATTGTGTTTTTTTATATTGATTTTTAAGAGTTTATTGTTTGTATTAAGACTTTTAAAAATATATCCTAGGTATGAGTCCTTTGTCAGATAAATGCTTTACAAATATTTTCTCCTAGTCTATAGCTTGTCTTTAAATTTCTTTCTTAATAAGGTCTTCACAGTACAGTAGTTTCTAATTCTAATAAAGTCTAAATTATCATATTTTTAATGAATCATGCTTTTGATATATTAAGAAATCTTTACAAAGTTGTAGGTACTGAAGATTTTCTCCTATGTTATCTTCAATTCATATTTTACATTTAAATGTCTTAACCATTTTAAGTTATTTTTTTGTATAACATATGAGGTGTAGGTTGATTTTTGTTTTGTTTTGAGGGGGTTGTTTAAGGATTGCTTCAGCACTATTTATTGAAAAGATTAGTCTTCCTACATTGAATTGCTTTTGTACCTTTAGAAAAATAAATCGATTGGTTGCATTTGTGTGGGTCTAAGTTCTTTATATCCAATTGATCTATGTGTCTCTTCTTTCAACAGCACCACCACACAGTCCTGGTTTCTGCAGTATATCATCATTCTGAAACTCAGATGAAGTGACTCCTTTCACTTTATTCTTTTTTTAAAAAAATGCTTAAGCCAATCTAGCTCCTCTGCTTTTCCTTATAAATTTTCAAGTAATTTTGCTCATGAATATACAAGCAAAAAAAACTTCTTAGCAAAATGTTAGAAAACAGAACCCAGCATACATAGCACGAACAAGTGAAGTTTATTTCAAGGATACAAGACTGATTCAATATTTGAATATCAGGCAATGCAATCCACCATATTAATAAGCTAAAGAAGAAAACTCACCTGATCATATCAACTAATATAGAAAAAAACATCTGACAAAATGTAACATCCATTCATGGTAAAAACCCTCAGAAAAAACTAGGAATAGAGGGGATCATTCTCAACTTGATAATATATGAAAGTAATAAACTATAGCTCAAAATAAATCAAATGAGGTGTATTATCTATTCCTTGTAATGACTCAGGTACTAATATATGTGTTGAGAATCCACTATGTCACTATACATAAATTTCATTACTTAACATATAGTGATTAAAGTCCACAACCAAGAAGATTATAAATTCTACAATGAATCCATGGACATACTAATTCAAATCTCTTGATTTGGAAAGTCTACCTTAGAAACAAGGTCAGATCCTTGTGTTTTCATCTCCACCCTTTCATCCACTCATTCAAAAAAACATTCACTAAAGCTATACTATATGACTATCACTGCTCTAGGTGTTGGGGCACAATAGTGAAACAAACTTTCCTGACACCACACTAAATTTTTAATATATACCACACTGCATATAATGATTAATATTATAAAAAAATTAAATAGGAAAGTAAGAGAGGGAATACTGTAATGATGGTGGTGGTGGCTTTAAATAGGATGGTCAGGAAATAACTCACTGAAAAGGTGATACATGAGCAAGTATTTAAGGATATGAGTATGCTGGGCAGGATAATGTCCCTCAAAGATGTCCACATCCTAATCCCTGAACTCATGAATATGTTATTTTACTTGGCAAAAGGGACTTTGCAGATATTAATAAAGTCACCAACCTTGAGATGGAGAGATTATCTGCGTAGGCCTAATCACATTTGTCCTTAAAATCAAAGCATCTTTCCCAGCTAGGATCGGAACGAGATATGACTATAGAAGAAAGGTCATAGGGATGCAATGATTTTTGCTCTGAAAAAAGAGAAAGGGCTTCACAAGCCAATGAATGTGGGCAGCGTCTAGAAGCTGGAAAAGACAAAGAAAAGGATTTTCCTCTAGAGCTTTCAAAAGAGAACACAGACTTCCCAACATTTTGATTAACCCAGTCAGGCCTGTGTCTGTGTTGCTTTTGTGTTGCTTTAAACCACTGTTTGTGGTAACCTGTCATAGCAGCAATAGAAAACTAATACAGCAAGGGAGTGTGCTACTTGGTCAAGGACCAATGGAAAGGCTAGTGAGTTTGAAAAAGAGCAGTAATAAAAGATGAGGTCAGAGGGAGGTAAAAGATCATGGAGGACTTTGGTGGCCAGTGTAATGTTTGTTTTTATTCTGAAATGGGAGTCCACTGTAAATTTTTGAACAGAGTAATGCGATCTCTCTGTGTAGGGGGAGGACAAAATCCTAGAGCCTCTGAGGCCTCTGAGGAGGCTCCCTCAGTAACCTAAATGATGGTAGCTTCAATAAGGGCAGTGGCTATGAAAATGAGAAGCAGTCAGGCAAATATTTTGAAGGTAGAGCAAAGAGGATTTCCTGGTGGCTTATATGCTGAGTGTGAGAGATGTCTCAAGGTTTTGTCCTAAGTAAATGGAAATATGAGTATTGTTAATGAAAAGATTATGAGATAGAGAAAACTATGAACAGATTTGGAAGAGAGAATAGGACCTTAGTTTCAGACACATGAAACTTGAGATACTTATTGAAGAAACACAGCTTGTAAGCAGTTACATGACACTAGAGTTAGGGGAATGGTCTAAAATGGAGACATAAATCGAGATATCTTCAGGGAGCCTGCAGATAGTACTGGAAGTCATAGAGTAGACACAATCACCAATCGAGTAAGGATAGATAGGAAAGAGAAAAGTTCTAACAATTTGACTCTGAACGTCCCTAGTGTTAAGAGATTAAGAAAATAGGAAAGAATCAGCCAAGGAGCCTAAAGAGAGGTAGCCAGTGAGGTAGGAAAAAAACATGAAGGTGTGTGTTCTGGAAACCAAGTGAAGTATGTGTTTCAAGGAGGAAGGTGATCAATTATGACAAATTTAGCTTTTAGGTCAAATAATATGAGAACTGAGAATTGAGCAATAGTTTAAGCAACACATAGGTGGTAGATTCCCTGTGAAAAGAGCAGTTTCAGAGTAGTGGGGATGTAGGATTGTGATCCTGATCAAATTTGGCTTACGAAAGACTAAAAGGTAAGGAATTGGCACTGGCAAATGATGATGACCTTCCCAAGGAGATCTGCTGTAAATAGCAACATCAATCTCAGAGGAGGCACTCATAAAATCATTTGAAAGGTTTAGCACTGCATTTTCTACTAATGTTATGGGAAAATGAAAACATGAGATTTAAATATGCTAACCTGTACACACTGACCTTATATAGATACTGGCTTTGGTCTTTTTCTATACCTTATTATGCCTGTAGAGTTACTGAAACAGCATCTTTGAACTTGCCAATAAACTATCCTATACTCTCTTGCACAAATAAGAAATCTTTACTCTAAGAAGCACTGCTGCCAAAAAATAAGTCTAACTATTGACATATGAATGCAATATAACTCTTTTTCTTAGCTTGATAAGATTTTAAGTGAGTTACTTTTTTACTGCAAAAATGTTGTAGTTTCTTATTAAAAGGGGCAATGACTAGCAGCAGGAACTTTACGCTTGGAAAGATATATGTGTTCTTTGTTTCATTTTATCCCCCTTAAGTATTGTAAGTTTTCCCTCTTTGACTATTTGTAGGGGCAAATCTCCTGAGTGGTATGAAATGACTTGGCAATATTTTTAGAAATAAAAGAAAAACTCTGTTGTTTGGGTGATTTTCTAGCAATAATATCTGGAGAATTATTTTTATTCTGAGCTTATATATGTTTTTCCTTAAGATTATTTCGTCTGTATGAGAGATAATCACATTTCCTTCCAAATTCCTTCATCCAAACATGGCATAAAAAGCTATTGATTGATGAGTAAGTCTAAGGTTATTTTTACCTGAGAAGCATGATAAGAGGGAAACATAATTGGACTTGGCACTTTAGGACATATGGTCTCAAAATATATTCCTAAATACTTAGACAAATTTAGTATTTGAGCAAGGGGGCTAAATGGGTGATGGGGATTAAGGAAGGCACTTTTGAGGATGAGCACTGGCTGTTATATATAAGTGATGAATCACTAAATTATACCCCTGAAACCATATTACACTATATGTTAACTAACTTGGATTTAAATAAAATTTATAAAAAGGAAAAATAAATAAATAAATTGAATTAGAGGTATAAAAAATTTAAGTTTCAAATTAAAAAATAAATTATTAGAAGAAAATATACCTTTAGGTTATGGATGGCTTTCCTAACTTAAAATCTAGAAGCAATTTAAAATTGTTTCTTGTTTGTTAAAAACACTTTCTTATACCTCTGTCTTCCACTCAGACAAAAAGATCCCTTTTCTTTTTGATTTTTAGTCATTGCTAAAGTGTTACCTATCTGTCCTTAAACTGTTTCCTGGATGCCATGTCCTGTAACCTTGTGTTGTGACCTCAGCATGACAGCTGTTCCGATGATTTTGGCTGAGGCTGTTGCAATTACTCACCCAAAGCAGCAGACTGTTGGCTCCTCACACCTACTGTATGCCTGCTGCTCCTGCCTGCTGGCCTTCTGATAGGTTAAGTTGCTCTGTCAATTTTACTAGGTAAAAGGTCCCAAGGGAAGCTTGCTCTGTACAGATGGACTGCATAATGTTACTGACATCTCTGCAGCATGTCCTGAACCTCCAAATTTCATTTTGTTAGGTCCATTTTCCACGAATAGTCATGGTGCAAATGGGTCCATTTTCCACAAATAGCCATCATGCAGTGAGAATTAAATCCATGAGATTGTACGTAAATTCCAAATGCAAAATATAGGTTAGGAACCCTTGTACAATTAGTCTAAGATTCAGACAGCCATTAAACTGAAAAAACAAAATGTTCTAAAACAACATTTAGAACATTATTTATTAGAGTCATTTTGGAGGTTCAAAAAACACATGATTAATTTTAAACAAGGGAAATTTTAAATCATAAAGCTCTGGCATTGAATGATCTAAATAAATCCTTGTACTTTCCAGTTAAGAAAACTGGAACTCAGGGCATAAGGATGGCTCAGTTAGTTAAGCTCCGACTCTTGATTTCAGCTCAGGTGGGGATCTCACAGTTGTGAGACTGAGTCCTGTGTCCAGCTCCCCACTATACATGGAGCCTGCTTACAATTCGCTCTCTTCCTCTGCTCTTCTCTCACTCATGTGTCCTCCCTCTCTCTGTCAATCAATCAATAAACAAACAAATCAATAAAAAAAATACAAAATTTAAAAAAAGAAAACTGGAACTCAAGGATTTGCCCCAGGTATGATGGCTTTCAACGAGATGCTGGTTAATACACTCCTATAATATTTTTATCATACTTTTATAAGACAAGCTCCAAATTAGGATTTCAGTATCCAAGCACCAAAAGCAAATTTATTTTTCACTTTTAATTTTTGCCTCTGAAGTCTCATGACTCAGAGAAACTTTTCTCCTTTCTCTTCACTCATATTTTTAACTGATTTTTCATAAAAAGTACCTTCCAATCCCATAGTAGGGTTATTTCACACCTGTAAAATGGTTGGGAGATCTTCAGGATAAATTCCTACGTGGCAGACCAAATAAAACATGACTATACATAATCACAGCTATAAAAGCTAGTCCCCTTGCCCAGGGACTAAGAGAGATCAGAGTAGTAAAAAGAAATTATGCAAATCAGTATAGTGCTAGGAAAGGGTGAAAAGGAACCAGACCTGTTATTCTATTTGCATCCTTCTCTGTCTAGGGGTGTGTGGTGTGTGTGTGTGTGTGTGTGTGTGTGTGTAACTGTGGTTGGGGAGGATGGTGACTATTTTCAGCCATCAGTACTATGCTTACAATTTCTCACATAAATGATTTAATACCTGCTAAAGGACATAAAGAATTCATGGACTCTGCCTGTTGTCCAAAACCCCTAGGTTCCAATCCCTGTTCTGACACAGCTGCTGTGTGCTTTGGGGAAGGCTCTTAACTTGCTTCGAACTTGGGCTTTTTCATTTGTGACAGGGAATAACCCTGTCTCCTACCCAGGGATCATGGTGAGGTTGAAATGAGATAGCATAAGCAGAAAGCCTTATTCTTTCTGCTTATGTATTCACAGAGATCCAATTAGTTTTGTTTTCATTTGTTTTTATAAAGTAAGACTGCATTAATAAATAGGGAAAAATGCAAACAGTACAGAACAAATCAGATTGTTGGTTTTGTTTCTTTGCAAACTAGTGATGTTTAAAAACCCTTTCCAAGAATACTATAAATTCCCCCAAACTGTAAGTAGAATTCTTCCTAATGCCATTTGAAAGTTCACTGGGTTTGAGAAACTCTATCTGGAGATGCCATGTCTGATACAAAAGCCTGGCAAAACATTTTTTGGCCTGGTTCCCTTCTGACCCTCTGAGATAAATTTTTCCCCTGTCTCTCTTTTTTCTCTAACTCTGTTTTTCTTCTTCCTAGCACTGCCCATGATAACTGCCTGGGCAAAAATCCAGTTTTTCTTTTTACTAGTGTGTGCCCTTCTGCGACAGGTTTAGTGAGAACTGAAGGGGCGAGGTACAAATGGAGGAGAGAACATAACCCACACACACTTCTACTCCTCCCAGCCCCAAGAATGCCCTCAGCAACCTGTCATGACCCTCCTTTCCTTTCTGGCTCAGCTCGTTCATCTATTCAGAGCAAGGGTGAAAAGTCACTGGGAGGAGCCACACTAATTACACTAGGAAATCTCCTAGTGATGTGAAAACATCGGGGAAAACCAAGGAAGAAAAATAGAAGCACGAAAGAGAAGCTGCTGCCAAAACTTGTTATTGAATCCCTTCGGATTTATTTAGAGCATACTGCTCTGCATATAAATATGAAAGCCAACAAATCTCTAAGCTAGCCTTTTTAGGCCAATTTGACATTTCAATGGAAACTAAAACTGTGCCTCTGTGAAGCTATAATATCTGGATGAAGAGTGAAGGACGTTGTCAATAAACACGTATCTGTTAGCTTATTACCCAAGTCCAGCCCTGAGCTTGGACACTGATGAGAGGATAAGAGAAGTAGAAAAATACCACTCTTCTATTCAAAGAGCTTACAATATGGCAGCAAACATTAATAATTGGGAACACATTGGCTAAAATATCAGCCCACCACTACATATATGCTGACCACTCTTTTTATTTACCTTCTATTATTATTATTATCACCTATTATTTTTCTGTATAGCCATTATCAATTAAATCTCTATCTATTCTTTCAATCTTCTCATCCGTCTGTCAGTCCCTCCATCCATCCATCCATTTATATCTCTATCTATTTGTCTATCTAAAGAGAAAATGTATTATTTATTTACTTAGTTAATTTCTCCCCCCCCCCCAAAAGGTAAGCTCCATGAGAAAGGGATTCAGTTTTGTTCACTGCTATACCATGGTCCAAGAACTGAGTCTGACATGTAACTGATAATAAATATTTTTTTAATGAACTAATGGCATAGAACAATGATATATTAACAAGAGACATCAGGAAAATCTTCACGGAGAAAAGACATCTTTAGCTGAACCATGAAGGACAAAATCTGGATAGATAAGAGGAAGATAGCATTCTAGATATGGGCAACCATGCCCTAAGATGCCAGAGCTAGAAGAGCACAGCTTAGGAAATATGAGGAAAATATTCCCACCTTCTCTAAAAAAATGTGTAGCCAATGTCTGGCTATCTCGATTTTGGTAGATAAAATATTAGAATTATTTTTTTAACTCACAGGTGTTGATATCATTCAAATACAGTCTCCAAGTATTTATCTTCTCTTTCAAGGAGCTTGCATCCCATAAACCTCATTCAGGAATGGATCTTCATGGTCTTTCAGAAAAATCAAAATTTTGATTCAGAAGAAGAGTAGCTACTGTTGATGCCTACCTTATCTTCTGATTTTCAGTTTGGTCTCTGATCTCTGATCTCTTTTTCCTTCCTGCTTTATAGTACTTGTGGTAGTACTCAATATATACTTCTTTCCCCCTCTTCACCAACACCAACCTAATGTTTAGTTGTATGTGACAACATGACTAAATCTTGAAGACATTATGCTAAGTAAAACAAGCCAGATATGGAAGGATAAATATTGCATAATTCCAGGTATATGAGGTATCTAAAATAATCTAATTCATATAATAAGAGACTAGAACGGTGGTTGCCAGGAGATGGGGGGAGGGTGAAATGAGAGGTTGCTAATCAACAGGCATAAAGTCTCAATTACATCAGATGTAAAAGTTCTAGCAATTTGCTATACAACATTATCCCTATAGATAGCAATACTGTTGTTAAGAAGGTAGATCTCATGTTAGGTGTTACCACCACAATAAAACAACATTAAAAATAAAATTAAAATTATTAAATAAATAAACCCCAAGGCTAGAAACCCTATCTTCTGCTTGTTCTACTGGCCACTTGGCCCTCAAGTACATGAGGCCACACACTCATTCTTTGGTGATAACCTGAGATCCCAGGCACAGATCATGGGCCAGCAGAAGCTATATATATAAGAAAGAGAGTTAATTCTGAAAGTAACAGATCATTGCTGAAAAAAACCTATGAGTTCCGAGAATCATAGTCATTTCTTATTTAAGCAAGGATCTTAGAAATAAAATAGTCATTTATTTCCATCTTCAAAAATCCTGGCTGCTATTAGTTATACATGTATAATGTGTCTGGCTATATTCAGCCATCACTATTATAGGCAGTAAGCTCTAGGTTTAGTTGGACTTATGTTAAAAATACACAATAGAAATGGGTGACATGGTTAACAGTGGACTGTTGATAGAAATAAAGTAGTTCAGTTAATCCTGACCTTGGACCATTTAAGCACATTACAAAACAAACACACTTTCCCATCTATTTTGCCATTTAAAAGTTTTGTATTAATTCTGTTGAGACTGTCATTTTTATATGAATAAACATTTATTTAGCAGTATAAAGTATCATGCTGGTGAAAATTTGGTAGTATCTTCATTTATTTTGATGAACTTCTCTTTTCCCTGCAGTCTCTTAATTCAAAGGTTCATCTTGGTCCTAAATTCTTCTCGTTATATAGCTTTCCTAGTGGCTCTAAGTTAATTTGCCTACAGACAATTTGTCAATGTATAATTAGCTAAAAGGCAATTTATTAAATGGCTAAACCTCTAAAAGCAACTCCCTGAAAGGGATGGCTTTTGGAAAATTGCTTTTTGGTAAAATTATTCATGTTCCTCCCTGGATGAATGACCTATCCATTCACAGGGATTGAACTACCATTGTATTCTCATGTCTCCCACATCCGTAACACTTGCTATATAACATTCAACTTATATGTTCTCTAGGAATATTAAATTGTATGTGTCTAAAACTCCTCTTCTCAGTTCTATTAATTTCAAATTATTCCTCCAGTATTTCAGGTCTCAATGAAAAGGACCACTTGTCACCCACCTTCCGAAATTAGGAACCCAAGTCATTATAGATTCATTCATTCTCTCATCACCCTCCATGTGTAATCAGTTGTCCTGTTCTGCTGATTTCAACCTCAGAATTAAATCGAAGAATAAAATCATCATATCTGTGTTTCCCATAGATTCCCAAGTCCCAATCACCTCTCTTCATCATTGTTGCCTACTGATGAAGGTTGGGTCTGCTCCATCAATCTCTCTCTAAGCCACTCCAGGACTACTGTAAGTAGATTATAATCTGCCTTCATCTAGTTTTTCCCCTTTCACATTCCTCCTCTACCTTGTTACTAGAATAAGCTATATTCTCATATTTAAAATTATTTATAGACCCCTGTTGTCTACAGCAGTGGTTCCCAAGAGTCTGTTCCATGAAACATCAATCCTGCAACATGGTTTGTGCTCAAATAAGTTTAGGAAATGCTGCAAACCCTGTAAGATGAAACAACAATCCTGCAAGATCATCTGTGTCCAAATAAGTTTAGAAAACACTGTGTACAAATCCTCCTGCAAAATCACAAAGGCCATTGGCACAATAAAGGTCCTAAAAAGACTTGAAATAAATCAGTACATACAATGTATAACCCAGTACATTCCACACACATTTGACTTATGCTCTCTTTTTTCCCAAGCAACAGTTATTACTAAGCATTGGGACACATTTTGAAAATGCCAGCATACTGTGATTTGATCATGCTAAGGAACTGAAATAAACGGTTTGCCCCAGTTCACTGCCCCTGTCTTATTCCCTGCCCTACCCATCCCACAGTTCACATTCTGGGCATGTGGTATGACTTGCAGTTCCCCATGAGCAGCACATTCATGTGTCTTTGGCATGTTGCTCCCTTTACCTGAAATGCCCCATTCTAACCCCACCACCCACTTCCACCTTCTGAGTAACTCTGGCTCAACTTTCAAAACACATCTCAAGTTTAATCCTCTCTAGGAAGCTTTTTCTGACCTTTCTGATCTACCTTTAGTTTCCCTCATAATGTCTTCCTATTCGTCATAGCACCAAACAGCTTTTAACTAAAAATTGTCTTATTTCCCCCCTTCGTACAATCTCCTCAGGAACCAAATCACTAATACAGAGTAAGTGCTCAAGAAATAGCTGTTGAACTGAAATAAATCAGCCCACAATGAAGATAATGATGATAATACAGTAAAGTTTTTAAGAATGTATAAAATACCAGAATCCCTCAGTATTTCAAAAGCATTTTTGAAAAATTGTTTTCTTTTAAAAAGGTAGTTTGTGGCATGCACCTTATTTCTTTAATTAATGTCATTCCATTTATTAATGTTGTTAGTGATTTGTAATGAAATTTTCCTCCTCACTTGCATCTGCATGTTTTGATCATTCATGTCAGATATTCAAATACTTTTTTCTTTACTAAGAATGAGGAAGAAAAAGAAACTACTGAAAATGCTCATTACAGCAACATTCTACTGTGGAAGTGCACCACCACTTTGGATCTTGAAATCAACACTACCTAAAGTCAATGTATGCACACTGAGTCCATGTCTTTGCTCAACCTTATTAAACAACAGCTGCTCTTCATTTTATTTCTCTCAAACCTACCAAACCTGTTTAGGCCAAGAAGCAGGTCTAGGCCAAGCCTCCTATGTTTAGCTGTAAATAAAAGATGACAGCTTTTCTTCTGGGTAAAATTACCTCATGCCATGTTTCCCCATAAACCTCAACTCACTTAAATTCAATATCTAGGTTTCCAAGAGTGAGCAGAGATCACCCAAGTTTGATGTCCTTATCAACTTACGTACAAATACAGGTTGTGCCTGTAGGTGTAATGTATAACAAATGTTTTGAGATGAATATTCACTAATCCTAAATGACTTGTATTAAGAGAAGATACCTCCTTTACTTACTCGATTATTCATTTATTTGATAAATATATGCTGAGCACCTATTATATGTCGGGTATACGTATTATGCTGTCAAAAGGATGACAGTGAGATAATAGTACACATGAGTATAAACAATATATTTAAAAAACAGTATATATAAATATAAATAAATAATGGCTACACATATTGAGTACATATAATGTATAAGGTGCCATGTTAAGTCATGTATGTATATTCCATTTGATCTTTACAACAAGCTTGTGAGGTCAGTGCTTTGCTATTCCTTTTCATATAATATGACACTGAGACTTACAGATATTGGTATAGCACTTGAGATCATAGAGCTAGCAAACAAACATCACAGCCCCATTTGAATCTAGACCACCCGTCTACTGAAAAGCCCCTGTGCTAACTGGGTAAAAGAGCCCAACCATGGCCACACAATACCACTCTACCATCAAACTTTCCACAAACATGTACGTTGCCCAACTGCTGTAGCTGTTATACCACATCTTAAATAGCATTGATAAGGAACTGTTTCAAGGGTTTTAAAGTGATGAAACCATAAGAAATCAAATTAATATGTTTATTTTTTAATCAAAAAACTTTGGAGCATATGATGCTAGCAAGTATTTGATGAATATTAACTGACTGTAGTTAATGGTAAACTGTAGTTAATGTGGTTGTACTGTGTGACCTTTGAGGTACCTTTCAACCAAGAGATTCTGTGATTAAAGAAGTGGCTTAATCTAGTTGTTTCTAGATCCCATCTCCAGACTGTCTCTTAAAAATCACATGTAATTCAGGCTATTTTCAAAAGAATGGACTGAACTGAGCAAGCCACTCATCCATATTTATACCAAAAGAAAGAGGTCACTTGCAGAGGAGTGGCCAGTTAGGACATATTCTGTCTCAACTTGTATCTTATGAGAAAATGGAACTCAAGATAAAAAACAGCAAATGTGTTGTATGGCATCATGGAAGAACAAGAATGACTAATTTATCCAACTGTGTAACAAATGAATTTTCTAGGTAAGTAAGCTATTCTAAAACAGTGATAGAAGTTTTTTATAGATCCAACACACTAGAAGTTGCTTTATAGGATTTAATCAGTGCAACAAATTACGGCAGATCCTGAATGCACAAAGAATGCAATTCCCTGATGTTCATCATGTAAATTTCCTGAACTACCCCAGCCCCTGGCTCACTTAACCATATATTCTCCCCATAGGCCAAAAAAACAAGATTGCTTGAACAGTGTATTTCCTGACTAATTTATTAAGATGGCTGCTTGGGTTATACAATATTCCCAACCCAAAGGCCACTCAATGGCAAGAGAAAATAATCCCTTTTTTAATTAAGAAAGAAAAAATATCAGACTGAATTCTAAGCTATTTGACCAGTTTGACCTGGTCTTAGACCTTATTCACATTTCCATGAGCTCAGAGGTGAACTCCAAATCCCACTTTAGGTTCAAGTTTTGTTTAAAGTACTGTTCAGGGGGAAAGAGTCATTTTTCTAGCTCTCCTGGAATTTGAATGTCAGTAAGGTGATAACCAGGTGCCAAAGTGATAGGCTGTTATAACATAACATGATCCAAAGCCCATTTATGCACAGAAGTTCTGGGCTTTGTGGTAAGAACTGAAATGTTGTGCATCAGTTCCTAAGTCCTGAATGTATCTTTTCCCTGTGGGAAGCAACATTTTCACAGAAATTTTGAAGCTGGGTCAACCAGTGACCTGAAATTACATTTAAGACCAGGTCCCTACATTCCTTAAGGAGGCATTTGTAGCAAACCAAATAAAATACCTTATGTAAGCCAGGAAAACTTGTAGCTACAAGCCATAGTCATTGTCACTTAAAAAAAAAAAGTGTGATCAGAATGAGAGTGCACACCAATAACTTAATTTATGATGGAAACACTCCAACTTTAATTTGCTTTAAGGAAACCATATCCTAGTTATTAAAAGCACCATCCCCAAGAAACACAGATCTTGCTTCAAATCCTACCTCCTTCACTCACTGGGTGACCTTGAATATGTAACAGACATCTCCGTTTCCACAACTGTACTCATGGACTTATTATGTAGTTTATATGTGAAAATGTAGTTAGAAGCTCTCATTATACTGTTTGGCACACAAAAAGCACTCAGCAAATACTGGCTTCCAGGATTTATCCATTAGACTAACAACTGTGGAAAGTCTGCAAGGGTCAGGGACTAAGAAAGAACTAAGGGAAACATAAAAAAAGAACTAAAAGCATGATGACAATACGGTTAAACATTGTTGCTGTTGTTGTTTTAATTTTTGTGTTCTTGGGTATTTTTTCATTGGCCCTGTTTCCTCCAATGGAAACAATGGTAAGCCTCTCTAAAACTGAATGCCTTATTTGCAATTTCTTTTGAATGGCTTTTCTAGTATACAATGATTACTTTGTGGGTTGGCTAATTTTTCTCTGCCCCAGGCCAATTCTGAAAGTTTATGAAGTATATACTTAGCCAAGTAGTCAGACTTTAGTGAGACTTTCTTATACATCAGTTTTATCACTGCTAAGATCATATCATGGGCATCTGAAGAGGTTGATAGGGTTAGAGGACGTTAGGAAAGCAAGACCTCTAAAAACAAAATTTGTCTTCCCACCAGGATGTTCTTACCCCAGCAAAGACAACTTTTCAGAACTGCTCAAGATATCAGGGTCAGAAACCCATCAGGATTTAGCTTCTAGCCTGTCCTCACTTAACCAACTTTACTTCTATGACTCTAAGTACATTGCAAAAGTATCATGGATTGCTTTAAAAACTGTGTATGTAGGGGCTCCTGGGTGGCTGAGTCTGTTAAGGACTGACTCTTGATTTGGGCCCAGGTCATGATCTCACAGTTGTGAAATTGAGCCCCTAGTGGGATTCTGTGCTACGCATGGAGCCTGCTTAGGATTCTCTCTCTCCTTCTTTCTCTATGCCCCTCCCCTGTTCACATGTGCTTTCTCTCTCTCCCTCTCCCTCTCTAATAAATAAATAAACTTGAAATAAAACTGTGTGTATACACACGTGTTTGTATGTACTTATGCACATGTGGGAAGTATGTGCGTGTGTTTTTGAAAGTTAACTACAGAAACAGTCCCTCTGCAAATGACAGAAGTGAGCCTCAAAAAAACTGTATGTAGAGAATTGCTGAATGAAAATGAACTATATATATAATTAAAATAAGTGCTTTAGTGGGGCACCTGTTCATTAAGCCTCCGACTTCAACTAAGTCATCATCTCGGGGTTCGTGAGTTCGAGCCCTGCATCAGGCTCTGTGCTGACACCTCAGGGCCTGGAGCCTGCTTAAGATTCTGTGTCTCCCTCTTCCTCTGCCCCTCCTCTGCTTGCACTCTGTCTCTGTCTCTCTCTCTAATAAGTAAACATTAAAAATTTTTTAAAAATAGTGGACACATGAAACGATGCTCAACATCACTCATCATCAGGGAAATACAAATCAAAACCACAATGAGATACCAGCTCACACCCCTCAGAATGGCTAAAATCAACAAGTCAGGCAACAACAGATGCTGGCGAGGATGCAGAGAAAGAGGGCCTCTTTTGTACTGCTGGTGGGAATGCAAACTGGTACAGCTGCTCTGGAAAACAGTGAGGAGGTTCCTCAAAAAATTAACAATAGAACTCCCCTATGACCCAGCAATAGCACTGCTAAGGATATACCCAAGGGATACAGAAGTGCTGATGCATAGGGGCATATGTACCCCAATGTTCACAGCAGCACTTTCAACAATAGCCAAATCATGGAAAGAGCCTAAATGTCCATCAACTGATGAATGGATCAAGAAGATGTGGTTTATCTATACAATGGAATACTACATGGCAATGAGAAAGAATGAAATCTCGCCATTTGTAGCAATGTGGATGGAACTCAAGGGTATCATGCTAAGTGAAATAAGTCAGGCAAAGAAAGACAGGTACCATATGTTTTCACTCATAAGTGTAACAGGAGAAACAGCAGAGGACCATGGGGTAGGAGAAGGGGGAAAAATAGTTGGGGAGAGGGAGGGAGGTAAACCATGAGAGACTCTTGAACACTCAGAACAAACTGAGGGTTGATGGGGAAGGGGGAAAAGGGAAGGGGGATGATGGGCGTGGAGGAGGGCACTTGTCGGGATGAGCACTGGGTGTTACATGGAAACCAACTTGACAATAAACTAAACTAAAATAAAATAAAATAAAAATAGAACTACCCTATGATCCAGCAATTGCACTAGTAGGTATTTATCCAAGGGATACAGGTGTGCTTTATCAAAGGGACGCTTGCACACCAATGTTTATAGCAGCACTATCAACAATAGCCAAAGTATGGAAAGAGCACAAATGTCCATTGACAAATGAATGGATAAAGAAGATGTGGTATATACATACAATGGAGTATTACTCAGCAATCAAAAAGAATGAAATCTTACCATTTGCAACTACATGGATGGAACTAGAGGGTATCATGCTAAGCAAAATTAGTCAGAGAAAAACAAATATCATATGACTTCACCCATATGAGGACTTTAAGATACAAAGCAGATGAACATAAGGGAAGGGAAGCAAAAGTAATATAAAAACAGGGAGAGACACAAAAACATATGAGACTCATAAATATGGAGAACAAACAGAGGATTACTGGAGGGATTGTGGGAGGGGGGATGGGCTAAATGGGTAATGGGCATTAAGGAATCTACTCTTGAAATCACTGTTGCACTATATGCTAACCTGGATGTAAATTTAAAAAATAATAATTAAAATAAATAAATAAAAATAAAAAGATCAAAGCATAAAAAAATTTAAAAATAGTGGTTTAGTAAACCAATGACATAATCCCATTGATAATCCCAACTTGATATTTTAATATTAATTATATGGATCAACTTGGTGTTTTACCCAAATAAAAGCTCTGAAAATTTTACTGTCTTTGGCTCATTAGTTTGATCTCAAAAGAATTCTGAAACCACTTTTATTAAATTTTGAGCTGTGAATCAGTTTTCTGTTTTTTACTTTGGATAAGACTTACATTAATTTTAATTTTTACACCATGAATACAATCCAGCATTGGACTTAGGAAAACTAACTTGCTAAACTCAAAATCAGGTTATGACCCAGGTTACTACTTGAGGATTAAATAGGTTTCTAATACAATTCATCTTAAATCCTTTTTGAAACTGGGTAGGAAAGTGCTTGTTCCTGGGTTAGAATGGTAGTTCTGTCTTGTCACTGACTAATGATGGGAAACCAGCCAAGTCACAATTTCTCTGGGCCTATTTTCACACTAATAAAATAAGAATCACACTAATGAGTACTAAGACCCATTCCAGTTTTTAAACTCTATGATTCTTTGTTTCAACTACTAGATAATGTTTAGATTATCTGATAAATCCAAAATAAAACATCTTTACTTAAAAATTAATATAAGCATATATATACTTCAAGAGACTTAATTGTGAAAGAATTTTGAGTTGAGGGTTAGAAAGTTTCCTTTAAAATACTTCATGCTATAACAAATTCAAATAACTACTTGGGAAACTTTTATTTTTGAGGAACTGCTTGGATGAAATAATTGTGTTACGTACAGACAGGATGACAAAAAAGACTTTAAAATCAGAAAGATCTACCTTCAAAACCTGTGTTCATGGTATCATCTTGGGTAAGTTATGTAATCTCCTAGGCCTCCGTTTCTTCATCTGTAAAGGAGGGGTAATATGTATCTTAGGACTGCTATAAAGATTAATGAGACATATTAGGCATCTAGCATGGTGACTGGTACATGATAAACACTCAAATATTAATCACTTTTTCTTTTCCTTTCCAAAAGTCTTTGTACTAAGGGCAAGAAATTTGTGTTTTAGTAGAAGCAAGAGTGAAATCAATAGGCTGTGAACCCCTTGAGTCTAGGAAGGCAATATTTCATAGCAGTTACCAGTGTGCAATTTAGGGCCTTACAGACTTGCATTCAAATTCAAGCTCTGTTACTTATTACCTTTAGGAGCATAGGCAATTTATTTTAAGTTCTCTGAGATGAAGTTTTTCATCTGTAAATTGGTTATCAAAAGGATTAAAGGGACTAAATCATAGCTATTTTTATTATGCTTATATTTTTCAAACTTGAAACAGTGAAAGGAACACAGAAGGAAATCAATGAGTATCTCTGAAGGAATACTGAGCAAATGATTGTTCCTTGGTTGATGAACAACACTCAGAATCTCTGTGCGTCTTCTGGGAGCAAGGGAGGGCCTGGAATCCCACAGCTTCCTATGGAAGCCATGTCATTTTCATAGACATCTTACTTGACATGAAAACAATGCCATGTAAACCAGTTGTGTTCTTTTTATGGAACCAACTAGGGATTCCTCAATTTTTTTGTCCTCAGTTAAAGAACTATTCCATGACATTTTTCATGGGCGTGCCCCTGACTGTCTTTAGTCAAACACTGGGGAGGTGGGTGGTGATGTGAGTTGGGGGGTAAATATGGCTAAAAATTTTTGGAAATCTGAAATAAAGGTTAGGTCAGTCCCATTGGGAATTCTTGAATTGGCTGCACAAAAAAGATCCAAAAAGTGTTTAATCACATAACCATGGGTTAAGAAATCCTGACACTTCCTTAGATTTAAACAGCAAAATGACAAAATGACATTACAGTATTTATACTTCAATGGGTAGGTATCTCTAGAATCCAGAAAAATCAAGAGTTCTATTATTAGAACATTTAAAATAAAATTATATCATTATTTTACACCGATATTTAAAAAACAACATGTGGGCTCCCTCTGCTGGATCTTCAGACTGTAAGTGCCAGAAACAGGTTTATTACCTTATAGCTACCTAATCAATTGGTGATGAAATTAACACAGTGATGAGGATCCATCTCCAAACCCACAATAAAATAGTTTGCCAAATAAAGAAGCTGGCATTGGTTGGAAATACTATTTTTTGTTAGTGTTAAAAAGCAGGGACTTTGTTTTGTTTCAAGTAGGAGAAAGCAGATTTTTTTGTTTGGTTTTATGTTTTAAAAAGGAGGCATAGACTTTCTTCTGAGAAGGGTCACATGTGGTCCTTGGTGCCTGTTGCCAGGGTAACCATGTCTTCTGTCTATACATGTCAAGGCTGGTTGCTTCGTTTGGAGACAATCAGACTCAAAGGTAATCAGGGTTAGGTCAAAGGAAACAGAAAATGCAAATTATGATGTTCATGCTGCTTCAGAAAAATTACAATGTGGTTTATCCTTTAACTCAACTCAGGATAAGTTTCCACTTTAATAATGAGTTTCTTTAAATTGTATTAATAATACTGTCTCTTCAAAAAATATGTTCTGGTGAATACATAAGTACTTCATGCTTTTGCATGGGGGACTTTCTGTATTTACCAAATTTGGAAGGAGATGTGAGGACAAAATGTTCTTCAATAAAATTAGAACTTTTCTCTTCCGAGAGTCATAAAACATTGATCCAAAACCTTATAAAAATATTACCCCTTTTAGGTTATGGAGTATTTCTGAATAATGTTCTTCTTCTTCTTTCTTTTTTTAAAGCCCAATGATCCTGAATTTAGATGCTGCATTTAAAAACTGTTTGCTGAAGGAAGGCTATAATTAGTATCAGGAATACTGAATTCTACTTTAAGAAGAGCAAGTTATTAGTTTGCTTTGTTTGTTTATATGAAGAACAGAAATAGAACTTGTTGCAGAAGACTGGAGTCTGATCTGGCCCTTAATTTAGTGTAGATTTTTAGCGCGAGATGCACAACACTTAATTATACAAGTGACTGCTCATATATTCATGAAAAATCACAATTTATTTTGTCAAGTTTCATGGACTCTAAACTATTATTTACTTTTTATTACAAAATTTCCAAACCCATAATTTTTGTTAAAAAAAAACCTTACTTAATAAGCATTGATAGTGGTCCCCATTTCAAAAATAGCCAAAAATATATCAGTATACACAAAATTACCTCTTTCATAATATTTCTGGAAAGGTAACCAAAACAAATCCTTAAGTTGAAAAGTCTCACTAAGTTACTAGCTACTAGGATGATATAGTTCCTTAATTTGCTTATAAAGGTTAAGCACATATTTCCTCAACGTCTTCATTTTTCATTTTCTCTCTTATAGGACCTAAGTTACTGAAAATTTCAAAAAATCTTCATCCAAAAGAAGTGCATAGCTATTACTTCCTTTTCTGCAGGGTTTCCCTTAGACCCACCTCCGAAGGGAGCTAGAGAAACTAAGGAGAAAAACGTATGTGAGGAAAGATATGAATGTACAATGAACTACAGATCGAGTGTCTTACAGAGTGACCATATGCTCCAACTTACTGAGGACAATCTCAGTTGATGCCTGTTCTCCTGGCATAATTATTAACTGTGATTTCATTCTCAAAAATGTCTGCTTTCAATGATAAATTATATAACTATCCTATTTACAGTATAAGCACTTCTAACTGCACTACCTTTTGTTTCCCAGAACATAATTTCCAAATGTGCACTTACCTGAACTGTAATCTGTTCATGTATCAGTTCTTTTGTTAACTGAGAAATGCTGCATACTATATGCAATAGTCTTCTTAGTGGGACTGTTTAAGGCTTCTCAACTTTGCCTACTTCAAAAACTCTGAAATTTTTGGACTACCAGCCCTGTCTTTTTTTTTTTTTTTTGCATAATACTTATGAATATAATATAACATGGAGCTATGACTGTATGTTCCAACTGGCACAGGATCCATACACTAGTCCTATACTTATTTTATGGTACCCCATCTGAAGAATTAAAATTGTGGGCAGACAAAGGTACCTATTAGAGTGCCAGCTGTAAGAACTCTGCTAGAGAATATCAAGGGTGCTCTAATTTAAAATAAAAAGTGCTCATAAAGTTCATGTCTACAATGCTTAGAATTTGGATTGCATTTACCCACACATTTCATTGAATCCAACTCTTCTTTAGTTAGTGCTTATTATGTTCAAAGCACTAGTTACACACTATTTGAAGATGCATAACAGAAACTGTTGTATTCAGGGACTGAGAGTGGATAAGAGACTCCTCTCCATTCCTGATATCACTTACCCTGTTCAGTGTTTTTCCTCATACCATTCATAGGCTTCCACCACACTATGTAATTTTTAATTGTATTTACTCTTTATTTTCTATATTCCCAACTAAAACATAAATTCCATAAAAGTAAATGTTTTGTCTATTTTATTCAGTAATTTACCTCAAACATTGAACATAGTAACACGAAGTCTATGCTTAATCAACTTTTCTTGAATGAACAAGATGAATGAATAAATGAATTCCTTAAGGGAAGTTTTAGTCATGGGACCTAGCTCATTATATAGGCATGTTTTCTGAAGAATGAAGAAATGAAGGTAAATGAATGAGAGTACAGATATGTAGCTGGATCACAGAGGAGGACACAACATTGGAAAAGTATATTAAGAATGGAGAAACTTGAATGTCATGTTAATGGCCTAGCTACCATTTACAGTGCAACTACTATGGGTCATGCACTATGTGAGGAATAGTATCAACATATTCCTATAACAAATCTAAAAGATAAGTATTACTTGCTCCCTATTTTAGAGGACAAAACAGAATCTCATGAAAAATTGAGTAACTTGTCCCAAATCATGTAAAAGTTGGTAGTGATGACTCCAAGATTTATGTTCATTAGTATGCCTTTCATTAGTCAGTGGAGAACCATAAAGATAAGTGAGCAATGGAGTAAAACCGTTGCCCTGTTTTTATAGATAACTGCCACCACTGCAAGTGATAGATTGTACAAATCAGAAATTGAATATGGGATATTAGTAGGAGTTGGAATTCCAGCTCTGGAACTAAAATTTCAGTATCAGTTTATAGATTCCAGAGTTGTGATGTCCAAGACAGTGGCTACTAGCCTCATGAGACTACTGAGCGCCTGAAATGGGACTAATCCAAACTGAGATACGCACTAAGAGTAAAGTACACACTGATTTTAAACAGATGGTACCAAAAAAATGTAAAATATTTCATCAATAATTTTTAATTTTTACATATTAAAATGATGTTGTAGACATATTGAGTTAAATAAAGTTTATCAAAGTTAAATTATTATGTTTCTTTACTTTTTGTAAGGTGGCTACTAGGAAAATTATACATATGGCTTGCATTATATCTCTGTTAAACATTGCTCTTCTATTTTCATAAAGGAGCTCCTTGAATTCTTAATCAATCACAGAAGGAACAGCTTAGAATACGTAGGCCAAGAAAAGAATCCTAAAAGAAATCTACAGTTAAGGACTAGGTAAAGAAGGAGGAGATAGCAAAGAAGACTAGGAAGTGATCCAAGATGACAGTGTCAAGAAGTAAACTTGGCCACATGTTGCAAAACGGTCAGGGAGGATGACAACTGAGAAGTCTGTTAGATTTGCTAATTGGGAGCTTATTTGCTTTTAGGACTTTTTACAGAGTGGTTGTGGTAGAAGCTGGTTTAAAAAAGGAGGTGGGACTCAAAATACATACATATTTAAGGAAATGGGGGATGTGAACACGCTTATAAGTTTAACAGAGGGAAAAAGATTAAAAATTCAAAGAGGGCACATGGGTGCCTCATTCAGTTGTCAGTCTTTGGTTTCCGCTCAGGTCATGATCTTGAGGTTCATGAGTTCGAGCCCTGCATCAGGCTCTGCACTGATGGGATTCTCTCTCTCTCTCTTTCTCTTTCCCTCATCTCTCTGCTCGTGCAGGGATTCACATAATTTAATTTCCTACAGACTCTGAGATGGAAGAGGTAAGATTATAGTCTGAGAATCAGAATATTGAAGCTGAATCTGAGAGCTTGAGAAGTGTGGAAAAACACAGTAGCATATCATCACTAAGGAATAATAAAAGATTGGGAAGTGAGCAGTGAAGCACAATAGTTTGGATAGCATAAATACTCAGAAGCATCTGTTGATACGATGTTGCTTTCTCTGCAGAGCTAAACTTTCTGAGGCTTACCCAAAATTATAAATGGACAAAGTAAGTGTGCATGAAGGGCAAAAAACTTCTTCTGTTGCTTGTATGAAGGTAAATACAATGTCCAGATTGGATAAAAAAGGCTTCCAGAGCCAAGAGGCGAGATTTTAGAGGTTGTAAGGGAGTCAATAGCAGTCTTACTGCGCACACATTTTGCTTATCTGCTAACTGATCTCACAGGTGTTTATGAGGTCTCAGCTTATCCTTGTGGAGTTCCAGCTGGCTGGTGATTTTCTCTCCTTGTCTGCTTACCCTGTAGACTTCAAGTTGGCACCAGAAAGACAGATTTTAGAGACTTTACCCAGCTCCCACAGTCAATTCTCTGTAATTACTCCTTTAATTTATAAGATACATCGATAGATCAATAGATAGATGGGTATCTCCCTACTGTTTCTGCTTCTCTAGTTGAATCCTAACTGATATAAGATTAAAAGCCTAGGAAAAAGATGACAACCCCCAGAGTTCAAGAAAAAGATATATTTTTTACACATTCATTTATCAATTTATTCTAGGTGCCAAAATCATATGTCACATAAGGTGAGTCTTGACAAGTTCTCATTAAAACAAAAAAGTGAAATAAAACTCTGCATGGAGTAGAGAGGGGGCTCAAGCCAGAATGATCATTCCACTTGGCTTGGTTTTAAAGGAATGCTGACTTGAGTAGACAGTAGTCTACTGTCTAGAAGATACATTTGAGAACAAGAACATAACCAATTTCTCCTGTGGGACCAAGATACTGAACAAGTAAAAGGAGAAACTGATGTTTGGAAGCAATTTTCAGGAAATGGTGTGGAGTCCTGAGTTTTAAACTAGTCATTCCACTTCAAACATCACCTATTCATTATGTATCACTCCAGATCAGCTCATTTTCTCACATTCCCTGACCAATAAGTTCCCAAGTTCCTCAAACACAAATCTCTGCAATATTCTCTACTTTTCCCCTCTCAATTTCTTCAAGCACCATTACCCATCTTACTGCCCTCTGTCACCCCCACCTTAATTGGCCATGAAATCCTATTATTTCTCCTTCAGTACTATGTCTTATATTACTATCCTCCTTTGCAACTCTGCTGCCACTGCCATTAGTAAATCTATCATCGTTGCTCAGCTGGGCATTTTCATGAGCCTTCTAATGGATATTTCTTCTCCCAGAGTTCCCACAAAACAAATAAGATCCAGCCATTTCCCTGCATAAATATCACTGAACCCTTTCTAGAGACATTTCAAACTCTTTATCATAGTGCCTTTAAATTCAAAGCTCTGGCAAGCATTTTCTACATCTCCCACCACTTGTCATCATCCCTCCCATTGAACTTCTTCAGTCATTCCTAAATAACACCTTTCCCTCCAGAACTCTGTGGCTTTTAGTATACAGTTTCTTGGCTTAGAATGCTCTCTACAAACCTTCAATTTGTGATAAATGTATCCTAATTCTTCAAGATAGGTTCAAGTTATCCATCAGGCAGACCTCTACTTGTCTCCCAGGGTAATGCATGCAAATCTTCCTTTTGACACAAATTATATGTTAAATAATAATTATCAGTTTGCATAGATGCTTCTCATTTTGGCAGTGTCATCTTCTGAGGGGTATGACAGCATATATTAGTAATGCTCTATCTAGCACATAGGAAAGGCTCCATAAAAGTTTATTAAACAAATGAATTAATGAATTAATTAATGGATATCACAGAGAACCATTTTTCAAATGGAGGTTTACAATTACTGTACAGGCCCCCAGGCTAGTCCAAAGAAATCTATTTCATCTATACAGTACAATAGTATAAGTATCTTTCCCAAATACTGTATTCTACAACTTTAATTACAAAAACACAATATTCCAGCCATTTAGTAAGTTAGATGTATACTGTGGGCTTGCTCAGAAAACCAATCAAAATTTATACTATTGTTTCTGCAGTTAAGAATATTCCTCAGTTTACAGGGAGAAGGGCCACTCCAGAAATGAGAGTTCTTCAGCAACTGGCATGCCATCTGCTTGGTAAAGAGGAAGAAAGAAATGGGGGGAAGAATGCCAAAACAGCTTTTATTTTGGTTTCACAAGAAATGGCTGCTGGGCCCTGGCATACAATGAGAAGGTAAACCTGTGATTTGAGGTATACAACTTTCCTCACCATAATCCAGAATAATTTCAGGCTATGTCAGAGAAGTTGGAGAAATGGGATTCACAGAACAGCTCCTGCTCTCTGGAATATCTCTTTCTGTCCATATACTCCAGTGCCAGAATAGACATTTGTAACTCTGGTTATTAATATTTTAAGGAGTCCCTTTGAATGTTAAATTATCAGAGAAATCACTGAATAAGATCCTCCTGAAGTATCTCAATAATAGCATTTTTATCTAAGCATTTGACAAACTTTGGTTGAATGCCTACCATGTGCTAGGCAATGTCCTAAGCACTGAGGATAATTCATAGTCACATAAACAAATCATCAGTCAACAAAAGTTTACTATACATGATGTAATATATAGAAGTGACAAAAATAGACTATTTCTGCCCTCATGAAGCTTATATGCTTGCAGGGGGAAATGTGTATAATTATAATGTGATTGGTATATTCAATAATTGAGTGAGGGAGTTCCTAATCCAGATGTGGAGAAAATGCAGGTGTGAAGGGTAGGTGTGATGAACAGATTTAAAAAATGATCCCCAAGGCATGCCACCAAGATGTTGACATAGGTTGTTCTTGACTTCACCCCCCAATACAAGAAAAAACAACTAACATCTATTCAAGATCAAGACACCACTGACAGACTCCTAGAACATGGGAGTGAGGCTGAAGCAAACCCCCGCATCACAAAGACCAAGGTAGATGACATTAGAAGGGTAAAAAAAAAAAAAAAAAAAAAAATGGCTACACATTGATCCCGTTGCCCCTCCCCCAGCCCAGTGCAGCATCACATGGAAACATCTGCCCTGAACCTTCACTTCCCCCAGTGGGAAAAGAGGAACCACAGGAGATAACCAGCATCCCCACCACTGTGAGTCACTTTGTGGGAGCCCCTATCAGATATTGCACCATGAAGACTGCAGGGGAATCTACAGGGCTCAATCACTGGGAATTTGACTGTGATGGAGAAGGGGTAGAATGTCAAACAACCAGCACATGAATCTTGACAGACACCTGCAGTGCCCAAGTCGTAGTCCCAACCAGCAGTTGTGCTCATTTAAGGAACCAAGCTGGGGTTGCATCTCGGCCAGAGAATGCCATGGGATGCAGATCTGCCTGATTTGGATCCTCAAACAAGTTTTGCTGAACATAAAGCCTGATTTGCCCAGGCCCAAGGTAAAAAACTGACCACAGCCCCACCTGCTGGGGAGAGTGTCTTCCATCCCCAACCAACCAGAAGGACTGGTGACAACTCCTGGAAGCTGTGCAAACCACCAGCACCCAAGCCTAGAGGCAGGCAGGAAGAGCTGACTGTCCCCGTGGCAAAGCTAGTACCTACCATGGAGCACTCCTGTGCTATGTGCAGGCAAGAGAATTAACTCATAGCCAAGGCTGTGGGTAGCTCCCAGCCCCTCCCAGCAGGAGAGCCTGTTTGGGAAACTGAGAGTAGCCTGAAGAGGCCCCACCCATTCCCTCTAAGGCAAGGGGGCTGAGAAATAGCCCCACCCACAGTGGAGAATGTCTTCCAGCATCTGACCAGAAGCACCAGAATTAACTCCTGGAAACTGTACTGAACAGTGGCACTCAAGTCAAGAGGTGGGCTGGCAGAGTCAATAGTGGGCAGAACAAAACCAGGACCCTATTCTATCAGGGAACTTGGGGTACGGTTTAGCTTGAGTTAAGACAACAAAGAGTTTTATAGCTTTAGAGCTGTTTCTCCCACTGCACCTGGTCAGGGAATCTAATTCATAGCCCAGCTCATTACTGAATACAGGAAACAGGAAACCAGAGCACATGGGAAGCTGCAAAGCCCATTCAATAGCCCTATATACAGTAACACTTAAACAGACAGCACAGCCTGTGGCTTCTCCCATTTGTAGAACAAAACTGGTGGCCTCACCTGACCAGAGAATTCAGTGCATACTCTAGCCTGATTTGGGTCCCTAATTAACAAACTATATAGGCCCTGAGTCCTGTCATGCTACACTGCCAGGCCAGGAAAGCTAATTCATAGCTGCATCTATTACTGAATAGAGTACCTAGTCCTGACTATCTAGTAAGCCTGAAGAGAGAATCCAGGCAACTATGGAACCCATTCTACAGCCTTACATGGGTAGGGAACCAACCAGCAGTCCTATCCAACTGTTCTCAGTCAGTGGAACACCGTCCTTCCCCAATCCTTATCCTCAAAGCTCAAACAATTGTCTTGCCCCAAAGCAGAACATAATAGTGACATTACCAGCAGACACACCTAGAAACATAAACTGAGCTGACTGGTAAAGAAATGTGCCCACCAAAGCAAACTTGTAAAGCCTGGAAGAGGAGCCCAATTACTCAAATGCACAAATACCAATATGAGGAATCAAGACTCAAAAAAAAAAAAAAATAGGTAACTACAAAACCACCAAAGGAAACTAATAAAGCTCCAATAACTGACCTTAAATAAAGGGAGATTTATAAACTGTGAGACAAAGAATTCAGAATAATCTTCTTAAAGAGGTTTAGTGAACTACAAGAAAACAAAAACAGACAACTAAACAAAATTAGGAAAACAATGCATAAACAAAATGAGATGTTCAACAAAGAAACAACCATCAATAAAGAAAAGAAGGAAAAATAAATTCTTGAGTTGAAAAATATAATTGAACTGAAGAACTCAATAAAAAGTTTCAGAAGTAGACTTGAGTGTGCAGAAGAAAGTATCAGCAATCTGGAGGATAGGACATTAGAAATCAGTCAGAGGACCAAAAAGAAAAAAGAATAAAACAGAGTGAAGAAGACCTACAGATATTATGAGACACAGTGAGAAGAAACAATATTTGCATTATAGCAATACAAGAAAAAGAGAAAGTGATATAAAGTATATTTAAAACAATGACAGCTAAAAACTTCCTGATCCTGGAAACAAAATGGACATACAGATCTATGAGGCTGAAATAAGTTGAACCCAAGTAGGGATATATCAGGACACATTATAATTAAATTGTAAAAAGTCAAAGACAAAGAATTTTAAGATAAGTAAGAGAAAAGAGAGAAGTTACATACAAGGGAAGCCCATCAGACTACAGGTGGATTTCTCAACAGCAATTTTTTAGGCCAAAGACTAGGGTGACATATTCAAAATATTGAGAGAAGAAAACTGTCAATCAAGAATTCTATACCTGGTAAATTCAGAAATTAAAGAGGGATAAAGGTTTTCCCCAACAACAAAAGGTGAGAGAGTTCATTACCACCAAACCTGCCTTATAAGAAATGCTAAAGGTAGTTCTCTGAGTAGAAGTTAAAAAAAAAAGCTAATTAACATCATAAGTACATAAAAAGGTAGTATAAATATCACTGGTAATGGTAAATATATACTCATATTTAGATTTAGCAGTTGGTAATGGTGCAACTCTAGTTTAAAATTATTTTTTAATGAATGCAGTAAAATAACCATAACTGTAAAAATTATTACACACACACACACACATGTAAATTGCAACAGCAATAACCTAAAATGTAAGAGAAAGGAGAAGTAAAAGTGTAGTGTTTACTAATTCTATTAAAGTTAAGTTGTTACCAGAATAAAATAGGGCATTATAAGTTTAAGGTATTTTATGTAAGTCTCATAGTAGCCACAAAGGAAAATCCTATAGTAATTGCACAAAAGAAGTGACAAAAAAGTGTAAGGATACTGATACCAAAGAATATCAATCCACCCAAAAGACAGCAGGATAAGAAACAAGGAACAACAAATCTACAAAACAACCAGGAAACAATTCACAAAATGGCAATAGTAAGTCCTTTCCTATCAATAATTACTTTAAATGTAAATGAATTAAATTCTCCACTTAAAAGACAGAGAATGGCTGAATGTATATAAGAAAAAGATCCAGGGCACCTGAGTGGCTCAGTTGGTTAAGCATCAGACTTCGGCTCATGTCATGATCTCACAGTTCATAGGTTCAAGGCCCCGCATCAGGCTCTGTGCTGAAAGCTTGGAGCCTGGAACCTGTTTCAGATTCTGTGTCTCCCTCTCTTTCTATCTCTCCCAGCTCATTCTCTCTCTCTCTCTCTTTCTCTCTCTCTCTCTCTCAAAAATAAATAAACATTAAAAACACACACACACACACGATTCAACAATATGCTACCTATAAGGGACTCACTTTACCCTTAAAGATACATATAGACTGAGAGTGTAAGGATGGAAAGAGGCATTCCCAGCAAATGGTAACCAATAAAAAAGAGTAACAATACTTACATCAGACAAATAGACTTTAAATAAAAAAATGGTAAAATGAGACAAAGAAAGTCATATAATGATAAAGAGTGAATATCTGAAAAATATATAACAATTGTAAGTATTTATGTGCTCAACATTAAAGTACCTAAATATATAAAGCAAAAGCTAACATGTGCTAAAAGTAGAAATAAATAGCTATACAATAATAGTTGAGGACACTAATACTCCACTCTCAACAATGGATAGATCATCCAGACAAAGAATAAATAAGAAAACAGTGGACTTCAAACACCAGATGGACCTAACAGACATATAGGAAACATTCTATCCAACAGTAGAAAAGTACATATTCTTCTCAAGTGCACATGGAACATTTCTACGATTAGGCCACAAAACAAATCTTAGCAAATTCAAGAAGACTGAAGTCATATCAACTATCTTCTCTGAATACAATGGCATGAAACTAGAAGTCAGTAACAAGAGGAAAACTGGATAACTCACAAACTTGTGGAAATTAAACACTCTCCTAAATAAATGATGGATCAAGAAAGAAATTAAAAGGGAAATAAAAAAGTTTCATGAGACAAATAAAAATGGAAATACAACATACCAGAACTTGTGGGATGCGGCAAAAGCAGTTCTAAAAGGGAAGTTCATAGCAAAAAAATGTCTGCATTGAAAACAAGAAAGATCACAAATAAATGACCTAGTTCAATGCCTTAAGGAAAAGAAAAAAGGAGCCCAAAGTTAGCTGAAGGGGGGAAGAAAAGATTAGAGCAGAAAAAAGAAGAGCTAGAGAACAGAAAAACAATAGGAAAGATTAGCAAAACTAAGCTGGTTCTTTGAAAAGATAAACAAAATTGACAAATCCTTACCTAGACTAACAAGGGAAAAAGAGAAAGGACTCAAATCAACAAAATTGTAAGTGAAAAAAGAAACATTACAACTGATACTATAGAAATTCACACAATTATAAGAGGCTACTATGAACAGCCATGTCAAAAATTGGAAAACTTAGAAGGTAAAAATTCTTAGAAACATAAAACTTACCAAACAAAACCAGAAATAAATGGAAAAAATGAATAGACCAATTAATAGTAAAAGAAAAAAACTACAAGCAAAATCCTTGATGAATATAGATGTAAAAATTCTCAATAAAATACTAGCAAACCTAATTCAGCAGCATATTAAAAGGATCATACATCATGATCAAGAGAGGTTTGTCCTTGGGATGCTAGGATGGTTCAACAATCAAAGTGATAGATCACATGAACAGAATGAAAGAAAATAATCACATTGCCATCTCAGTAGGCACAGAAAAAGCATTTGACAAAATTTAAACATCCATTCATGATGAAAACTCTTAAAGTCAGGTATAGAACAAACCTGTCTCAACATAATGAAGGCCATATATGACAAGCGCACAACAACTAACATCACATCCAATGGTGAAAGGTTGAAAGCTTGTCCTGTAAGACCAGTAACAAGACAAAGATGTCCACTCTCACCACTTCTATTCAACATAGTACTAGAACTACTAGCTAGAGGAATCAGGCAGAAAACAGAAATAAAAGGTATCAGAATTAAAATGGAAGAAGTAAATTTGTTTGTATTTGCAGATGACACACTTTCACATATAGAAAATCCTGAGGACTCAACCAAAAACTATGAAATCTAATTAATAAATTCAGTAAAGTTTCAGGATGCAAATTTAATAATCAGCAGCATTTATACACAAAAATAACAAAATTTCTGAAAAGACATAAAGAAATCTATCCCATTTATAATAGCATCAAAAACAAAATACTTAGGAATACATTTAACTAAAGAGGTGAAAGATCTCTACCCTAAAACCGTAAGATAATGATGAAAGAAATCAAAGAGGATGGAAGTAAGCAGAAAATTATCCCGTGTTTATGGATTGGAAGAATTATTACTGTTAAAATGTCAATATTACACAAAGCCATCTATAGATTCAATACAATCCCTGTCACAATTTCAATGGTATTTTTTTACAGAAGTAGAAAAAACACTCCTAAAATTTATAGAGAACCACAAAAGACCCTGAATAATCAAAGGAATCCTGGGAAAGAAAAACAAAGCAGGAGGCATCACATTCCCTGATTTCAAGCTATACTAAAATAAGTTACAGTCATCAAAACAGTATGGTGCTGGTATAAAAACAAAAAGATCAAGGAAACAAAGTCAAGAGCCTAGAAAGAAACCCAAGAATATATGGTCAGTGAATATTTACAAGGGGGCTAAGAATACTCACTGGAGAAAAAAGACAGTCTTTTTAATAAATGATGCTGGAATCATTGGATATTCACACATAAAAGAATGAAACTGGATCCATATCTTATACTACTCACAAAAATTAACTCAAATGTATTAAATACTTGAATATAAGTCATGAAACCCCTAAAAGAAAACAGAACAATAGAATTTCTTAACATACATCTTGGTAGTCATTTGTTGGATAGGACACCTAAAATATAAGAAATAAAATTAAAAATAAGTGGGATTACATAAAAATAAAAAGCTTCTACACAGCAAAAGACATCAATAACAAAGTGGGAAAAAACCTCATAGAATGGGAAAAATATTAGCAAACCATGTATCTGATGAAGGGTTAATATCCAAAATAAATAAAGAACTCATACAACTCAACACCAAAAAACAAAAAACCAAACCAAATAACCCAATTAAGAAATGGGCAAAGGACCTGAGTAAACATTTCTCCAAAAAATATACAGTGAAACCTTGGATTGCGAGTAACTTGTTCTGTGAGTGTTCCACAAGAAGAGCAAATATTTCTAATAAATTTTAACTTGATAAAGGAGTGATGTCTTGCAATATGAGTAGTACTTGATGCCAAACATCACAGGATGACAACTGAGCCAATGGTTCTCTCTCTCTCTCTCTCTCTCTGTCTCTCTCTCTCTCGGCAGGATTGTGGGTGATCATCTTCCATGCTCAGGTACTCAGTCTCAGGCCATGGTGTTTGGCAGAAATCAGTGATTTTTCAGAACATTGGAAGGTACCCACAGCTGGCATTAGTGTATTTTTTGTCACTTCAAAGCACCTATGGACAGTCCTTTGCTTTTCCATACAAGATTAAGCTTAGGAATGCTCTGATTCATTCTATGTGAGGCTGCCTACAGATATAGACCCTTTCCCTGCTGCCTTGTTGCCAGTTACATTAAATACAGTATATGACAGGAGTTTATTAATACTGTACTGTATTCAAACTCCGTGCAAGCGTATACAATGGCCCTTATGCAGAAAAAGATTCCATTGCCCCAATATATAGTAGTGATTCCATTAGTGATAGTGAAAGGCATCCTACACAATAATTCTCCTCTCTCTTGTTTCCCTCACACCATTCACGACGGTTTTCAAATGTAAGGGCAGGTTAATTTATTTTCTTTATATTTTTATTTTATTTATTATTTTATATTATATTACAGTATTGTAATCACTTTTATATGCATATTTTCAGGTTGTAGAATGGAACAGAAGGAAAAGCCAGTTTTCTAAACATTTACGAGATGGCTTTATAGATGGTTTGTTTGAGCCAATAGTAAGATATATAATAGAAATTCATTGTGTATACCAGAGACACAAGCAGTTAGATGAGAGGGCAGGATAACTGATACAGATCTGAGGCATGCCTACCTAAAGAGAAGAGTGGCTGGATCCTTTAGCATTGATAACACCTTTAGAGTTAGAAAGCAGAGACCATTTTGGAAGCTAGAGGAGGAAATAAAAGAGAAAAGCAGTGCTTGTAGAGGTAGGAGAGGAACTAGGATTATATAGTTGAAGCAGTTTGTTCATCCTTTTGTGCCCTTTTGTCTGTTTTCTGACAAAAGAGACATGATTTAGAGTAGATGTCTCGTTGCTCAATTCACACAGAATACTGAGGTTATTTCAGTTCACCAAAGGACACAGAACACAAATGTAGCACCAATAAGAGAAGTGATGATAGATTTGAACATGAATTTCCACATGTTACAAGTAAATTTCCTTTTGAGTACAAATCATGGTGTCTGGTTACAGGAGAAGATTTACTGGCAGCAGGGTAAACCCCTGGAAGGTTACTGTCTTACCCAGCTAATAGGAAGGAAAGCATGGACTCATTTTTAGTTAGACATGCTGAATTTTAAAACCACAGAACAAATTCCTAAAGTTCCTCACACAAAGCAAGACAAGAAATTTATTTTGTGACTTATCAAAGGGGAGTAGTCTTAGCTAATTAAGCTCAGTCATTTTACTTGTAAAATTAACTCTCATGATTGTAATGAAGTAATTTTTTATTAGGGAGGTGACTTTTTAGAATGTTACACTTTAACTTGATAAAAAAATACAATTGTCTAAATGTTTTGCTTTGACATCTTTCAAAAAATATAATTATCAATTGATATTCCCTGATTACATCAGTAAAACAAATTTAGATTCCAGAGTTCCAACAGTCTCCAAATCTTTGGCACATTTTTAATCTCTAAGTCTCTATATATACTATGCTGGACTAAGATGCATTGGCTAAGCAGCTCTATTTGCAAAAATGTGCCATTTCATCATGATGGTTTCTGGAACTAATGATCAAGAAATTCCCTTAAATCTAATACTCAGCACAAAGTATCATGCTTTAAAAAAAGTACTTATAATTCATCTCCTAAGAGATCAACCCAAAGCATACTATTTTCTACCAAAACTGATATTTAGATGGAGTTGGGAAATTATTATAGTCCAAATACACCTTTGAGTTAAAATACAGTTTCTTCAACCACTGAGGTGGACATAGTTAAAATTACAAAACTTTCTATGAGATCATGATTAACTTGATGATTATAATATTAATGATCAGAAAAATATGGCTTCAATAAGCAACTTTTATAAACTGTCAATTAGGCAGTGGCATCAGAACGGATGTCCTTTTATCATCCTTTCAGTACACCATGATACTCCATGACTTGGTGAATACAGATACCGACAAGGGTTTCAATTCAGTTTTCCTTTCTTAAATCTATGTATTACTGCAGTTTTAATGTCCTATAATGCCTAGGGTGGTTCTGTCCATATAGTAATATATATTCATGAAATGTTTGTTGAAAGCATAAATGTAGTGAATTTATATTCACTTAGATGTTTCCTGGATGCTAAAAACTATGACTGTGATTCTTAGGCACACAGTACATACTGCAGATTGGATTAATGAATCAGTAGGCATTGATACTGTTAATTAATTCAAGGAACATGCAATTCAAGCTTAGTGTTAACTATGACCATGTCATTTATGAAATGGTAGTTTGGAATTTTCTTCTTTATTGTTCCCTTCATATTTTGATAGATATACTAACAATGCAACACACATAGAAGTGATTTTTGAGTTATACCAAAATATAATTTTCTGCAAGTTTAACTATTTTAAAAGAACACATCTTTTCATGAAAGAGTAAATTTGAAAGTTTAAGAATTTAGAAATATGTCAAACCAAATGGTTTTGAGGTGTTCTTCATTATGAAAAACATCTTAATCACACAAATATATTTTAAAGTTCAGATAATATATATATTTTAATAGATTATATTTAGTCCTAGTAAATCATTTATAGTAACTCTCCACAAAGGGTCTCTTTATAGATAACTGATTTATTCCAAGTAAAAGAGCAAACTTTCATTGCAATTCCATTAGGCCAACATTTGTACATATATATTCTTAGTTTGAGATTTATAATCAATGATGAGAATCATGTTATTTTTATTTTTTTTCAATCTTCAAGCAGCCTTGAATTTTTCTCTTTTAAAGAAGTCAGTAATGGGGGGGGGGGGAAGAAGGAGGGAAAGAAGGAAGGGAGTAAATACAAAGAAAGAAGAAAATTAGTACAATTAAACATGCTTTTTCAAAAGTATTTAAATTATGCTTGCCCATATTATTTATATCAAAAATAAAATTTATAACTTAATTCATGTAAGCTTATTTCACAGTACAGGTATAATTCAATTTGATGAGCTATGACAATGAGTTATATTTCTCAAGTCTTTATAACAGACTTGTAATATAATGCAACACACATACACAAAAACTGAAACTACATTAAATGCATAAAAATTGCATTAAATTTTGAATGGCAAGTTTGTATGTAAGCAACTTAAGTAGTGTTTAAGAAGTAAAAATTCAGCCTGACTGAAAAAAGGACAGAATACATTCTCTTGTCAATGGTCTCAAACAAAATGTTTCAGAGAAAGTTGAGAGATATGTATGATCCAAAGGGCAGCAAAAATTGGCATTCCGTCTTCATTTTTTTTAATTTAGTGGATTCAAGAAAACATTGGAAACAGATTTGCAATATTTTGGTGTGACTCAAAAGACATCAAAACTAAATTTAATTTAAAATATAAGCAACCGAAGACATGAATAAGAAAAGCATATTTAACTTTTTCATTTGAGATACTCACATGAAGATGGTTGAAATTCTATTAATTTTGGAGAAGGATTTTATGAAAATAAGCTGGAGCATCACACAAAGTAAACACAATTACACATATAAAACTAAGATGCAGAAAATTATCAGCCAGATAACTGCTATGCCTAATTCTCACAATCACTTTGAAAGAGAATTTATCATGAAACTAAATGTAGTCTGCTGCTTCTATGAAATGAAAATAACCCCACCATAAATTTTTAAAATATATGGAAAATAATGAATATGTCTATAATAGCACTACCTTCAGACTTGCTTATATGTGTGTATATACAAATATCTCTCTCTCTCTCTATATATATATATATATATATCATTTTTATACACACAAACTTGATACAGATAGGTATATAGTCATTGTTATAAAGCCACAAATAGCAAGAGTCAGATTGGCAGTAATTTATTTTTCACAATGACCTAACTGAAAAGGCAGAAAAGAAGGAAAGGAGCAAGGGAGGAAGGAAGGAAGGACTTTTATCAAAGCCTTAAATATAAACAAAAGGGATCATCAAAAGGGAATATCAGTCCTCTCTATTAAAAAAGGAAATCAAGGTTTCAAAACCCAAACTACCAATTATAGTAGATATGCTACCTCTTCAAATTTTGCTGGCTTATGGATACATAACCAGTGAAATCCTGTGTGTATATATAAGTTGTTCCTGTTATTAACTCCCTCAAACCTTAGTGGCTTAACTGCACTCATTTTATGATCTCACATTTGTGGGTCATATTAAGGCTCAGCTGAGTAATTCTCCTTTCCATGTGTTTCTGACAGATTGGGCTACTCTGAAAAGTCCAAGACAGCTACAGTGTCACTTCTGGGGACTTGGGAGAGATGGATGGAAGTCTAAAGTCAGCTGGGGCTGGACCACCTACACATGGCCTCTCCATCATGGAGTCTAAAGGTAGTTGGGCTTTTATAGATGGCAGCTGAGGGATCCCAAAGGGAGTATTCCAAGGGAGCCCAGGTGGAAGCTGTAAGACTTCTTATTACCTAACCTCAGATGTCTGAGAATGTCACTTCTGAAGTCTTCTATCAGTCAAGCCGGACCTGAAGGCCAGCCAGGTCAGACACCAAAGGAGAGGATTTCAACATCATATCTCTGTGGGAAATGTAGCAAACAAATTTTGACCATTTTAAATCTTCTACACAAAGTCACATTGGAAGATACACCAGGTTACTCTGGTAGTAAAAGGTTAAATAAAAAATAAATATTGTTCATTGAGTGAACAAAGATACACAAAAACATTCATTAAAAAATATGCACAGCTCAAAGATATATATTTTGTTGATGCTTTATCAATATTATTCTTAGAAAAAAATGGTTGTTTCTAATTATAACTTCTTTAAAACTGTTTGGGTTTAAATTATTGTAACCAATTTATGATGTGGAAATTTTAAAGCCTTAAGCTCTTTTTTGATTGTTTTATTATTTTTTAAGATACTTACGTTCCCATTCCATGGAACCTACTTTAGCCAAGAAGCAGACAGATGTAAGATGACTTTGTATTCACACCCACTGCCTTGGCAGTCCACTAAACTTTGAAGGAGAATATTAATCCTCCCATCATTGCCAACTGTTAAGAATATGACTGTGAACATAACTGGTAACATGAAGTACTCACATTCTAGGTACTTTTTAGAGAATATCACTTTACTCATAGCCACTCACAACTTAGCAAAAACCAGCTAAGACAAGTGTTGGTCACAGTGAATTCCTGAGATGATGCAATACTTGCAGTCCTCCAGTTCTTGTTTGCACTTGGATTCATCCAAGTCAGCAATTAAACACCTCATCATTTTAACCTCCTATTGATAACCTCTTACTAAATTGAACTTACACATTACACCAAAAACCTCCATTGATAGCCTTCGCCACTACCTTTTAAAACTCATTACTATATCTCTCATGTGAATGTAACTGAAGCTGGGACTCATAGCATCACTCTTGTCCCCTTTAGGAGAATCTTAGGTAAAATTTCTCTCTGATTGAGTACCACAAATAGTTGAACTTCTCTACAGCAACTAATTTGGCTTTATTTTGAGACCCCAAATCATGTAACTGGTTATCATTTCCTCTTTGCCATGACTGCTAAAAATCAAATTTGTTGCCTAACTCTTGGCAACTGAAAGAACATGAACTTGAGTGCCAAATTCATGCTATGTTTAACTCATTTTTCATAGCCCTGCTTTCCTTTTTCTAAAATAACTCATTACTTTATCTTCTTATATTGTGGTGGGTTTTTTTTTTTTGAAATCTACCTTTTTTTTTGAAAAAAGCTAAGCAGTAAAAGGTTAAATAAAAATTAAATACCCAACAGTTGTTCACTGTGTGTCTCTATGGGTTACAAAGACCTTACATGTGGGATGCTATCTTACTAGGCCTTTAGACACATGTTTTCCAGCAATGGAAAACAGGCATGTATACTTAATGGGTGATCTCAGCTGAGTCTAATCAGATATTGGGTGTTTGAGACAAGATATACACCTCCTTGAATCTATCTGAATTGCAAGGGCAAAAGCATAATTCACAGTGTTAATACTTAGGATTTAGAAATTTCCAGGCCTGTATGATAATCATGGTTGGTAAGAAAGGAATGATATTCCCAGAAAAAAAAAAAATTTACCCTGAAAAAAGACTTTGGCATTTGCTCATATTTTAAATGGTCAATCTAAAATAACCCCAAATAGGGGCACCAGCTAAGTATCTGACTTTGGCTCAACTCACGATCTCTCAGTTAATGAGTTCAAGGCCTGCTTCAGACTCTGTGCTGACAGCTCAGAGCCTGTAGCCTGCTTCAGAGTCTGTGTCTCCTCTCTTGCTGCCCCTCCCCTACTTGCTCTCTCTCTCTCCTTTTGTCTCTCAAAAATGAATAGACATTAAAAAATTGGGGCATCTGAGTGGCTGAGTCAGTTGAGCATCGGACTTCGGCTCAGGTCATGATCTCAAGACTTGTGAATTCGAGCCCCACATTGGGCTCTGTGCTGACAGCTCAAAGCCTATAGCCTGCTTCAGATTCTGTGTCTCCCTCTCTCTCTGACACTCCCCAGCTCACGCTCTGTCTCTCTCTCCTTCAAAAATAAATAAATATTTAATTAAAAAAATAACCCCAAATAGTAAATCACGTTTTAGTTTCCTAAATGTACATGTTGTAAATGTAATGGGGGAGGGGGGGAGAAGCAATATCTCACAACTCATTAAATGTAAGGCTCAAACTACTGTGAAGATTTTTGTTGTCTTTTGTTTTGTTTGGGAATAAACATTAACACTGTGAACATAACTTTAAAATATTTTCAGGTTAAAGCAGTGGTTTTCAACCAAGAGTGATGACCAAAGACACCTTTGCTTGTTGCAACTGGGGGTGGTGGCAGTACCGGCATCTAATTAACAAAGGACAAGGATGCTGTTATGCGCAGGACAGCCCCCCACAACAAACAATTATCTAGTCCAAAATGTCACTAGTGCCAAGATTGAGAAACTCTAGGTTAAAATCACATGGTATGATGTAAAAATCTCAATTCTTAAGCAGTAACTGGTGTAAGAGTTTAAAATATCATTAAACATTTTGGAAAAACAATTGTTGGCTTTTGGTAATATTGGAGGCTCTGTGCAATTATATTTACGTCTGCATACCCAACATCTACCATAAGGCCTGGCCTACAAAGGCTTGTTGAAAGAAGGAGTGAAAGGATGATCAACAGCCATTATGAAGAGAGCTAGCCTTTATAATGTATAGGAGGTAATAGTCTGGCTATTCAACCACCCCTAGAGAAGGTCCCTTTTGTCTCTCTCTTACTTGTCACTATAGTCAGCATTATAGAATATCTGCAATTAAGGTGTTTATGAGAGTATCTGCTTACAAACTGAATGAAATCCAGCACCTGTGAAATCTTAAGACCTCTGATATTTCAGAGAGTCTAATGGATGTATGTGCTATCTAATCATCTAGAATGTCCCAAATACTATCCTCACATTATGATGTTCAAGGATCCAAGTGCCTGGATATGATGCTCTCTGCTTGTTTGAAGGGTTAATATGAAAACTATTTGGTTAAATAGAATTTCTGTATCTCCTGTGATATTAAAGTTAAAGCCATTGTCTAAGAGTGTCATATAATATACTTTATGCAAATCCCATGCTATTAATTCAAACTCGAGATTTGTTCCAGAAAACAAATGTCTCAGGATATTATTTTTCTGTTATCAAAAATACAAAACTATATATAAAATCAACTATTTTTCTTTTTTCACTTTAGCTACAAGAAAAATAAGCTACCTGAAATCATTTGCTCATTCACAATGAGGCTGTATTGTGAGTAGCTAAAATGACACACTCTGGAACCAGACTGCCTGGATTCAAATCTCAAAACCATCACTTACTATGTGGAGACTTCACTTCTCTGTGCCTCAGTTTCCCCATAAGCAAAGTGAAGATGATTTCACTGACATGGCTATGTTTAGGATTAAAATTGTTAACTGTTAAGTACTTAAAATACTGCCTGGTGTATGGGAAGCCCTTGATAAGTATCACCTATTATTATTTCTGCCTTCTTCAGACAGCTCCAAGTCTGCTGTATTTTCCAGTAGCCCTTTGATTGTAAGCTTTATAAAGCCAGAGCCTTATGTAAGTTGCTAACCAATGAACTGCCAACCTCCAGCAGAATATCTAACATATAGGATTTCTTTAAAACAATGTATCAAATAAAAAAGGAGTCCTGCACATTACCAAAAGACACACAAAACATATGAAGCTTGACCCTCAGATGGGGTACATGTTCAGAGAACAAAGGCAAACCTTGTACAAGACTGAAAAAATCTAGCCCAAAAATACTGAAGAAAGAATATTATACCAACCACATTTAAATATTATGTTCCATTTAGAGTCAGATCAGAGGGGGTTAAATGAGAAGATTTCCCTTAACATTCACTTAAAAGATGACTTAAGAACAGTTCAGGGCACCTGGGTGGCTCAGTCGGTTAAGCATCCGACTTCAACTCAGGTCATGATCTCGCGGTTTGTGGGTTCGAGCCCCGCATTGGGCTCTGTGCTGACAGCTAGCTCAGAGCCTGGAGCCTGTATTCAGATTCTGTGTCTCCCTCTCTCTCTGACCCTCCTTCTCACGCTGTCTCTCTCTCTCTCTCTCTCTCTCTCTCTCTCAAAATAAATAAAACATTTAAAAAATAAAAATTTAAGAACAATTTTCACTGTAGGAGGTACAGACTCTGACTGTAGAACGAAACTTTTTGCACTCTATATAATGAATGCAGAGAAAAGTCAGAAACGCTTTCCTTCAGAGAGTTTATCATCCAGTATCTATGAGGAATATAGAGTCTAGTTACTGGGGACTTTTTTAGGTGGTTTTTGTAACCATGTGATAGACAAAATGTTGAACATATTGTTTTTCCCTAAGATGCTACTTTCAGTTTAGAAGCATTTTCATTTGACCATAAGATAGCATATATCTTGTTTGGATATTACCTTTCGAACATATCAGGGAGCACCAGAGTAAATTGACGACATTCCAGGTTGTAAAGGAAAAGCTTGTTACCTCAAACTGTCCTCTTAGAGAATTGACATGAGAACTGAACTGTCCAAAACAAAAAATCTAACTTTCAAAAGCCATCCTTCTGTAATTATTGAGAACCACATAAATTACATCTTGCCAAATGCTGGAAATACAGTTTTGGTCTGGTCATAAATATGTCTAAGAAATCACAGTGCTTAATTACTTGAAAAACAAATCTCACCTGCCGTTCCCCCGCTTAAGCAACCTATAAAGGGAGCAGTGTGTTTTGTTGCAGGCTTATTTGCAGAGGTGAATCCTTACAGGTGGAAATGAAATAGTGAGTAAGGTAATGATGGCAAACAAGCTGAAAGGATTACACTCCTAAAGTTAGCTCTCCAAACAGCTCCAAATTTGAAGAAAGTCATTTAGACAACAGAACAAACACTTTCAGCTCTGTGGTAAGAAGGCACTGCAGAGATCTAAAATTCCAGTAATGCCTTTCTAATGTTCTATGACATTATGAAACTTTACTGTGTTGTGTTACCATGCCCATGTCATATATTAATTTCATTTCTCTCCTTCTCTGTCCTAATCATTCCACAAAATTATACAGCTGGAAGGGAGGCTGATTTTTCACCATTTAATTAGACTCTGTTAGCATTCCCAATTATGGTGTGATTTTGAGAATCATTCCAAAGTGAAACACCCATTATCTGACAGCTTTAGATTTCTAAAGTTTATAAAATGTACAATGTTTGTAATTTTTAAACATGTAATGATAATAATTGATAGTTCTTTGTGAATTGTTTTGTTTTCTGCTGAGATTTCTTTTCCTTTTTCCTTAGATGGTTAAGGGCAAATTTTCTTCCCTCCCAGGCCTTTTTTTGGCTTTATTTGTTCTTTTCTAAAGAACCTCAAGATTGCTTTAATATATCCTGAGAATAAAATGTTGAAGAAAGAAAAAGAAGAACAGGGATATGTGTTAAGATTTGGTTAAGTGTCAGGCACTGTGCTAAGTTCATTATAATAGATTATGTCATGTAACTGCCACAACAACCTTCTATGATTTGTACTCTTATCCCTACTTCATAGATTGAGAAATGGGGGCTCAGCGATATTAGGTAATCATTGAAAGCCATGCAACTAGCAAATGGCAGAAGCAGGCTTCCCTTTCAAACCTATATCTTCCAACTCTATGTTTAGTGCCTGTCCACTATATCACACATGCACAAACAGGTCATTAGGAGTTCCTCATCTTGACCTACACTCTGCTAATCTAGCACGTACCACCAAAGAAATGGCCAGGATTCATCCCACTCAAATATGGTCATCATGCATAAATAATTCTTGCTTAGTTTGTCCTCGACAACATTCCAGATGAACTGTAAAAGAGATTCAAACAGGAGCACTGCTTCTAGAAAAGAGAAGGCATATAGAAAATGAACATACATGAAAATTCTCAGATTGGGATCTACAATTAAAAAGGAATTGGAGCAGTACCTCTTGATTAAGGATGGAACACAGAAGAATTCAGTATCTCACTACACATCTCATTTCTGACTGCAGAGTAAACATTATTTAATTTAATCCTTCTGAAAGACATATGAGACAGACACTATGATTATATGCATTTTTAAGATTATCTCAAGAAACCAATGTTTAAAATAATTAAATGTCTTGCCAAGGCAACTTCTATACCATAATATTAAAATCTTTGTGTTCAAGTTCTAGTTCTTTTCCTGGAGTTCCTGAAACAGTTCTTCTTTCCAACAGCTCATTTCACAAAGTGACCCCTATGAACCCTTCACCATATTTTGCTACAAGCTCCATAAGTCCTTCGCCACACTTCACCTCACTCTGCTACTCATCAACTCCACTTAAATTCTCCCTCCTGCTCTTAGATCTTCTCTCAGTCTGTTCAATGATTCCACAGGATGTTTCCTATAGCAGTATTTCCTAATTTAAGAGCTCCTCAAATCCTGCTCTTCCATAAACATTTTCCATGTCCTTGAAATAAAAAACAATGTTTCAGTTATTTATTGTAATGTACACAGTTAGATTCACATTCTCATACCAACAGCCACACAAAATGACAATTATGTCTTTGTATATTGATTCAATAAGTTTCTTTAATACTTAAACACTTCACTTTGCTATTTCTGAGTTCACAGATTCTAGGGGCCAATAATGGTATTTGATAAGATAATTTTGTACATAGTCTATCATTAGACCTCTCATATGAGGATAAATATGCCAAATGGCAAACTAGGTCACATTTATCTGCAGTTGGAGTTCCCAATGACACTGATCTATAATTAAACATTTATCTGTGAAACATTAATTAAGCACCTCCTAACTACTTCGTTTGGTTCTTCCTAAGTTGAATGTTATTGCAAGTACAGCAGGTGACCCCTCTGCCCCTTGGTTTCTCCTTGTATAGTGAGGGGATGAGATGATTCCCAAAGTCCCTTCAAGTTGTATCGGCCTATGATTCAATGTGGTTATGTCACTCCTTAAATTGAGAAGTCATATCTCTTAACTTTACAAATTATGTAAAGTTTAACCTTCACAGTTATAGAACTTAAAACTTCTCTTAAAATGATGCATAAATGACAAGAATGATCTTGGATGTATTATAGATTTAGCAGTATTTTGATTTAAGTGTCAATGAATCATAAATATGAGGATTATATTTCTCCAAAAATAAAAATGCCTAAAATCTCAGATGATATTTTCTTGCCAAAATGCATTTAAGATTTTATTACCCAAGACTTTTGAAATGTCAGATGATATGCTGAGAACAGGACATTCACACAAGACCTACACCTATGAAATGAAGTAAATTGAGGCAATTTGTTGGTTATTAAAGGCTAAGAAGTTCTGTTGCTTTTATTCCCCTGATATTAAGGTAAATTTGATACTTACTAGTCTATTTCAAAGCCCAAACCACAAAGATCTTACTACTGCCCACATTCATTGTATAGGCTTCTTTGCTCAATAGTTAAACAAATTCCCCTTCACCTCTTGCCTCTCTATTGATTATTCCTTTTAGATTGGCTTAGCTGGACATGGCTTTTTCCATAAGTTCTCTCTGTCCTTTCAAGTGTAGAAGCCCTTTCTCTACATATCACGTTTCAAAGTTTCCAAGCAACTCTCAGCTCATGACTACTCCATCTTCATATAAACAAATAAACAAATCTGTTCCCTTGAAGTCCTTGCTAATTGACTATACATTATTTACACATTTCTTTTTTTATTTTAGAGAGAGAGAGAGAGAGTGAGAAAGTGCAAGCAGGAAAGAGGGGCAGAGGGAGAGAGAATCTTAAGCCCCAAGCAGTGTCATCCCAAGACCCTGGGATCATGACCTGAGCTGAAATCAAGAGTCGAATGCTCAAATGACTGAGCCACCCAGGCACCCCTACATTCTTTATATATTTTGACCTTATCTTTTATTATCCTCCTGGTTCCCTTGATTCAATGTAGTCTTTGGCATCTATTCAAATCATTTATTTCCTCTTATTCTGAATAATGCCATCATCTACCACACAATTCACTCACACCTGAATCCAAATAATCTTTGAACTTATCTTCTCCTTTACTCCACACAGAAATGCTCAGAAATGCCTCCCTCTGCTGTGGGACCACAGTTTTCTATCCTTCCCACAAATTTCTTCAATTTCATAGATTCCAATTCACAGGTCTTTCTACTCTCTCCCCGGATTAGCCACTACTTCCTTCTTTCTCCTTTACATCTATGATCCAACACTTCAAAACGCCTTACATGATACCATTCTTGCCAACATCTCAGTTTTGAAAAAGTCAACTAGGGTTGGGATTGCTGTTTAGTAAATCACCCAAATGGACATTAAACCAATAGCTGAGCTCTCCCTTTCCTTCCTTAACTGCTAATGAAAAGCAATTGAATACATGGCAATATTAACCATTCCTTCTTCAAGCCATGCCTCCCTTACAACCTCAACTCCTAATCTATTTTCTCAACAAACAAAAAACAATTCATCAGAGAGGCAGTCCCTCAATTTTTAGAGAAAGGACAGAGAAAAACCAGATGATCTTTATACTTTCCATCCTTAGACTGGAGTTGAAATCCTTTCTCCTCTACAGAGAATTGAGGACTGGCATTTTGTATTACCCATCAACTTCCTCAGAAGCCTGTAAGCCCTAAAAGATGGACAAGACTCTCTTGTTCTTTGTAAATCTAGAACCCAGCACAATGACTAACACATAGTAGGAGTTCAAACAATATTCACTGAAAGCATGACAAAATGATTGGGTAATGATCAGGGAATTTCTGACAAACATATATGTAACTTCGAACCTGCAACTAATTGCTTCAGTTTCACGCTTGTCATATGAGGAGACCAGGCTTTTGTTTCAGCAAACTATCCCAAGCCGTTTTCATGTGTCTTTGGTTTTAATATAACTCAAAATACACTCTGCCAAGTATACTGCTCCATAGATTTTAAATATAAGATTCTTTAGGGGAAATGTAATCCTAATGTTTATGATTCATTTACACTTAAATCATCAAAACATCACTTAAGAATCCCACTTGGATATCTAATTCTGTGCTTCCCTAACTGGATAATTGTTTATATGTTTAAGACAAAATTACTATTTGCCCTTAATTTTTAGATAATTGTCTCAATTATACACTTTGTATCTTGTGTGTAGACAAGCCATAATCAAATACAAATCAAATACACTCTGACTTCAGGATACTTCAGTCTTTATACTTGGGGATAAAGTTTTCTGTAAGAGAATTAAAACAAGAAATGGGAAGTTAAGAAGTGTTTTTTTAAATAAATCATCTACTGGTTAATGTATAATCCATATAAGTCATCCTTAAAGAGAAAAATCTTTTGATCTGTTTAGTAGTATTTGCTGTCTCTAGTCACTTTAAAATAAATCAATGTCAATCTCAAGAAAAAACATAGTCTAGTATCACAAATAGAAAATTAGGTTGAGATGCTGAAAGTTAAGACCTTGATGGTGAACTGGAGGAAGAAAATGAATTTTCTGAGAATTTAGTTTTTCTTGTCTCTAAGTACTTTCCATGACACTCTTACCTTGTGTCTTTCCTTTCTCCTTCTCACTGACTCTGCTCTAACGTACTGGCCTTGACGGTTCAAACTCATTTCTTTCTCAGGTCCTATGCCTATTCTATTTTGTCTCCTTGAAGCTCTTCCCCCAGATAAGTCACATGGCTCATCTCAACTTTCTATTCCAAAATTGCAAACATTACTGATGAAAAAAGAAAAGATAATGCTATTTATAGCATTTACTCTGATTAAAATGTAGACCTAATGTTTCTCAATTCTGCTTCATGTACGCTTTCAAAATATTCAAAGGCTTGGGATTAGAGAAAGCAAATGAACTTATTTTTTGTTGTTTTGATAGAGAAACAAGAAAGGTAGATATTTGGACTCCTGGCTATGTAGACAATGGAATGTTCTGATCTGGACACACTACATATAGGTAAAAACTGACTTTTTGATAATTACATTCAATAATATAAACTGTGGTTTTACCAAAATATATTTTTTCACATTTTAGAGTATAAGACAAAATTATTATTCACTTCCAAAATCACGATCTTATCTTTTTTTGAGAGAGAGAAAAAGAGAGAGAGAGACCAAGCAAGCATGAGTGGGGGAGGAGCAGAGAGAGAAGGAGACACAGAAACTGAAACAGGCTCCAGGCTCTGAGCACAGAGCCCAATGTGGGGGTCAAACTCATGAACCACAAGATCATGACCAGGCACCCCAATCTTACCTTTTTCTAAATGCCATGAAGATGATGCTAGAAACTGACTGGGGATGGGATAGGGAGGATGTACAGGCTATTTTAAGCATTTTTTTTTCTGAAAAACTTATCCAATCCTTACTTTCCAACCTTCAGTAGCATCTAACTAAACATATAAAATAACAAAACCGATCACTCTTGAACATTTACTAAGTTCCATGGACTTTGTGTGCTAAGTGCTTTATGTATATTTACTATTTAATCCTCACATAAAACAAAAAAAGTTTTTTTTTTTTAACTAAGACCCAGAAAGTTTAACTAACTTGCTCAGGGTTATCCTGACGTGTTCTGAGGCAGACTCATTTCCTTACCATCTGCAGTAATGAATAATTCAGCCAGCATGATTACTCCCTTGGGTGTCAACGCTGCATCCTCACACACAAAGCATGGCACTAATGTGGTACAATCTCCACACACTAATCTGAGTATATTTTTTGAGAAGAATTAAGAAAATACTGATAAAAGATATTTCTGTTGGTGTTATTTCAAGAAATAAAGGAATAAAATGGCATTTGGATTTTTAGTGTAAATTTGCAGAACTTTTCCTAAGCAAAAAGTATATGAATACAATAAAGACATAAGACTCAAGTGCTACGAAATGTTCTCAACTAGGGGCAGAGAAGATTCATCAGTTGATTTGAGAGTCTTTTGAGTCCTATGTCATCTTTGACGGCAGGTGAGACAGTGCCTGGCACAGACAAACTCACTGTTTGTTGAATGAGTAAATAAGAGAAATACATTTCTCAGAGTCTGTGGTCTAAAAAGGAACACACACATACAAACACATGAGTAAGAGGCAATGTGCAAAGACCTATGGGGGGTCTGAGAGGGAGCTGCTAAATCTGAGAGGTCCCCTAACTTCAGTAAAATGTAGGATAAAATTAGTTTTGTGTAAATGGAGTTTACCACTCTAAAATATTCTAATTGGATCCTAATAGGCACTTACGGAAACACCTGTTATGTGTTCTATCTCTTTCTACTCATCCCTTCCTATTATTGAAAGAGAAAATAAAACTTAAATGTGTCACAGCTTTACAAGTCAAAATTTAGGATTACTGAAGATTATTTAGACCACATTTACTTAAAAACAAATATACCACATTATTTTTCTGTGAAACCTGTGGATAAAGAACAATAAATCTGTTTTCCTATTTAAAGATCCTAATTAAAAGAGCACTGGGCTATGCTGTTTTGTGTGTGTGTGATTCTGGTTTGTTTAAACATTGGTTTCTCTGGCTTTGTAAGAAAACATTCTCTTTATGTACTTTCATATTCATTTACTCAATTGTCAACAAATATTTACTTATCACCTACTGTGTGCCAGGAAAAAACATGATGGAAACTATAGTTTTATATATAAAGTAAACTAAAGATACTCTTTGGCAAGTTTAACATACGATATTGTTTGAAATAAGTCTTGGGGGATTTACGGCATGCATAAGAAAGATTAACCCAGGAAGACGATATTTAGGAAATAAAGTGAATACACAATTGAATAAGGCCTTTTTCTAATTAAATGATGATCTTTAAAAATTTATATCCTTAATAAATTGCATTGAACTACACAAGATACTATAGATACCAACATGGGAGGTAGTTGTGGGCTTACAGTATACACAGGGCAGGAGATATTAGAAGTTAAAAGTGCCCTGTAGTTAGTTTTGTTTTGGAAAATACATAATTTGAAAAATTTCAGGCAAACAGGAAACACAACCAAATAAAAGATTTTGATAGAGATAACCCTCAGAAGATATAAAAGAAAAAATACACCCTGTGTAAAATAAGGGGAAAAAAAGAAATAAAATTAAGTATAGAAATAGAAATAACAAAGTATTATACAGAAAGAAGTCCTATGTAACTCAAGTAGTAATAAGAAGAAATGGGAAAAGTTCATTATCAATACATAGATATGCTGATTGAATTAAGAACAATCCAGTAATATGACAAAAGGATAAAAAAATCTTGAAAAGATAGGTCTCTCCTCAAACTCCCCCCCACTATGAGACTGTAATAAAGTGAAAAACCCCATATTTTTGGTGTTTGATCATCACAGCTTTCAAGCCTCCAGCTTTTCCTTTACTCCTTTGTCACACATTTGAGCAACAAAACCCCAAACCCAAACCCCACCCCAGCTCCATTCACTAACCACAGTAAAAACCCAAAGCCACTAGTGTCCCTCCTTGTTCCACTCCCAACTGAACTGGAGTTCTCTTTTGGGAATTCTTTTGCTGCTTACTACATGAGTAATAACCTTTGCTTCTATCTTTTTAGTACCTATATGTCATTCCTCCCATTATGCATAAAGGCTTGAGTGGAGGGAGTAGACAGCAGCTTCCCAGCATCCAGCAGGTTATTCTGGGTACTCAAATCAAACAGAGGCCTTCCTGACCCTACCTAAAATTTCGGCTTACTCCAGACAATCTTGTTTCTCCTCCAACTGCTTTATTTTTCAGAACCCTTATTACCATTTGACATAAAACAGATTTTTACTTATGTTTTTTCTTAATCTCTTATATTTCTTCCCTACTAAAGTAGAAGCTTCTGACAAGCAAGATTATCACCTATTTCTTAAAATCTAGGGCTTACAACAGTGCCTGACGGCAGAATTTCAGTATTTGTTGAATGCAATAATGAAAAATATATACCAGGTCAACATAAACCAAAAGAAAGCCTTGGAAGCAATGTAATGCAATTTTAAGGTACAATTAAACATCATAAAATATATGATCTTTATGACAATTTTAAAATATAGATTAAATAAATACATTTTTGTAAAATACTAGCATAAGAAAAAATAGAAAACTTGAGTAGACCAATAATCAATAACGAATTGAAAACAGAAAACAAAAATCTGTCCTTTTCCCACCCTCAAGCACCTTCAACTTAAGATGGTTTTACTGGTGAATTCCTCCAAATTCTTAAGAATTAATATTATGTCATATAAGGTATTTCCAAAAAATAACAATAAAGAGGGAAGGTTTCCAGGCTTATGTTGTTAGAATATTTTATTCTCATATTGAAATCAAATGAAGGCAATAGAAAAAGAAAATCATATTCCAAAAACATTTATTCACATAAATGCAAATTTTCTAAATAAATACTGTATCAGATAATGAATCCTTCTATAATGTGCTCAGGTAGAATTTAAACCAGAAATGCCAGAGATCCTCAAAAGCACCATATTTGCAATGAGGTCATTCACTTTATTAATGCACTGTAAGAAAAAAGTAACATATTTAAGGGAAAAAATAAAGGGAAATTGAGTATCCAATTATGTTAACATTCTAGAAAAAAATTTTTTTTACATTTATTTATTTTTTGAGAAACAGAAGGAGACAGAACACAAGTGGGGGAGGGGCAGAGGGAGATGGAGACACAGAATCTGAAGCAGGCTCCAAGCACAGAGCCCAATGCCGGGCTCAAACTCATAAACCGTGAGGTCATAACCTGAGCCAAAGTTGGATGCTTAACTGACTGAGCCACCCAGGCACCCCTAGAAATATTTCTAAAAGGCAATTTCCTTAAACTAATAAAACAAAGTTGCCAATTTTATAGCAAACATTGTATTTAAAAGGGAAATTTCAGAAGCATTCTTTTTAACTCTGGAAATAAGTCAAGGATGATTGTTATAACCATGACTGAGCAACATAACCCTAGGGGTCATGGGCAAAGTAATCAAACAAGGAAAAACAGGTCAGGAAAGGATAATATTGATATTTTGCATATGCTATAATTTACATAGAAGATTCTGAAGAATCAAACAACTGATTAGAAATATATTGGAAATATAAGATCTATATATAAATATATATACATAACATATATATTATCAGCCATATATCTATATTTATATATCAATATGCTATATATATCACCAATATTGGAAATATAAGATATATATAACATATATATTAACAGCCATATATATTTATATATCAATATGATATATATCACTAATATTTCTCTATTTCCACAATAAGTTGAAAATGTTAATAGAAAATACAGATAAAGTTTATAATAGCAAAAAAATAGACTCTCCAAAATAGCCAATTCTATTAAGGGACAAAAAAGAATGCCTGATTACATGGAAGGATATACCATGTTCATGTAAAGTTCATCCTATCACTACAAAGCTGTCAGTTCTCTCCAAATAAGTCTGTATTACTTAAATGCAATTTCAACTGAAATCCAAGCAGAATTTTTGGAGGGAATTTGGTGACTGATTCTAAAAATTAATGAAAGAATAAATGTATAGTAATATCTAGGACAATTTATGAAAGAAAGAGTAAGACCTTACACTGCTCTATCATTTCCATTAGTTCCATCTATCATGGTGCTGGTTTATACTTTTGTACCTATGTTTTATTTATTTTTTATTTGAGAGAGAGAAAGCATGAGTGAGAGAGAGGGGCAGAGACACAGAATCTTAAACCAGCTCCACACTCAGCATGGAGTCTGACGTGGGCCTTTATCCCCTGGGATTATGACCTGAGCCAAAATCATGAGAGCCACCCACGCAACACCCCTCCACACACCGTCCCCAGACCTAGGTTTTATTTCAATTACTACACTACTCAAAATTCAACCATCTGCTTAAATTCTCTTTTCACATTTCCAGGATGAGGTGTACAAGAGGCAACAGGCAGTCTCTGCTTAGTTGACTCTCTGATCCTCCCTATTACGATACTGTTATAAATATTAATCCATTCATGTATATCTGTATAGCTTTCATTCTATAATGTGATTTGTTACTCTCAGGCCTTTTCTTCTTTATAAAGTATAAAATTTGTAAATATTCTCAGATATTTTTAAAGATAGATAACATAAACTAAGTGGGTCCAAATGGTAAGATCCTTGATTCCACCTATGACACACTCTTCTCTGAACAAGATTTTCTCCTGAGATTCTGAAAGCACAGCACAGTGTTCTACTCTCGTAGCCTGAGTTTTCTGTGTGCCATCTGAAGTGCCATAGGGCAAAGAGAAAGATCCTTTATTAAGCAAACAAAACTCCCTATCACAAGATGCTTGCCTTGTTCTTTCCTTATCTTTTCACTTACCAAATTTCACTTTATCTCACAGACATAAATATAATGCTGTGGATAGTTCCTGAATCTAACCTGTAAAATGAAAGAGTTTTAATATGCTATTTCAAGTTTCTATAATTCTATAGAACTGCATATGGACAGCACAGGAAAATCATGAGACTCAGATTTATACTTGATCTTTGTAGCATGGTTTTTAGCTTTATATTTAATCATAAAAATCACAAATAAAAATAATTTTGTGACTATAAACTTATACCTGCTAGCTCTTCTTGTCTTCATATTTTGTCTCCATCCAAATAAATTTCAAAAGCCTTGTGCAATATCTTTGTTACAGGACCAGAACATCAAGATGCACACACTATTTAGTGATTAGCAAAGTATTTTAGCACAGCGTTAATCTGTAAATGTACTTGCCATGTATTACGTATAATAGCAGCTTCAATATAGCTTATAAACATTTAATCCAGATACATAAGAAAGACTTCCATTCTCCATTCTTTCTTCCATTCTCTTAATAGTCTACCACTCAGACTTCCTTTATTCAAGTTGTTACCATATCTTTCTGGTTCTTAAAGCTGTTTAAAGCAGTTTCCCATTTAAAGACATAGTCTCTGAAAACAGTCACTAGTTGGACTATGGACACAATTTTTGTTCAGTTTTATTTTTTAAACTTTTATGTATTTAAATTTTGGAATAGATTTTGATAATATATTATGCATAACTAAATAGTTTTTTTAAGAGAGAAAGAATCAGAGCCTTTCTTGCAGTTATAATACCAGTTCCCAAGTATGTATAGATTTTCACTTAAAATTTAAAGCTGTTAAAAGGAGAACTCAGATCACCACTGTACTTTGAAAGAAAATTCTGGATCAAAACAGGAGATAAAACATGTAACCTCTTTAAATCCTCCATACCAGTACAATAAATTAATATATTATTACTAATAATCAGATAAAGAAACAAATGCAAAATTTATAATAAACAGAAATAAGTAAAATCAAAATGAATTGACATTTAAATTGTGCTTTGTTTAGTTATTAAATCTGTAATTTTTGTTATGACAATAAAATTTTTAAAAGGCATCTTATATTTAATTGCCACTTACTATTAACTTAGGTTTTCCTGGTAGTTCTATGCAAATTTATTTGCATGTAGCTCTCAAGGCTTAAAATAACCTATATTCAGGAATTCTGTAGTAATTTTCCTATGTGTCATGTGCTTTGAATTAGGCAAGCTATGTTTTATATTCTTCTTTTAAAAATATTAGCTGCTTCAGTCTTCCCATCAAGTTTTCAAATATAATCTCAATGATTTATCTTTTGGTAAGTTTTCTACTTTATTTAAGGCTACATAAAACATATTTTTTCTCTCTTCTTTTTCCTAATACGTACTCTTTTCTGGAGGAAAGGAGAAATTTAATACTAAATGATCAAGCTTTTTAAAAAGCAATTCTGACTGTTAATGAAAGAGAAATTAAATGTGAAAGAATGACAAAGAACTAAAATTTATCTGATTATCTACTGTGTTAAGTTTGTATGTATCTTCTTTAATGTGTCAAAATAGCACAAGAGATTTTCTTTCCACTGATTCCCAAAACATGTCTAAAGAGCAAAATATAAATGTAAAATCAACCAGTCATATTAGTCTTATATCCTTAAGCATAAGAAAGTGCAAGGTCTATGTCTATTTCATAATATTTTATTACTTCATTTCCCTCTCAAGCCTTGACCTACTTTTACCATTCATTTTTTAACTAGCCATTTTGTGGTTCTGAGATATTTACATACTTTCCTACTTTTTCATTCTGATACATATTTACAAACAGAAATAAATTGTAAAAATATGAAAGAACAAATTAATGATACCCACTTTGAAGAAATTTATATAAATTATTCTTCTGTAATACAAATATTAGTATACAAAAAATGTAAATTTTGGTTTCACTAGGAAGCATTTGAAATCTTAAATATCATTTCTGAATACAAATGTAATGTCATGAGTTGAAAAGGAAGGGAAAATATTACTTAGTGGAAAAAAGCCAATTAGTGAAGTTTAAATAAAGAAATCATAGTTTTTAAAGAACAGGGTTCACAATAACAATGTAAATAGAATTCTATGTGTTAATTTTACTTTCTTATTCATACATTTGAACTTACTAATTTTAAATATCTTGACATGGTATAATTCTTGATGATGTGATTCTTTTCTAATCTAGGCCAAATTGCAAAGATATTGAGGGGGGTTTCTGTATTTCTTGGGAGAAATCCATTTTAAGGTGATTTAAAGTATGGTTTCCCAAATGTCTAAGTCCTTATGGCATTTATAATAAATGAAACATCTCCTTAAGTTATAGTAAGAATCTAGTATTGTAATCTACTCTACCTGCTTGAGGGAGCCTTAATAAGTCTACATTCTCTAAACAGCAACCAAAAAAGATGCTATTTATTCAATTGGTAAGTGTATACATAATATTTAACATTCAGAATGTTTGCAATGTGTATATATTTTAAAACCTGTGGTAATGAAGATATAGAAATGAAAATAACCAAAGTCAATATTTTGTTTCATTTAGTCCTTTGTATTATAACTGTGCACATAAGATTCATTATAAGCAGCTAAATGAAAATTATTGCATATATTTCCAAAAAGTTAGTAAACAAACGGAAGAGGAAAAAAGTATCTATAAAGATAGAAACAAGAATATAACTAGGAATAAGCAAGAACCACACAGGGGATATGTAAAAAATATTTTTTTTAAATATTTCAATGTTTATTTTATTTTGAGAAAGAAACAGAGTGTGAGCAGGGGAGAGGCAGAGAGAGAGGGACACACAGAATCTGAAACAGGCTCCAGGCTCCGTACTGACAGCAAAGAGTTCAGTGAGGGGCTCAAACTCACAAACCGTGAGATTATGACCTGAGCCGAAGTTGGACGCTTAACTGACTGAGCCACCCAGTTGCCCCTAAAAATATTTCTTAAATATTGAAAAAAGATTCAATATTGTAATCAGAAAAATTTTTTCTAAATTAATCTATACATTCAATTTAATATTAATAAAACCTGAAAGTATATTTTTTCTAAATTTGACAAGCTTACATTAAAATGTATAGTAAAAATAATTGTAATTATTTCTAAATATAGGTAGGGAATGTTGAAAAAATAACATAGAATGGGGGACTCACTCTGCTCAACAACATTCATTATAAAGATATTCATTATAAAGCTAGTCATTATAAGGTATTTTACATGCCATGCTACTGGTCACAGTTTAATTAGTAGAACAGATCCATTAATATAACTGTTTATATGGTTGGAAATACTATGAGCTAAAGGTGCTGCTTCAAACATGTGACAGTTGAAAGATGAATTTTTTTTAATTTTTTTTTTAATGTTTTATTTTATTTTTGAGACAGAGAAAGACAGAGCATGAGCGGGGAGGGGCAGAGAGAGAGGGAGACACAGAATCCAAAGCAAGCTCCAGGCTCTGAGCTGTCAGCACAGAGCCTGACGCGGGGCTCAAACCCACGAACATGAGATCATGACCTGAGCTGAAGTCGGAGGCTTAACCAACTGAGCCACCCAGGAGCCCTGAAAGATGAATTTAATATCCTTTCTTTGTTGTCTGAATTGTTTAACTGAGTGTGCATAATTTTAAAAATAGTGTACATATATAATTATAAAATATATTTATACATTGTAAACATATATATTAATACATATGTATAAAAACTAAGAATATATGTATGTCTCCCTCCATACTAATATGGTATATACATACTAGTATGCATATATATGTATACACATACACATGTGTGTCTAAGAAGAATAAATTAAAATGCCTTAACATATATTAAATAAGTTGTTTTGTGGTAATATTTCTAGTTTGTTTTGGGTTTTTGTCTTTGGTTTTGCCTCAAGAAAATTGCACATAATAATATAATCTTAAATTCAGGATTTGAATAGGAAAAAGTTTCAGGAAGAAGAGTATTTGATCCTTTTTCATTTCACTGAAATTACAGCAAAAATAGTATGAGAAAAAGTTTCTAAAAAATTGTCAATGAAAAAACTCTATATAAACTTTAGAAATACAGATAATAGTATTTAGACACTACAACTAATTTAATCAATAGATTTAATAATTTTAAAACAATTAAAAATTTTAAGTAGATTTAAAATACACTTTCTGCAATGATGAAGTATTTTAGATTTATAAAGCAAATAAAAATAAAAGAATTTTGGTAACGATTTAAGTAATTAGCACATCTAACAAAAGGATTCTGATGGGACAATTAATGATAATCTTTATAGATGGAGACACTCCACCCCAAAATGAAATATTAATAAAATTTAGATGAAAATGTAAGCAAATAGAATCACAGCTCTGATATAAAAATACAAATAGGCAAAGAACCTACCCTAATTTCATGGAGTTTAACTTTCAAACAGGATTTAGACCATTGGTCTCCAAGTTCATTTACTCTTGGAAAAGCAAAGCTTTCTGTTTTAAGAGAAAAAAGCTTATTCTAAAGACAGGGAGAGAGTACTCTTACACTTCATGTTAATGATTTCAGTATAAACAAATCCATAATATATGGATTGAGTTTCCTTCCAAAAGCATATGGCTTATAAGTTAAAGGAAAAGTCCTTCAGGCTACATGTTTTATCAAAACTAGAACAAACTAAAATAATTTTAAGATGTTAAAAAATACTCAGACTGTACCCAAGACTACCCATCCCTGAATTAAACAAAACACCATGACCATAAAATTCTATTTATGCTATTCAGAGGAAAATAGCATGAGAAAATCCAACAATTACTAGAAGATAAAATACATTTCTTCAGGAAATTCTGATGTTACCTACTCTCTCTTCCAAAAATTTAAGAAATAAAATTTCATCAAAGCCTCAAAGAATTTAGGCACACTAAAAGTAATCACCCTGCAGTGTGATATTCCAATATGAAATATAGTGATAATTTGGCTCTCTGCTTCATTAAAATCTTTTTATTTTATTAACAGTGATTCCCTACTCTCCCTATCCTAGACTCACACCACCACTTACACACACACACACACACACACACATACCACCCAGAACATATTTTGCTTCTTCAGGATATGCTAAAGTATTTCAATGACTTTGATACTGTGGTAATTCTGTAATGGGTTAATAACTAACTAAGCTGATCTATATACCTCAGAATTCCTATCTCTATATGTTTCTTTAGAGCGTCCACAAAAGAGGTTCTTGTGGGAGGTTCTGAAGAAAGTTGGAAGTAAAACATAAGCCATTTTGTTGATTATTTTCTGGCTCAGCTCATGGACGTGAGAGAGTGGGAGGATCTGCAACTGTCCTATCCTCCTCTGTATTGTCCCTCAGCATTTCCAACTCCTGGGACAGGAGTCTGTGTTTAGCTCTATGATAAAGAGCCTTGGTTTTTGTAGGAGACCCACACTACCCAAGTCGGAGGCAATAAAAACTGACATGGATTTCAGTCCAAATTCATGGGCTTTTTCTTGTTCTCCCCACTGTGTGTTTGTGTTTCCAGCTTGTTCTTGCTCTCCTGCACTTTATACCCACCTTTCCTTCCTTAGGATTACAAGATCCATCATCATATGTGAAAATAAAAGCTGTACAGAGGCTGTTTAACTATTTGCCACAATTGTGTTAGGTCAAATTCCCAAAGCAAAATGGTGAACACACACACACACACACACACACACACACCCTCTCCTAGTTGTTCTAGTTCTCTGATACAATATTGACTGGTACAGGCACTGAGAACTTAAGTTTCACTAGAGACAGGGAGTTATTTGGGAATCAGGAAGACCCTCAAAGTGTGCTACCATTTACACAGCTATATACACTGTTGATTTTCAAGTTTAGCTCTGAAAATGTGTAAGCAACAAGTATTTCTTCAGATGCAGATGTCCATTAGAAGTTTTTGAAAATTCTAGTCAGTATTATTTTATGAGTGACAGAAACCTAACTTAAAATAGGTTAGGTCAAAAAAGAATCTACGGCGTTGTGGAGGCAAATAATAGGAAAACTAGGAAAACCAGAAACAGGAATTGAGATACTATTTGAACTTGCACTGATCTCTAAATTGACCCTCTCTATATTTTAGCTTATGTCTCTCAAACTAACCTTTTTAATAAATTTCAGAAAAGATTTTCAGGCTTTATATGCATAGATATAACCCCAGAAAAGAGAAGGGCTCTTTCTTTCAGCCCCTCTTTAAATATTGTGGTGGAGGCCTCCAATTAGCCCCTGTGATTAAGTCTCAAGCAAGAAGAGGAGAGAAACTAAGTACTACTTGGCGGATCCCAGTAAAATTACAAGATTCAGGAAAGGGATGAACTTCCTCAAGTAAAACAAGGTATAGCTATCAGAATAAGAAGGGAAAGGGTATAGAATTCAAAAATAAAACTACAGATATCCATGACACTGGGTTGGCATTAATCATAATGTATAAGTTTATTTCAAGGTTTTACCTACTTCCTCTCACATATAGGAATTATTATAAAAAATGCCTTATACAGATGGCATAATTATTCACGATAATTGAAATATTTAAAAAAGGGTAATGGCTAATGAATTAATGTCACTTTGGCAGAAAGTCTATGCCCTTAGTCTCTGTTGAGAGATCCATTTTGTTCAACATATTTATCAATCATTTGAACCAGGCCAAAGATATGTGCTTATTAATTTTAACAAGAATCTGAGAGGGGGAGGAAAAGTGCTTGATGACTGAATACAGATCTAAAGGTACATCAACATAGGTTGCAATAATAGAAACAGATGTTAAAATAATAGGATTCCTTCCAAACGTAAATAGTATCAACTAAATAGTGGATAGAAAGTATCACTTTTCAGGGTCATGCAGTGTTCAGCAAGAGGGCTATACCCACTGCATACCCTATGTGGATGCTACCCTTCCTGGACATCAAGAATGTAAGATTCCCAAAAGAATTCCTTCTAATGATAGAGGGTGCCTAAAACAAGGGGACACTAGAGTTTAGGTCTCTAGACATCTGCTTAGCGAAAAAAAGACAAGCTAGCATACCAAAAAACAGTAAATATTTTAGATGAGACAGTTTCTTTAATACGGTCTAGCTAATTCCTTATAAAATGTAAAACCGGTCTCTGTGTTGATAAATTTCAAGTGTGAGCTTCTTAGGCCAATTTTCTCCATATGGATAGTTAGGCACAGCTATTGTTCTTGACCATTGCTACACTCTTTATCACCATGTCAATTAATCTACAGAAATTTATTTGCAGCCTTTATTAATGTTTTCTTGCCCTTTAACTCTGAAAACAGAGATTGGTCTTAAGATAAGCTAAGTAAGCTCAGAGTAGTACCTAGAGCTTAACATCAAAATGAAAACCAGAGCTGTCAGAACAGATTTTCCTTTCATGGGGGTAAAATATGCATGCTCTGAAATCGGTTTTCTTTGTATATTGAAGACTTAAGATCATTTTAGTTGGCGTACATTCCGCTTTATTACAAAGGAGAGAAAAGTTAATATTTTTCTAAATGCTGTTGACAAGATTTTTATTGTTTTAATGAGACTTAATTTCGTAAATTGGTACTCTCTCAATCCAGTTAATCTGCATACTATCCAAATGAATGCCTCATATCTAGGCAAAATAATCCAAGCCATCATTTTGGAGAATGTTTCCAAATATTGATTTAAAAAAAGAGAATCATTTAAATGAGTTCATTTTCTTACCAAGGAGGCATATTTTACAAAAAAGTTTACCATAGAGGGTTCTCAATTAAATTGTTACATCAATAAATTTGATTTTCTAGAATTTTAATGGCTGTAGGTGTTTTGAAACATCCATCTAAAAAATACAATATATGTAATATATATATTATATATATTATATACATATATGCATATGTATATATATATTATATACATATATATATATACACACACACATATATATATACAAGCTAAAATGATTTCTGCTAGTGCTAGGATGTAGAACTTTGGGGTCTCCAGTGCCCATTTTTTCCAGTGGCTAGTGGGTACAGAGCCCTATGGTGAATAATTAATAGCCCCAACTAGGGAGCTCTATTCTGAGGAGGGTGGTTTTTCTATTGAAAACCTGGTTAAAATTCTCAGTTTTCATTAGAAGGTATCAATGGTCTCTTGTGCAAGGCAAAATTTTGGATCTGCCCTTTAATCAGTAGCACAGAATATCTGTACTCCGGATATTATCAGAGAGTAAACCTAAATCTTTTTTGCCCACCGACACTAATAAAAATACTCACTGAAATAAATTATATTAGTTGAGAGTTGCCTGGGGCCTTATAATTCATCTTTTTCTCTTGACTGTTTTTTTTCAGATTAGATAAAAATATCAGAGAGCTTCATATACAGACATGTTATCTATCATACAATCATCCTCTTAAATTACGACATACATGGCAGGATGAATAATCATCTCCGAAAGATGACCACATCCTAATTACTGAATGTTACCTTACATGACAAAAAAGATTTACAAAACTTGTGATGGGAAGGGGCGCCTCAGTGGCTCAGTTGCTTAAGCATCTGACTTCAGCTCAGGTCAAGATCTCATGACTTGTGGGTTTCCAACCCCATGTCCGGCTCTGTGCTGCCAGCTCAGAGCCTGAAGCCTGCTTTAGATTCTGTGTCTCCCTCCCTCTCTCTCTCTCTCTGTCCCTCCCCCAATCGTGCACAAGCTCTCGCTCGCTCTCTCTCTCAAAAATAAAATAAAAACATTTTTAAAAATTTCTAAAAAGTTTAGAATACAAATCTTGTGATGGGGAAATTGTTCTGAGTGTAATGTAACCATGATAGTCCTTATAAAACAAAGGCAGAAGGGTCAGAATCAAAGGAGATTTAATTACAGAAGCAGATGCTGAAGTGATATGGCCAGAAACCAAAGAATGTGGGTAAACTCTAGAAGCTAAAATAAAAAAATAAAATGTTAAAAAAAAAAAAACTTTCCCCAACAGCTTCCAGAAAGAATTTCAGCTCTGCTAACATTTAATCTTGGTACTGTTAGACCCATTTCAGAGTTCTGACCTCCAGAATTATTACATAACAAACTTGTGTTGTTTTAAGGCACTAAGTGTAATTTGTTACAGTACCAATAAGAAATATGGCAAGCTAAGAGAAAATAGTATGTAAAACCTCATATGATTTTCATTATATTAATACCACTGAATATGTAATTAACTGTACCACACTAGGTCTTCAATTTAGAGTTACTGGAGAAAAAAAATTTTCAGGTAGTCAGTACACAAATAACTTGTCTTCTCTTGAGCTACTAAAATCCACGGATTATGTCCCTGATGATCCTTTCGCATGAGGTCTTCACTACTAAGAAACTCCAATCGAATCCATTATTATGAACACTAATTTTATCCTTGGTTCAGCTTGGTTAAAGCTTTCTCATTTTCAACTCAGACTAGCAAATAACATCTTTAATTTCTAACTTTTAAAAATTCATTTATGTAAAAACCATTAAATAGCATCCATTCTAGAAGCAGAATCACTGATTGCATTTTTCCAAAAATGTAATGAACTGTATTCCTTTTCTATATATTATACATTTATTATTTTTACATATCTTCATATGTGATAATTACAAGCTAATATTGGCATGTCCAAATAGGAATTTGATTAAGATTGGTAACTGTGTTTAAAAAAAAATTGTTTTACTTTTGACAAGGGCTGCTCACTCTTTGATTAAACCTTTGTAACACTGGCCTCCCATATTTGAAGGGCTCTTGTGTAAGTATGAAGAGCTGGCTTTCTCTCCTCTTCACCCAGTGACTCATGACATTGAAACAACCTAACTTTTGTCCTCATTGTGATAGAAACGTTCTCATTTAATAGCTGTCACAGACCACAGCTAATTCAATGAGCTCCACTTAGCTGTAACTCTGCAAATATATTTCCTATAGTTGGTGGTGATATTGGGGAATTAACCTTTCATGCCTCTTTCCATTTGATCCTACCTGTTGACATTTGTATGCCAAAAAAAGAATACGTCAGTCGCATGAGAAGAATAGATATGAAGTTCCAAAGTGCTTGTCTGCCAAGTAGACAGGTTTAACTGAGGAAGGTGACTGGGAAAAGTGTAAAGATCATGCCAGACATTGGGATATATGTTTAGAAACAGGAAAAAAAAACTGACTAGCAGGAAAAGCTGGTGGGAACAAAGTCTCTGGGAAGTAAGCAGATGATGGCAGGTGACAAAGTGGACCACAAAGAGGTGAACAGAGGAAGACAATACGCAGAAATGCATGCAGCACTCAACATGAAAACTGGGCAGCCAGTCAAAGAAACATCAGCCTTGACTGGTCAAAAGCACATTTTGATTTGACTTCACATCTTGTTGTTGAGCAAGAATTCCTTGATCATGTGAAAAGTAGGGAAGGTCAATACCCAAAACACTCAAGGAGACTTGGAGAGGGAATAAGGGTGATAGAACAATGGGAAATTGTAATACTACAGGGCCACATAACAAAATATTCACTCTAGGTAATGAGAATCTGTTTTTTAATAGAGGTATAAGGGTCAAATGCTTCTAAATCTAACTACATTACAATGACAGATGCTTATATCCATCCATCTTGCTTGTTCTCTAGCTTTCTGTAATTACATTTCATCTTTTTGTTTAATGATTGCTTTCTTCAATAGGCTAAGTTCCAAAGGGTCAGAAATTAGATCTATTTTTTCAGTATTCAGTATGCAGCAACAAGTCCAAGGCTCATCACACAGATGGCATTGCCTAGATATTTACCAAATAAATAAATTAATATATGAATAACAAAACTCAATTTACATGGATACTTACTGGTATGTAGCTGACTTGTAAAACTATGACCACCCAAAACTAGATTTGGTTTATATGTCAACAAATCATCAGTATATTTGAAACATCTAAATAAGCATTTCTGTGTTTAACTAAATATTTATTATTTTTTAGGCATTATATTTCAAAAATAGGACTCAGCAATACTTTCAGTCTGTTCTAGCTCTAGATGAGTGAAAATAACCATAAATACAACTAGAATCCTGTTTTGGTTTTTGTATGGAAACCACTAAAAATACTATATATTTAAAAGATGGAAAATTTAGATTAGTTTTAGGATTTAACAATAGGTCCAAGCTATCCTCCATTTCGTTGTCAATCTCTATATTCATGTAAGAGAATGTCTGAACCTATTTGTCACCCCTATCTGTTTACATTCAGATAGCACTGGTAATCCAATCACTCAGTTTAGACACTGCCATATTTTAAGGAGACAGTGATATATATATTCTCTAGAGCTCAAACAACCTCAGAATGTCTAATGTCTAATTTCTTTTTCTGGAAGAGAATCTAAACACAATCTGTTTTGTGGTGTTTTAGGAGGCAGCACGTTCTTGTTCACCAACAATACCAATAACATCCCAGGAAAAACATGTGCCTGGGCACAAAGGTCTCTGAGCTCATAGGGTCCTCCTGAATCCTTTTCTTCTCGTTGACAATCCATATAGTCCCTCTTGCAGGAGGCGGATTTTATGGATGAACATCTATCTTCAAATCCAGGAGTAATCAACAGCATGAATAAATATAATTATACCCCCACATGGAACAGTTAAGGAAATTAGAAAAAGAGTAGCCATATAGGCACTGGCAACTCTATAGTTTCTTTTTGGCAAACTTAAGCTGAAACTCTCACTATAATTTACTTTCAAAACCATGAAACTAGACTTTAACTTATTAAAGGCTGCATGAGGAACTTATTTTCAGAAATCTTCAATTGATTACAATCGATACATCTTTAAAAGAGTCTTGCCAAAGCCAAGATTCCTCTGCATAGATTATTACTTTTCTGTGTGGTAGGAACAAATGGAGGCAAACCTATAGAAAAACATGTTCTTTCCTGAGGAAGCATGCCCTTGGGGACAATAACCAACTTAGAAATGAGAGCTTCAAATTTAGAAGGCATCTCTTTTATTAGATGAAATCGCCTGCTAGAAACTGATCTCCACTTCATTTATTCTTGCTTTTACTCATTTTTTTCCTGAGAGGTTATACCTATAAACAACAAAAAGATAAAAATATACAGACTAAAGAAACAGCAACATAGAAAAGAATTGTGTGGATCGGTGTAGTGCTGCCAAATCTATTTGTAAATGCTCTAGAAATACATAAATATGAGATTAACCTCAGGCAAGTAAGTGTTTTGTTCTACTGCCTAGAATACATAGGAAGTTTAAGGCAAAGATACATTTTACTACCTTCTTGTCCTCCACTCATCCTAGCTTTGTGTTGGAAAAAGGTTTTGTAGTAGAGGCCAAAGCAAAGGCACAGAATTCCAGAGAACTTCTGAGACTTGTTGAAAGTAGACTGCTCTGCAGGAGGCTCAGCTACTAGGTCAGACTACAGAATTTAGGTTCCAGACTCACAAGTGGCAGCTGCTAAAGTAAGCCAGTTATTTAACTTTTCAAAGATTTATCTCAAAATGAGGACCTATTTGTCACATTAGCATTGAAGATGATTAGTATGTGACTAAGCATCAAATATATTAGCCAGTATTATGATACATGTTACTGATTTCCTATGAATGTGTTATAAAATTTAGCAGCAATGTGTAAAGGAAGATGTATATAAATGATTTTTTTATTTTGTTTTTGTTTTTTAAATACACTTTAGATTTTATAGCCATTTTAGGTTCACAGCAAAACCAAGGGGAAGGTACAGAGTTGTCACATACTCTCTGTCCCTATACATGCACATCCTCTGCTGTTATCAACATTCCCACCAGAGAGGTTCAGTTGTTACAACTGATGAATCTACACTGTCATATCACTTTCACCAAAGCACATAGTTTATGTTAGGGTTCGCTTTTGGTGTTGGATTTAGATATAAATTTTATGGATTTAGATATAAATTATTCATTTCCAAAAATGCCCAATAGTCCATTCTGACTATATTTAATAATTCAGTGACTATTAATAAAATTATTTCATCAAAATGACAGTTGACTGGGATGTAACAAAAAAATACTAAAAGGTAAATCTTTGCCAGGATTTTACTATTTTAATGGAATAAAAAGTGACATCAGAACATAAAATTCTTAGCCACGTGCTTATTTGAATGTCTACCTACAAGGCAGTATTTTAGGACCACTGTTACAGGGGAAGACACAGGGAGATAAAAATGATTTAGTTGGATATTTTGTTCAATAAGGTTTTTATTCTTCTGAGCTTTAAGTTATAAAATGAATAATACATCTAAATAATTACAATTAAAAGATAAAAGTGATAAAATGATGTGATCAAGAATTATTAGAATATAAAGAATTGTTGAAACTCAGAAAGGAGAGATTTTTATTCTGGCTAATCTGATATTGCTTAACAAGGGAATTGGTTTATTAACAGGTTTTAAACAAAAGCAGAACCTTTATTCACGGAAAGACAAGATATAAGCAGAGTTACAAAGCCAGGGAAATGAGGAAAAGGGCCATTTATTCATTCAGCATACATTTATACAGTGCCTACCAGGAGCCAGCCACTCTTGCTGGTGCTGGAGATACAGTAGTAAACAAACGGACGAAAATCCTATCCTTGAGGAACTTATTCTTTTTTGTAGGAAAGCAAAGTTTCAGTTTGGTAGAAGCAAAGGAAACCAGAAAATTGATCAGTCAATCAAAAAACATTGGGTGGGGGGAGGCAGATAATGTCTGGAAAGATAAAAGAGGGTACAGGGGCCTCTGGGTGGCTCAGTCAGGTGAGTGACCAACTCTTGGTGTGAGCTCAGGTCATGTTCTCTTGGTTTGTGAATTCGAGCCCCACACTGCGCTCTGTGCTTCTGGTGTGGAGCCTGCTTGAGATTCTGTCTCCCTCTTTCTCTGCCCCTCCCCTGTTCATTCTCTCTCTCATTCTCTCTCTCTCAAATAAATAAAAACTTTAAAAAAAAAGAGGAAATAAAGAAAACAAGGCCAGGACATAGAAAGTTCTGAAGGTTAAGCCAGAAAGTCAGACTTTGTTGTTTAGATGAAGGTAAGTTGGGTAGTTAATTAGTAAGATAAAGCCAAGAAGAGAGAAGTGGATAGACTCTGCAGCAGTTCTACAAAGAAATAACATAGACAAGCAGGTCAAGGGAAAGATAGGTCAGGTTCTAGAAGACAACATATAAGTCTTTAGAGGTGAAGTTAAGCTATAAGGACACAAAACATTAAGTCAAGGCAGTGCCTGGCCTGTGCTTCATAATGTAGTTCTGCATAGAGGAGAATAAATGTGTGGTGTCCACATTTTCCTCTAATAGATTAATTCTCTTCAAAGCACTCAAATAACTTGATCTTTACAACCCTTTCCTTTTGCTGAAAACTGTTGACTACTGAGGTAGAAATGCATTGGCTTCAGATAATCAGACGGACCTCCCATCATTAAATGTCCCTATTCTTAAAGGAACACTGAGAAACTGGGATAAAGGGGCCTTTTTGTTCCAGTTTAATTCTATTGTCTTCCTTGCTATTCATCTGTTTAGCAAATGAGGAAAGAAATTAATGACAGTGATGAATGAAAAGCTGAGGGAAATGTGTAGGCATTGTAAACTTAAGCCAATCCACAATTGTCTCCAAAATGAGTTTGATGCTTATTTTTCCAATCTTTAGATTCCTGCTTTTATTCTTTGTTTTTCTTTACTTTTCCATTATTCTCAAAAGCACCATGTACAAAGTGAGTCAGTGGTCAGCTTGCAAGAAGAGAAGTAAAGACATGCCTACATATTAAATTCCCAGCTCCAATCTGCAGGAATTAATACTTTTTAAAATATTACCAATAGGATGCATTACGAGAGAGAAATACAAGTGTCTCAGGTTGCCAAAATAAAACACAGAAGATTACACAGGTTTTTTAACACACAAGAAAACTGGAAAGGGAAAAACACATACATACAAAGAGTGTACACACACACACACACACACACAAACACTATATACTCCACTGAGGAATACTGAGAAAAAAAGGTTTGAATCGGTGCCTATTTTTTATAGGATCCTTGCCTACCCTGCCAACCACACATACACCTTTTTTCCCTCCTTTGACAGCCTTGTCTTCTCAGAATAAAGAAATATAAAGTACAAGATCTCAAGTCATGGGTTGGTTGGAGCAAATTCAATTTCACCATTTATATTCTATTTCCTTAAGTATTTTAGTTAAACTTTCTGACCTCAATTTTTGCATCTGTAAACAGGATTAATAATACTATCTACCTCTAGGTTCTAGTGTGTATTCAGTGAGATCATACAGGTAAATGCTTACAATGTCAAGTAATTAATAATCAATCAGTAAATGTTATTTATCACTGCTTATTTTGTCACTGTCATTCTTATAAACCTCTTAGATGAAGGAAGCCACATAAATAAAAGGCTAATTCCGCAGACATATAGTGCAGTTAAAATCCCAATGTGTGCCAGAATGTCTTGAAAGTGCAAACTCACTTAAAACCCAGGCATCCTGGGTCACTACTATCACTTCTAAGAAGAGTGAGACACTTACAACTCCAAAACCTAAAATAGCTCTGAAGTGTTGGCAAAGATATCCTTGTTGTGAAGGTACAAGTGCCCTTTGTGAATTTCACTCCCCAGGTGTTAACTGACACACAGCATGCAACGCTTGACAGTCTCATTCAAAAGCAGTTTAAAAGAAAGTGCCTGAAATACAGAGAATTTGGCTGCTCATTATAGACACCACTTTGGCAAACATCATGTTGAGGCATCAAAGCTTTTCAAACACTGGAGGACCTAACTCAGACTCAGATAAGCAAGCTGATAAACAAATTGTCTCTGATTCCAGGGTATATCTGTTTAATATAACTGTTCTTACCAACTGAAACAATAGGCTTAGTATAATTTAACCAAAATTTTCTCAACAGAAAACTATTTTTTAAATTTCTGTGTGGTTTCTTTTACTCCTGACTTTTCTGAAGTAGCAAGCATGAGGGTGGCAAGTCCTCCCCTGCAGATCCTAATCTTTCCCTCATATGAAACTCCCTCTTTCACAGATTCTACACTGCTTAAGGATCCCTTAACTCCCCAGCCTATTTAAGAAGTTTTCATCTCTAATACTGTGATGAGACAAGGGCTGTCACTTCTCCCTGAAACTATCCATGTTCTGTCTACACTACTAAAACGGAAACTAACTTTTAAAGAAATCTAGATGTAAGAAATGCCCTATAGTTGTTTGTACATAATGCAAATACTGGATACATCAGTAGTGATACATAGTCCAGATATAAAGAGCTACGGAATGTGGATCATCTCAGGAGTTGGTATGCTGTACTTTTCCCTTTATAAGAGCTTCATGTTATGTGTATCAAAAGTGTAAATGTTGTACCAGAATAGAGATAGCTGCATAGGCTAGCAGTCAAACTATTCATTACTTATAGCTGTTTTTTTCAGGACTATCTCCAAAAAGTCCTTTCCTCCTTTTTTTAAGTAATGCAGTTACCTTTGGTTTCACAAACATCTTGAGCATATTAATTTAGGAAACATTTCAGGAGCATTAACTGTGTACTGGCAGCAGCATGCTGGGCCTCGAGACAAAATTATGATGAAACTATGAATAGATTGTTTCATGCAATATAACAGATATTATCATAAAGATTAACTAGGGTAGAGATTGAATTAAGGGGGTAACAGAATCCCAATTCAAATTTATGGAAGGGAGGGAGGACTTCCTCCAAGAACTTCCCACCAAGAAGTTCTCTGAATGTCAACTGGGCATTGTACAATTCAACTCAATTCTAACACTGTCACGCGGAGGTAGCATCAGAATCCACAGGTTAAGGGCTCAGTTCTACAAGTCTGCTCCCCACCCTAACTTCAGATGCCAGTTACAAGTCTGGCTATAAATCAGAGGTTCCCAAGACCCCCTCTTTAGGTTCCATTAATTTGTTAGCGTAGCTCACAGAACTCAGGAAATGCATTTACTCACTAGATTACCAGTTTATTAAAAATGGATGTAATAACAGGAACAGCCAGATGGAAGGGATGCAAAGGACAAGATATGTGTAAAGGGTGCGGAGCTTCTCTGCACTCTTCAGGTATGTCACTCTCCCAGCACCCCTTGAAAGCTCTTGGAACCCTGTACGTTTGGGGTTTTATGGAGGTTCCATTACATCAGCATGACTCATTATGTCATTGACCATTGGCAACTGAACTCAATCTCCAGCACCTCTCCCCTCCCCAGAGGTTGGGATGTGGGAGAAAGGGAGGCTGAAAGTTTGAACCCTCTAATCATGTGGCTAATTCTCCTGACAACTGTCTCCCTATCCCTCCCAAGAGCTTTAAAAAAATACCTTCATTGTGCATATCACAGGAAAGGGTTTTACAAGTCACAAGCTACGAACCATGAAAACCAAATATATATTTCTTACAAATCACAATATCACAGGGGGCACAGAAATGCTTACTGAGGGATAGAAAAAGTACTGGGAAGACTTCCTATAGGAATGAAATCTGAGCTAAGTATTGATTAGCCTGGCTACAGCATAAGTAGAACTATGGTTGATATAAGAGATGATATGAGAAAGAATAGGGAAGAAGGCACAGCCTGAGGAGAGAAAAGCAAGACCAGGAAACAGAGAAGGCAAGAATTTATGCAAACCAACTCTGAGAAATATCGTGTTGGTGGAGAGCAAATTATAAAGCATGGAGTTCAGATATGAGGCAGGCAGTTGACTGAGATCCAACCTTGAAGGGTCTTAGAGGCAAGGCTGAGGACTTTGGGTTTTATTACAATCACAGTGGGATGCTGTATTAGTATCCTATTGCTACTGTAACAAATTTAGTGGCTTAAATAACATAAATGTATCATCTTACAGTTCTCAAGTCAGAAGTCCAAAATGGGATACCAGCACTGTGCTCCATCTGGAGACTCTAGGAGAGAACCCCTCTCCCTTTCTTTTCCAGCTTCTAGAGGTTACTCACATTCACATTTCTTAGCACATGACCCCCTTATGGAAATTCTACCACTTCTATGTCATATCTCCTCTCCCTTTCACTCTTCTACCTCCCTTTCGCTTTTATAGTGATTACACTGGGCCCACAAGGATAATCTCCACATCTCAAGATCTTCAATTTAATCACACCTGTAAAGTCTCTTTTGTAATGTGAAGTAACATATTCACAAGATCCTAAGATAAGTATGTGGACATCTTTGGCTTCCATATAGCCATTATTCTGCCTATATGGAAGTTATTTCAGGTTTTAAGCCAGGATCCAAAAAATCTGAGTTAACACAAAGTTAACTAAGAATCAAGGATATTTTATGAGTTTCTGTATTTTAGCAACATCAGGTAATCATGATAATAATATTTTTTTTTCTTAGGGATATTACTTCCTGTCTTATACCCAGTATTTCTCCTTTCTTCTCTCTTCTCCACTCAGGGAAAAAAATGTGTGTGTGTGTGTGTGTGTGTGTCTGTGTGTGTGTAATTTATAATGCCATTTAACAAGGCAACAGGGAATATATGAAGATGAGGGCCTCTACGTCTAAAAGAATTACCTATGTTTAATAAATACATTTGGGTTCTTAGCTTGAAATCAAAACCACATGGCAATCAACATTTTATGGCCATGAGAAGTCAAGGGCAGCCCATGCAGCAAAGACAGGCTGATCTGGAGACAAGCCCTGGCTTTGCCACTTTACAGATCTGTGTTCCTTGAACAAACTGCCTGAGCTTTATGTGACCTATGTTCCTCATCTATTAAAGAGGCACAAAAATGCCTGTCCAGCAGCTTTATTATAAGAGTTAAATAATATAATATTGGCAGTAACATTTTGCTATTTATGGCATTAGGCATTTATAATGGTCAGCGTACCATACACCTACACACAGGTTCTACAGCACTTTACTTCTCAAATACAGAAGTTAAGCACGACCCACACAAGCTAAATATTGCAAGATATAAAAAATACTAGATAGAATCTCTCATATTTAGTCTAACCTGACAAAACAGTGTTTTTAACAAAGGTCAATATAACTATTCTTATAATTATTTATCTATTCAAACACACACAAAAATTGTGAAACATTTTCACTGGATATTTTATAAAGACACCTCCGAATCAAAATCTATCTCTGTAGGAACCACATCAGGCCTGAAACTCTCCAGTGCATTTCCATGGGCCCAAGCTGGCAGCCTTAATCTTCTTCTTTGTTCTCATTACTCACAACCACTGAAGAGCAGAAGCCAGTAACATTTGTTCTCCTAGGGTTCCAAAATAATTTCCAAAAATTTTTTTCCCTCTAAATTATAGTCACCTTGAGGGTGTGAGTGCTCAAAATATTCAGAAATCTAAAACAAGTTAAAATCACATTTTCTTTGAAATACTGAAATGGTCCTCAGGCCTCTTCAGCATTCTGTCCATTAGAAGATATGTATATACATACATATACATACGAACTTATATATTTATATAAATATGCTAGGACAAGCAAAGGAAGATTCCAATTAATGTTATGTGTTTGTGGATACTCAGCTCAGCCAGCATCAGGGCACAGATATAAATTAAACAGCCTTTAGATGACAGACATTGTACAGAAAACAATCTGGGCCTGAAGTCTGAAAGCCTTCATTTTAATCCTATAGCTAGAAGGGCATGTATGAATACATTTACTCCAATTACCACAAGCTGTTGATTCATTCACTCAGAAAACATTTATCCAGGCCCTACTATGTGCTGGGCACTTTCCTGGGCACCAGGAGACAGTGGACACAAGGCTGAGAAGGTGTGTGTACAGAAAGCACAGGCTGCATGGAGACATTTCTGACATATATGAAGACTTCTCTGTTTTTTTAATAGGACATTTTATTCCAAGCTTGTGAGATAATCAGCTTTTGGAAAATAATTTTAAGAGAAAGTTAAAACATTTGCAGAAATGAGTTATAATTCAATAAATATTTTTTCTCCTCCGCTTTTATGCAAAAAAAAAAAAAAATCCCTGATGATCCTGTGTTCAATTACATATTCATATGTAACATTTTTCTTATAACATTTAATTTCTGGCATTGACTCTTTAATCTATTCCATTCAAATGAATTCCGTTCAGTGAGGGAGAAAAAGCCCAACACTGCACTAATCAATAATCTATAAGAGTAATTCTAGTCCTTTTTAAAAAATCACTGTTGGGTCTGTTTTAGCCTTTCCCATTACTGTATTATACCTGTTGAGTCCAGTACCATACCAAATTATTCCAAACATATCAATCTTTTAACAAATTTTCACTTGCTAAGATGAAATCTGCCTTTTTGCTCCATTTTCCTTTATTTTATTAGCTTTTAGAAGATGTGTTGGATATCCTAAGAGATTTTCAAGGGGAAATCTTGTTTACACAAATGCTGACCTTACAATCAAATGGTTGATGTTTCTTAAAATTGATTGTTTTTTTCACTTATATGGGACCTACTGAGCAGGATTTCTGGGGAAATGACTGACATCAGGGCCAATACAAGGTATTAACAAGATAAGCCTGAAACACCCTGTAGTGCCAGCAAGTAAGAAGGAAGTGGTAAAAAAAAAATAATAATAAATTTTAAAAAGATGGGTATATCATAAGGACACAGGAGATAGAAATGAAGATTAATTACTGACCAAATAATTAAGGTCAGTAATTATAAACCACTGAAAAACAGGAATTATGAATCCCTACCAATAATAACCAGATAAGTAAATAAAGGGAGGAGAAGGGAAGGCTTTCCTTATAGGAGAATGGCAAATGCTATCTGAAGGATATGAAGAGACCAGTGGGGGTAGAAAAATTATTATTTTGCAACTATCGCAATAAAGATTGAACAGGAAAGAAATGTCAGTGGGAGCTAAATCCAGAGGGATATTTTTCTGAGAAGGATATGTGCATGGTCTTCAAATGTCTTCCTATAGGATGCTTTGTAGTTATTAGAATTTAATCATGAGAGAAAATCAGACAAACTCAAAGTAAGGAATGTTCTTTTTTTAAAAAGGGGGGTGCAGATAGAACTGTATTCCTCAAAAATATCAATGTCATAAAAGACAAAGAAAAGCGGTGGAAATGTTACAGGCTAAAGGAAGCTAAAGAGCCATGGCAACTAAATACATGATCTGATCCTAGGTGGGATCCCATACTAGAAAACAGAGAGTGAATGCTACTAATAGGGCAGTATTAGGTCAACTGACAATATAGAAATAGAAATACTAGTTTCAATTAAGCTATTTCCTCAATGTTAATTTTAGTCAAGTTGAAAAGTCTGTTGTGGTTATATTAGAGAATAGTCTTCCTCTTGGGAAATATCCACTAAACTAATATGGTTAGAGGCCCGTCATGGAAGCACACTTAAATGACTCAGAAAAGCAAATTATGTAGGACACAGGTAGATGGATGGAAAGAGAGATTTAAAGAATAAATGATAAAGAGAATGCTGTAAAGTATTAACATTTCATAAATTGGAACAAGTATATACAAACATTCCTTGTACTTATTTTTGAAATTTTTCATGTTTTAAATTATTCCAAATAAAAATTTAAAATAATTTAAAAAAATAAATGTAAAATAGTGAAACAATAGGGGAAAATGTCAAAAAACCTTTCCTCTGAACCATCTTATCAAGGTAGATTTTCCCATTATTTTCTGTTGCTTCACCTAATTCCTTTTGTAGTAATTAAATAGTTTGAATTATTTATTTGTTTATTATTTTGATTGTCTCCCTAGGAAACAATCCTTGAGCACAGGGATAATGCTTATTATTGTTTGCCACCACCCCAACATCTAGCTTAGTGGGTAGCATAATGTAGGTACTAAATAAATATTTTGTTATTAGATGGGGAAAAAAAACTATTGGTTTTTATACATTTATCTTAATATCTAGGTACTTTATCTTTTGTTTCTAACTTTTTATAATGGGACATGTGATAGCTCCACAATAGAGGATTGAGTGGAGTGGTGAATGCATCTATTGAATTTACTTATACAAGATTCTGTGAAGAGTACTATTAGAGAATTATTATTAAAAGAATGTGATATCTACATTCAAAGGGCTTAAAATTTAGTCAAGAATAAAGCAAATTATTTTATCTCTAGATTTCAAAACTTCGGCCCAAAGATTACACAATATTTATAAATCTCAATAAGTGAAAATACTGAAGTAAAATAAAACTTGTATAAACAGTTCTGGCTTAGTATCTGTATCCATGTGTGTGGATTTTGGAGCACTGTCATATAATGAATCAATTATATAGCTAAGAAGCTAAAAAATTCTCATTTTCAGGATAAATATTGAAATTATGACAGCCCTTTAAACACTGAAGTGGAATAGTAAATTTGAAACTTTCAAAAGAGGAATAAGCCACTGAAAAATACCACACTACTCAAGCTATATTAATAATGACTTCACCTAATTAACAGAGTGACTTTAGTGTGTGAATACTTTTGGTTATTCATCAGTTACTTCTGTCCTTCAAATACCACAAAATATTCATGAATAGACACAAGAAATAAAATACATTCTCAGAGTTGTTTTGTTTAGCAAAAAATATAAAATGTATAGCCGCCTAGTTCTGATTTTAAAGTTCTAAACAAAAAAAAAGTGTAAGAAAAACTTTCTAAGCATAAAATAGCTAACCTTTTAAATACTGGAACTAATTTAGAGAAAAAATAATATAAAAATAAGTTCTTTCCAACTTTCAATCTGACAGCAAACCAACTATATAGTTGGGCAAAATTGCCAAAAACAATTATTTAGATTTGCTGATTCTGCCAGAACAGAATTTTGATATGAAGTGTTGACAGTTAAAGTGGTGACCCTGGTGGCAAGCAAAGAGTGACAGACAGCAGCTCTGCTACTCTGAGGTTATGGTCCTGTTTGAGGCAAGCAATGAACTGGTAAACCAGCCAGAAACTCAATGAAGAGTATTAGGATGGGAATAGACAGGGGCTTGAGTAATCAAAATTATCACCAGTGAACAATATGAAAATGAAAGCAAGAAAACAATTGCATATACAATAGCAGGAAAAAAGAATAAAATATTTAGGAATATGTTTAACAAAAAAATTAAAGATTTATAAATTGAAAACTATAACACATTGTTGAAAGAAACTAAGAAAGTCTAAATAATTAGAAATTCTAATATTCATGGATTAGAAGATAGAATTTGTAAAGATCTCAAATCTCCCCAAATTAAGCTATATGTTCATCAAAATTCTCATTAAAATCCCAGCAATCTTTTATGTAGAAGTTTACATGCTGATTTTTAAATTTACATGGAAATGCTAAGGACTTAGAATAGTCAAAATAATTTTGAAAAAAAATAAATGTGGACAATTTAGATTACTTGATGTCAAACCTTGCTATTCAGTTATAATGATTAAAATAATGTAATAATGGCATAATGATAGATGGATAGATCAACGAAACAAAATTGATAGTTCAGAAATAAACCCTTACATTTATGTTCAATTGGTTTTCCACAACAGTGCCACAAAGTCAGTTCAATGGAGAAAGCATAGTCTTTAAAAAAAAAAAAAGTGCTAGGACATTTGGGACAATTGGAAATGCATTTGCAAATAATAAAATAAGATAAAAAACAAAAATAAAATTTAGACCCTATATCATAACCATACACAAAAGTAAATCAAAATAGTTCAGAGACTGAAATATAAGAACTAAAACCATAAAACTTCTAGAAGAAAATATGAAAGAAAATCTTCATAATCTTGGGTTAGACAAAGTGTTTTTAGACACGACAGCAGATACACAATCCATTTTTTAAAAATCTCTGACAAACTGGGGGTGCCTGGGTGACTTAATCGGTTAAGTGTCCAAATCTTGATTTTGGCTCAGGTAATGATCTCACGGTTTGTGAGACTGAGCCCCATAGTTCACTGACAGCACCCAGGCTGCTTGAGAGTCTCTCTCCCTCTCTCTCTGCCCTTACCCACCCACCTCTCTCAAAAATAAGTAAACATTAAAAAAATAAAAAGCTCTGGCAACTGGACTTCATTCAAAACTTTTGTTCTTCTAAAGATACTATTGGAGCGCCTGGGTGGTTCAGTCAGTTAAACGTCCGACTTCAGCTCAGGTCATAATCTCTCAGTTTGTGAGTTCAAGCCCCGCGTTGGGCTCTGTGCTGACAGCTTGGAGCCTGGAGCCTGCTTCGGATTCTGTGTCTCCCTCTCTCTCTACCCCTTGCCCGTTCACACTCTCTCTCTGGCTCTCTCTCTCTCTCAAAAATAAACATTAAAAAAATTTTTTTTAAATAAAGATACTCTTAAGCAACTGAAAAGACAAGCCACCGATTGGAATAAACTATTTGAAAACTATATATCTCATAGAAGATTTGCACCAAGAAAATATAAAGAAATCATACAATTCAATATTTCAAAAAACTACCCAATTAAAAAATAGGCAAAAGACTTGAGTAGACAGCTCACCAGGAAAATATGTTACCTGCTAACAACCACATGAAAAGTGTCCAATATCATTAGTTGTTAAAGAAATACAAATTAAAACCACAATGACAAAAAACAACACACATACCAAAAATGACTATAATTAAAAGACATATAATACTAAGTGTTGTCAAAGATGTAAAGAAACTGGAACCATCCATACATGCTGGTGGAAATGGAAAAAAAGTACTGTCTCTTTGGAAAACAGTTTGGAACTTTCTGAAAATGTTAACCATAAACTTACCACATGAATAAATCCATTCCTAGAAATCTACCTAAAAGATATGAAAATTTACACCCACAAAGACTTCTATGAGAATGTTCATAGCAGTCTTATTGATCAGAGCCAAAAGCTGGAAACAATTAAAATGCCTATCAACTGGTCAATGGATAAACAAAATATGGTATATCCACAAAATACTATTTCACTGGGATACTAATTCAGCGGTAAAATGGAATGAAGTACTGATTCCATACTGACCCAGTAGGACTGAGTTGAAATGGTCTTTTGAGAATTTAGGAAAAGTGATGGAAAAGTTCTAAAACTGGATGGTGGCTATGGTTGCACAGCTATATAAATTTACAAAAACAATATTCAATTGTACCCATATAATGGATAAATTTTTATATGTAAATTAAATCTCAATTAAGTTGTTTAAAAAAGAATTATCTGCTATGTGATATATTAACAAAGTGAGAAAAATATCCTGAAATAATTGTCTAATAAAATCTAATGTGACCTCTGAATGTATCCATCATCCACATATACTTTCATTTAACATAGTGGCCCTTCCCCATTAAATTATATCATGAAGCAACCATTTTGTTGCGATAGGGTTATTACAACAAAAGAGTTAATATAAAGAAGTAAGTTCTGTTCTTTATGCTTAAAAATACATTTCTAAAACACCTGGAAGGGATAATACCTTTGAGAATGTTCTCCCAAAAGGGAATTATACTCTGAACACACAACCTCACCCTCTACCCCTAGGCTGAACCATGGGTGGGGTAGTGGTAAGATAAAGAAACCAGTAACATGCATAGGAATCTTTGGCTCCTGTATTTGGATAAAGCCCAAAATGTAGACAAAATCTCTGGATTCCTCATGGTCAAAAACTGGACAGGGCAAAACTATATGGAGAGAGAATCTGGGCAGAAGACCTCTGAGAGTTCTATCAAGTTTCCTATAGCTCTAGAGTAGCAAGAAAGCAGCCAATTTTGACCTGTGCACTACAGGGAGGTACAAAAGCAGCTGGGAGAGACCAACTCCAAGGGATCTTGGAATTCAAAGAGTTAATGCCTCAAAACCCTACTATGACATAAGTCCCCTAGCACATGGATATGATTCTGGGAATGAAGGGGGTAAGGGCACTGAAACTCTGAAAATCTCAGTTTACATGTATTCCTCTCCACACAATGGGAGCATGAAACAAACAAGTTTGCTTAAAGAAACAACCAACAAGAAATTACACTTATCCCACACTAAATCTGTAGACTGAGATTTACATCTGTCATCAACTATGAAGTAGTGTTTCTCAACCTTTTTTATATTATCACCCCCTAACAAGCCTTCATAGAAATTTTTTTTATAATCCTCCTCATAATTTTTAAATGTTTATTTATTTTACAGAGTGAGAGAGAGACAGCATAGCAGGGGAGAGGCAGAGAGAGAGAGAGAGAGACAAAGAACCTGAAGCAGGCTCCAGGCTCTGAGCCGTCACCACAGAGCCTGACATGGGGCTCGAACTCATGAGCCATGAGATCATGACCTGAGCTGAAGTCAGACGCTTAACCAACTGAGCCACCCAACCGTCCCCCTCCTCATAAAATTTTAATACTACAAATATACCATACATTATATATATGCTGTATTTGTGTATGTGCTGTACACATAAAAAGAGTAAGATTTCTTTTTGCCTCCTCCAAGAATCTATTTTTGCCCCCTTGGTAGCAATATCACCCTTTTTAAGAAAGCATGCTATAAAGTTCCATTTAATGAGACACATAAACAGGTTAAATAATTAATGATGTTAACTTACAGCTAGCATTTTACTAAATACCTTCTTATACAGAATTGCATTTGGCCCCTTCTGTAAACTTGTAGAGTACTATTATCATCCTAATTTTCACAGACAATTAAATGACTACTCTGAGAATACGCAGTTGAGCTAAAACTGGGACCCAGAAGTTCCAGCTCTAATTATACTCTTTCTCTTTGACACCTTGCATCAGGAAACATTCCTTTTGGGAATGGTAGCAACTCTCTCCTTTAAATCATGGAACTATAATAAGGTAAATCAGTAGAAAATATAGTAGGGGGAATCACTCTATATGAGAGGGAAACTGACCAAATGATTATTGGCCTGTTTATCTCTAATTACTAAGATTTGATACAACAGCTGAAGAGATAGGATTATGCAGAATTCAACATAAAAAAGTAAGTGCAGACCATTAGGAATTTGCAATAACTTTGTTTACGCTACAACTGCCACTGTCATATGTAACTCTAGATAGGTGCACTGGGATTTGAAGTAGTGAGAGGCTAACATAAAAACACATGCAAAAGATTAATTAAAAAATTATTAAAGTGTATTAAATATACATTTATAAACACAAAGAGAAAAAGAGAGATTAACATGTACTCACTGTATATTAACATATATTCAAAATTAAGACTTTGACTTTGTTATTAATGAGTTATACTCTGCCCCAAAGAACTGATTTCAAACCTAAATCCAGTTTATTTATCAGCTATAAAATTATGGAGTAAAACTTGTAAATACTATTAAAACTATATGTGCAATTCACATTCAGACTCTAGGCATATATACCAAGTGTCTTATATTTAATTTAAATATGCCATACAAAATTCTTATGTATTATTTATAAAGGAATCGTGGCTGCATTGTTTCCATAATCTTAGCAGGATCACAAAAGGATGCTTACTCCAAGGACTAGAATTATAAGTTTATGACTGGTGTCTGAGGAGCTTTTCTTGGCAGTGACCATGTGAAATAGCAACTGTTTTTTTTTTCTGTCTGTTCCCACTGTACATATCTGCCTCATATTCTGGAAGAATATTTCATATTTTAGAAAACAAGATTGAGAAGCCAATAGCAGACTATCTGAAACAAATTTCCACATACAATCTGGATGTTTGTGCCACAAAGGAAGGAACAATACACAAGGTTCCTACTCCAGCACTCCAAAACCTCTAGATACAGATTGGGGTGAATATAATCTTAATAATCATGGATTATTGGATTGGTGCCTTGGATTGATCCTATACTTCTGGTCCAAAATGAGAAAATCATTAGAGCAAAGAGTTGGTGAAAGACCATCCTGAAAGAAAGGCAACAAGATGCCTGCAGAAAAAAGAGTTTTACGTGTTTGTAGAATCGAAAGAATTTGAATATGGTAGTAAGTCCTCTTTAGGTTTTGTAGGAATATTCTTCATAGACACCATTTGAAAGGCTTTAGGTTGCTTCAATTACTAGGCTATTCCTGGTTCTATTTGGAATAATAAATACCATGAAAGAATAATATGATCAATAGATACATGACAGAGATTAAAATAATTCAAGTAGTAACAAATAGCGAATTAAAGCATATGGGTTATGTTAGACCCATTTTAAGAATGTTTGAATTATCAAGTATACAAAATTGACACATCAAAACACTTCTAGATCCTAACTCTTTTTATACTAAAAAAGGATAAGCTATCATGACCCTTTCAAATTCAGGAAATTCAGATGGAAGTGCAGTTTTAAAAAGTATTTAAAACTCACTTGATTTTTAAAATAATATTTTTCTTTCATATCCTGAAAAAAAACATTTAGATTGGATGGCTGTGACTCAACTCTTTCCAAAAATGTATAGTGAAATGCACAAATGCACTGAATTTAAGGTGACTGTGTTGAAATATAGCAGTAAGTCAACTTAAGGAAAGTAGCATGTTTTAACATGCTACATTATTCCTAGATGAAAATATCTATTTATCTATATACATCTATAGTATGTATATGTATATAAACATTGATAATTTTGACTGAATTGATAAATCAATTTAAGTCAAATGGCATGATAGTCCATTCAAATAAAGTTTTCTTAAATGTAAAATTGTTTATTGAATCCGGCTCTCAGCACAAAGTCTAAAAATATGCCTGAATCAAATGTAGGAAATCAATTTGATGATTTTAATGTAGTCTTTACTCAATTTTTACCCTGCCAAAATGACTGTATAAATTGAGTAGAAGAGCTGACTAGATTTATAAAGCAAGAAGGAGAAGAAAGGCTAATGAACAGATTACAAGAATCACATGAAAATTATTGATAATTAGATGAACTATCTCAAATAGTTAAATTAATCATATCAATATAAAAGTAATAAATATAAAGTAGTAATTAAAAATATAAAATAATAAAAAATATGAAAATTTCATACTCAGGTGAAAATGTCATTGGTGGATGGTTTAGTGAGCTCTGTAAAGGACTTGTTATTAAATGTTTTAGATTTGGTAGGCCATGAAGAGTGTCACAAGTTCTTTATTCTTTTTTTTTTTCCAACTCTTTAAAAATATGAAAATCATTTTTGGCCCAAGGCAAGGGCCAGGTCTTATTTTCATATCCTCACATGATGGCTTGCTAAATATAGACAGATGGACTGAAAGATGGGCTTAATTATCCACTTATCTGAGTTACGAAACTGTCAAATTCAAGAGTAGCTTTGCAAAAGATGAAAAAGAGGAAAACAGTTCCCAGAATTGTCTTCCAAATATGCATGATTGTTTGAATTGATTTTTCAATTCCACATTTCTGTCAGCTCTTTACATTATTATTATTGTGAATAAATATTATTATCCAGAGCGTCAATGTGCTTTGAAAAGGGAGCTAATAAAACCTCAAGATAAGGCTGTCTCTGAGAATTGCATGAACTGAGTGATAGATGGGCTTCAACTTGAGCCATAAACTGACCACACTCTTGTTCTTTCCTACATCCCCTCCATGGACCACCAATAGGAAGGATGGTTTAAACTACCTGGCTACAAAGCAACTCACCAGGCAGAAGACTGGGGAAAATATGCAAACCTGAAAATCTAGCATCTTTCTCCAGCTATAAAGAAATGAACAGAAAGTGGAAAGGAACTGACAGAGCAATTTGTATTTCCCTATCTATCACCTGGGTGCTTACTGGGGGAAAGAGATGGTACCACAAATAATCGTTTTCCCATTTCCTCTTCATATCTTTTAATTACCTTTAGGTTTCTGCATTTCTAAATGTGTATATTTTCTTATGGAATTTTGAAGCTTTCTGTATTCTAACTTTATTCAGTTGGGAAGCACAAATGCACTGAGGGCTCAGAATCTAAAAGACAAGCAACCACTCCTTGACTGAGGTTGCTTAACAGAGGAATGTGCAGATTTTTCTGGGGCAGATCACAAGTGATAGGTGCAAAGGCATGCCTAGGCTGGAAAAGGCAAGAACCAGCCACAGTTTTGTTTGAAATTAAATTTTGTACAGAAGAAAATCCTAAAATTTATGTGGGCTTATAAGAAGTTATAAATATTAAGTAGACACATGATAATCCCTTAGCCCCCAATAGGGACCTTGGCGTTAATTATGTGGAAGAGTCTCTGGAGTAAAGGTCAAAGGACCACCATGCCATCAAATTATTATTAATAGAGACCCAGCTAGGCACTCCAGCTACACAATGTAACTCACTGTCGTGCCAGCACGTGCTGTGAGGGCAATAACACTGGTCACCAAACCCACTGAGCTCACTAACAGCTGGAGCCAGTATGAAAACTCCCCTGGACTACTTGGGTTACTCCTCAGTACTGACAAGTGGGCAATCATACACACAGACCTCCCTATCTCCCTTCCATTAACACCTTATAGTTTTCTGTTATCACAAGAAATTAGAACCAGGAAGAAGGAATGGGAAAACCTTTGAAGGGAAAGTTGATGTGTAGAGTTTTCAGGTGAACTATAATACCTTAAATGTGTTTGAAAAAACTTCAGGCAGGTTTCTCTTTCAAGAAAGTTTGTATAGTTATAGAATGGAAGTTTCACTTTTGTTTTACTAACTATTGTGAATTATCACAACCATAAAGCATCATATCAGATATACTAAAAAATAGAATGGTATTTTTCTCAAATTGAATAAAATTAAAATACAGAAAGCTTCAAAATTCCGTAAGAAAATATACACATTTAGAAATGCAGAAACCTAAAGGTAATTAAGAGATATGAAGAGGAAATGGGAAAACAATTATTTAAACATTGCAGGAAAGGGGGACCTAGGTGGCTCAGTAGTTAAACTGCCAACTCTTGATTTCAGCTTAGGTCATGATCTCACAATTCATGAGTTTAAGCCCTACATCAGAGGCTCCACACTGACAGCTCAGAAGCCAGCTTGGGATTCTCTGCTACGGGTGCACGCGCGTGCTCTCTCGCTCGCTCTCTTGCTCTCTCTCTCTCTCAAAATAAATAAATAAACTTAAAAAAATGGCAGTGAAAAAAAAACTCTCCATCTAAGATTGCCTCTGAATCTCTTACAAAATAAATTCTAGTTTTTTCTTAAAAAATAAATATCTAGGTTCCCAAGACCAAATCAATTTTCCCCTCACACCAAAACTGCAGATAGTCTAAGTTAAGTACTGAAGTGTATGAAATCTTCAGAAATATTTTTTTAATGTTTATTCATTTTTGAGAGGCAGAGAGAGATAGAGTGTTAGTGGGGGTGGGGCAAAGATAGAGGAAGACACAGAATCTGAAGCAGGCTCCAGGCTCCTAGCTGTCAGCACAGAGCCCAACAGGGGGCTCGAACCCACAAACCGTGAGATCATGACCTGAGCGGAAGTCAGACACCCAACTGACTGAGCCACCCAGGGACCCCCAGAAATATTTTTAACTGACAAATAAAGGATTAATAAATTAAATAAACAATAAACAACAAACATTGAGCTGTATTTACCATAAAATATATAGGTTATATAGTTGACAATAGTTCAAATGTTTCAACTGTCAGATGAGGATGGCCCAAAACAAATCCAAAATGGTAATAAAAACAGGCTATAACTAAGGATATTTTTAGAAGTTTATGGATTGCTTATGGAAGAGCCAATAGGGATTACGATAGCACAATAAATATGTTTAACAGTTGAAAGAACCGAGGTCTTTGGTATGGAAAAACTAAGATTTAGTATAGACAGGAGTTCTGACATCTGTCTTCCAATAACTAAAGGACTGTTTCATGAGCACATGGAAGAGTAATCAGGTTTATCCTACATGACTTCATATGCATTTGACAACAGAATTTATTATAGTCAGTGGTATGTATAGAGAACAGATTTTTATCAAATGATAAAGTCCTAACAATAAAACTGTTCAATAAAGCTGTGTTGTGTGGTTAAGGAGCTCCCCATCACTGCAAGTACTTACAAAAGAGGTGGGATTCAAATGCAACAATTGAAAAAATTCACACATCAGATATAGAGGGTAAGGTTTGATGGCCCTAGACCTCTTCTAATTCTACAAGTCCTTGATTTTATTTGTTTTATAGCTTTCCACAGATAAAATAATGAACATGAGATGTTTGAAAATATTTCTCAAACCACTTCCTTTTGTCTAAAATTCTAAGAATTTTAGACAAATTCACCTTTCTGAATTTTATGACCAAATTTATTTATTCCTGTTACAGAGAAGATGACCAAAGGTGAAATTACAGGGAAATAAATGATCTGAAGTGTTTCAATAAACAAGGAGTCTCAAACTCAAAGGCCCACAAGAATCAGGTAGGTACTGCAAATTATTGATGTGGGCAAGTAATTCTTCTACTTTGAAACATATCATCGTCTTGAATGCTCTTCTGTTTTCCCGATTTTGGTAAAAGAGATGGTATCTTACCTAAGTTAATGCTAGGTGGTGTCAAATAAATACCAAGGTAACAGTTCAGTGCATTTGTGCTCAGGGGGTATTTTTCTGCATTCAGGCTCTTTCTGTCCTGTGGCTCTGAACATCTAGGACATTCTAAGTCAGCCTTCAAAAGAGGGAAAAGAGAGTGTAGAGATTATTAAATATATTTAATAATTTATTTAAAAGATCAGCGATAATGTTGGTTTAAAACATTTTTCCTAAGAACATACAGTCCTTCTCATGGCTAGGAGATTTGAAACATTATCCTCTAAACATGAATATCTGCTTAGGTATAATTTTAGATTCTAATGAGGATGAAAAAATACATAACAAACCAGAACATATTGCTTCCCACTTTAATTTTATGCTGGAGATATTGGAAAGAAAAAAAAAAAAAACAAATGAAATAGAAATAAAGAGTCTGCCTAGTGTCCGTGGGCGATTTGACTTTGGCAGGGCTCCTTGGGTCCAGTTCACCAGCTCTTGCTTGTTTGTTTTACCAATGGGGGAAATATCTGGTTTATCTCTGAACATTTTTCACAAGTTAAATGTGACATTTTCTTTTTCCTCTAATGCTGTCTCATCATATTGTTTCTGAACCAGTGATATCCCGAAGGCTTTTTCCAAAAATGGAAGCTGTGAAACTAATTATTTTAAAAATCAGCCATGGGAGTTACTGTCCTTACTTTGTCACCCAGATGCCTGGCCCTGTGCATTGCATTGAGCTTAGTACTAATTCTATCCTCATTAAGCATTCAAGTTTGGCCAGAATTGGTCTGAACATATAGTTTAGCTACTCTAAAATGTCTAACCAGAGTCTTACAAAAACAGGCTTGAGCTTTTCAATCACAAGTAAAGAAACTTGCAACAAAAATCAGTTTTTAAAAGAGAAAAAAATGCACTATATCATCTAATTGAAGGACCCAAGCTACTTTTGCTAAAACACCTACCCACTTTTCCATTTTCCTAAATGCTAAAGTTTACCTGGGAATCCAAGCAAGGAGTTAGTAAGTTCTGATAAAGAATTTATTGCCTTTCAAATTCATTCAACTAGTGCCAATGAGATCTACTGATGTGTCAAAAACTGTTATTGACAGCTCTATACCAAATACACACAGTCCTTGCCCCACAGTTTGCGTATGAGAAAAAGGAACATTAGCAATTTGGAAACTTGGCAAAATCACAGAGCTAGTAAAGGCTAGAACCAGGACTGCAACCCACCCATTTATTTATTTAACAAATATTTACTGAGCACTTGTGGTGTTCCGGGCACTGTCTGGGAGCTATTGATATAGTCCAGTCCTCTACCCTCATGGAGTTTATATCTTGATAGAGGGTCAACATAATAATTCAAACAAACAAGAATCACTCCATAGTAATAATTTATTTAAACATAAAACAAGGAAGTGACAGAGTGACTACATCTGTGAGAAGAGTACTCATGCTAAGGGAACACCTAAAAGTTTCTCCACTTTGACACAACTGTCACTCTGGGACTGATAATTCTTTGTTGTGGGGCATCAGCCTGTGTGCTGTAGAATGTTTAATAGTATCGGTGGCCTCTACCCACTAGATGCCAGGAGACCTTCCCAGGTCCTGACAGCCAAAATTGGTACGTGTTTTCAGGGTGACAAAAATCACACCTGATTGAGAACCACTGATCTAGGGCACAGTTGTTAAGGTAGGATCAGGTTTGGTATGTGTTCAAAAGAAGTTCATATTGAGTAAGGAGGAGACTGGCAGGAGATGGGGTTAGGTAGGTAGGTGAAGGTAGGTGAAGTTCCCACCAGGCAAGGACTTTTAGGCTAGGGCAAAGAATTCTGATTTTATTTTAGGCTGCCTCTTACTAGGCTATTGTTGTTGTTCAATAGCCACTGAGATTTTCTCTCTATTTTTCAAGACCTCTTCACCCTCAAGCCTTTCCAGACTCTACCCCAAGTCTCACATTATCCAAGTTCTCTAGGCCTCCCTCATCTGTCCTATCCTGCTTTCTCTTATAGGTCCCTGGGGTTTGACACTTTGGTTGCATGAATCTTTCTCTTTCTTGTGTCTTTTCCTTGAAACACAATGTCTTGCATTCCTGCAAGAAATCTGATTTAGGCTTTACAAGCCAGTTCGAATATCTGCCTCTCCAGGTTGTCTTACTCAACTCCTTTCTGCAGACAATACCACAGCATATATGGTAGTGCTTTTTGTTCTTCACATCTGAACCAAGTTTTTCTCCCTAACTGCAGTTTCCCAAAGAGTATGAGCCAAATCATGGTCATCTTTGATTCTCCATCAACTACCAGTGCCTGACATGTATATATGTTTGTGTCTCCACCAAAATCTATGTTACTGTTTTGAACCTTCTTCCAAACATAAGAATACTACTTAAGAAAAATTATTTCTATCAACTTTGAGAGATGTATTCTTCAGTTTTTTCTGTAGTAAATATTGACTGGTACATTTTACATAAATGTAGAGAATCTTGGCAGTACACACACACAGACAGACACACAGAGACACATACATGTATTCACTCAAATTTAGCTACTTAGAAAATATACCTTTAAAGCTATAGTTGTTATAGGCCATTCTTCCAAGTTATATTATATTGGTTGGATCTAAATCAAGGTTACAAAAGTAACAAATGTGAGGGCCACAATTATTGAGGGAGCACAGTACACTCCAGTTTTGATTAATACATTTGAAACTTCTCTCACACCACACTACAAGCATCAGGGCCTGTCCCACCCTGCAAGGATTAGGATCCAATCATCTGGAGTAAATAGATCAAGGAGTTTATAAACCACAGGTCTTATAAAATTCCCTCTCACAAATGCATTATTTTAATAAATGTCTTCAAAGCCAATGGTGCTGATTTTATGATGTGTACTCATACAGTCAATGAAAAGGCTGAGAAAAGAGAAAGCGGCAGTAAAACCTGCCAGTTGATGAGTCAAATTGTAAGCAATGTGCTGCTTTGTAAACTTGGCTGAGTAAAAGCGAAATGTTGGACTAACAATAACAATGATTACAAGATCAACTCTTGCATTCAGATTTGATCCAAATCAGAACAAGATTCTAAGTTCACCTGGCACTATGTTTTGCACATAGTAGGTATTTAATAAATATTTGCTAAGTGCACGAATATACATTGCCACTCACTTGTTTTCTTAATATTAAAATATCTGATACATCTAGTTAGAGCCTTTTCACACGATTCACACAGTTTGAACTTTGTCAAAAAACAACAAATCTAAGCACCAGTTTGAGTTAATTCTAGGGGGTGGAAATTGCAGCCCAAGTGTGTGGTAAGCTTAGCCTTGCAACGAACCCATTAAAGGCATTTCTCAATCCCCCTCTCCTTCACTTCCCTGCTTTAAGATACTGTGTGAACCAAGAATCACATGGACAAGGCAGAACTGGGTGTGAACCCCTCTTCTGGAGTGTTTGCCAATGGGATAAAAGAGTCCAAAGGAACCAGAACATTGTTCTCTTACCTACTACTCATCACAGTCATCATCATCACATAATATTTACTGCAGCTGACCCCATGACTGCCAGGGAGGTCATTTTTAAAATGATTCCAGCTGCCTTCCCCGCCCCCGCCCCCAACAATTGATAAGTTTACCTAAGACAAAGAGGTGGTTCCACGGGGCCTATTTTTGTATTACCTATCATGGAAGCATATAATTGAAGATTAAAGTTAAGTCAGGAAATTCCCATATCAATCCCTTAAAATGGTAACAGTGAGTTGGAAGGAGTGGCTTCCTATTTTCTTTTGTTTTCATATTTTTACTACACTTACCAGTCCTTTGAGTTGTGTATATTCAGTCAAATAACAGGACGCACATGTGAAAACAGCCTAACTATCAAAGGTTTCCAAAAGCTTTTAGAAAATTATCGCCCTTCCAGAAGGATTACCCAGTGTCCAGGTCAAATGTACGTACTGAACAAAGCAAATGAAACACACTACTCTCTAGGCTTTAAGAACATGTATTAGAAACAGTATTTTCCTGCAGCCCTAGCTAGTGATAACATTACGTACTTAACTTTTGGTAATAATCCAAATAGGCATTATCTTTAAAGCTACTTTTGCTTAAAAGACCTTTGCCCTTACTTCTCTGTTTTCATTGTCCTCTTCCAATTAGACCTCAAGCACGAGGCCGACTGTGGTTCCTCAACCGGCCACCACCATATCTCCTAGCCCAGACCTCTTCTAAAACCTTGCCAATCCCATCACGATAATGGCGTCCGTGTCCTCTTCCAAGTTGGAAGTGACCGCCTCGGCCAATAACAGAAGTGACGCAGTGCGACTTACAATGGAACTGAAAATGCAATCCATCTTGAAATGCTTGCCGAACACAGCCACCGTGCAGTAAGGAAGCAAAGTCCTCAGGCGACGCCCACGGCAGCGTTTGCACGAGCGGCAGCCGCGGGCTGAAGTCTCTCAACCTGGAACCTTAATCACAAGCAGCAAGATGGCGGCCCCAGACCGCCGCCGCCGCTCGCGCTCCACGAGAAGGCATACCTGACAGGCCTGCGCATGCGGAAAGCCAAGCGGCAGAAGGCAGCCCCTGAGGAGATGGAGCCGCTCCTCAGGGAGTAGCAGGGGCAACTCAGGGAGGAGAGCGGCCAGGAACACTGAAGATCCTGACAGAGAGAGGCGCAGGAGGCCGACGAACCGCGCGGTGGTGACGGCGGAGGCAGAGTGGGCGCCATATGCCCTCGCCCCCCAGCTACACAGTCACCGGCTGCTCGGACCCCCCCAGCCTGGCCCAGGGCCCCGGGCATCCGTGGAGAAGCCAACCAGAGCCCCAGGGTGCAGTGTCCCGCACCCCCGCCCTCCCTCCAAGCAGATATCCTCTCGCGCCTCCCTGCGCACGCACAGCCGCCCACACGTGGAGGGCAAACCTGGAAGCCCCCGGGACACCTGGTATTCCCAGACTGTCAGGCCTGGACCGCATACCTGGCCCCGTCGCCGGCGGCCATACTCCGGCTGGGCACAGGACGGAGGGAGCAGGGCCAACCCCGGCAAGACTAAGTGCCCTGACCCCGTCATCTGGCCTCCATCGTGAGGATGACCCCACTGCCCTAGGCTGGGATGCCAGGAACTCTCTGGCTTGGGACTTGAACCCCTGAAGGAGTAGGCACTGAGAGTTGGCCTTCCTGCGGAGGAGACTTCTGAGCAAGATTGGCACGTTTTCCCAAATGTATGCCCCACTCGGCCCTCGTCAGATTTATGAAACTAAACAACAAAAACAAAAAACACCTCTAAGCTTCAGCCGTTGCTAAGCTTCAAAGTTGACAGCCAACCCTACTTGACAGATGTGAGTAACCCATCTTAAAAGTATATCTTTCAGACTAGAGCCATCTCACTGATACCACAGGGTGCAGATAGGCCATTCCCTCTGAGCCTAGCCAAATGGCAGATTTATGAGCAAAAGAAATCACTGTTACTTTTTTTTTAGGCCACTGAATTTGGGGGTGGTTTGTTGTGCAATGATAGATAACTGATACATCCTGCCTCATGTCTGTATAATCTGTTATCCTTCTACTCCTTATCACCAGCATCCTAAATTCAGATTCTCCTCACTTGGCCTACAGTATTGCAATAACTGACTCTTTTCCTTCCCTCTAGTTTCTCCCTGGTTGACTTTCATTTCCACAATTCTCTATCTTGCTAACTTAACATCTTGATTATATTACTTCCCCAAAACAGAAAAAAATTTGAACCGTGATCTGAGAAGTTCTCAACATCTTTCTGTGGTCTCAATTCCGGCTGTCCATTAGAATTACCCATGGAATTTTTTTAAACCAATGCCTGAGCCTCAACTCAGATTCCTATTTAATTCATACCAATGTTGGTATTTTCTTAAAGTTCTCCACATATTCTAAATAGCCAAAGTGAGAACCACTGAAGCCATCATGGGCAGAAAACATGCAGGGATAGGTAGGATCAGAACACAGCCAACACCAATATTCAAAATATCAGTAAACGATGAAGATGAAGACTGATCCAGAGTTTTCAGAGTAAGAGGAAAAGCAGAGGATTAAAATATGAAGAAAAGTAAATGACAGGGGAGTAGAAATAGAAATGTTAGGAGGATATTGAAGATCAGAATGTTCATGAATTCCTTATGTTTTATTAGAATAGGATGATAATACAGTTCTGATGGGCAAAGTTAACTCCTGAGTTGAAACAAAACTTACCTGTATTCACTAGGACATGATTTCATTTCACATTTTAGCATTTTCCCCAATGCTATCATAATTCATGCATTTGTTCAAGAAACATGTATTAAATGCCTACTATTGGTCACACATTATTCTAGGGATATAACAGTGAACAACAGAAGTGTCTTTGCCCTCAAGGAGCTTACATTCTAGTTGGGTGTGGCAGGCAATTAAAAAATAAACGAGCATAATATGTCCAAGATTGGTAAATGATATAAAGAAAAGTAAAGAAGGGAAAGGGGAAAAAGAACACTAGGGAAGTTGGAATGGGGGGAGTATATTTTTAAGGGGTCAGAAAAAGCTTCACCAGTCAAGTTTCCTTGAGCAGAGACCTAAAAGAAATGAAGGAGCCAGTAGTGTGAATGGGTGCCTGTGGAAGTGGTGCAAGAACAAAGAGCGAGTGAGAACATGGTTGAGGTTTACAAGGTACAGCAAGGAAGCGGTGTGGCCAGTAGAAGATGAAGTGTAAGAGATAACAGGGGCCAAGAGAAGGGGTTTCAAGAGTGGGGAGGAGAAATTGTGAGAGGCAGTGGTTCTTTATCTTAGAGTAGTACCTTAGAAACACCTGAGGGAGATTCTCAAAATACTCTTACCCAGTCTATACCCTTGGAAATTCTGTTGGAATTTGCTGGGATAAACCAGACAGCAGCAGTTTTCAAATGCTTATTTCAAATGTTTATTGAGAACCACTGCTGCAATGATTTAAATGGATTATAGGTCACTGTATTCTATTGATTTGCTCTGAGAGAAATAGAAAGCCACTGAAGGATTCTAATGAGAGAAGAGGCAAAATCAGTTTTTTAACTAGTTCATTCCAGTTGCTCTGTGGAGAATAGACTGTATGGGGCAAGGACCAATTTAGACCACCTATCTGCTTTTAACATTTTCCATAATGAACATGTGTACCCTTTGTATTAATAATAGAAATCTCTCATTTAAAAATTTTGTTAAACAGATTGTGAGCTAAATGGATGATTGATATTAAGGAGGGCACTTGTGATGAGCACTGGATGTTGTATGTAAGTGATAAATCACTAAATTCTACTCCTGAAACCAATATTACACTGTATATTAACTAACTAGAATTTAAATCAACACTTAAAGCATATCTTTTAATAAGAAGTAGAACATTATATTCTCTATTATTCATCTATTCTTCCAGATGTGTTTCTCAAAGAAAGATTTTCATGATGGCAACAGATTGTATATTATTTTGCTATAGCTACCTAATAAAGTACCACATATTGGGTGGCTTAAAATTCCCAAATACAGCAGGGCTGGATGTCAGCAGGACTATGCTTCTCTGGGACACTAGGTAGAATCCTTCCCTGCATCTTCCTAGCTTCTGGGCAGCAATCCTTGGCATTCCTTGGCTTCCAGCTGCATCAGTCCAATCTCTGCCTCCGCCATCATAAGGCCATCATCACATCATCTTTCCTGTATCTTTGTCCAAATTTTGCTTTTACAAGGATACCAGTTGTATTGATTAGACCCCATCCTGATAACTTCATCTTAATTTGTTTAAATATACAAAGACCTGGGGTGCCTGGGTGGCTCAGTCCATTGAGCATCCAACTTCAGCTCAGGGCATGATCTCACAGTCTGTGGGTTTGGGCCCCGCATCAGGCTCTGTGCTGACTGCTTGCTCAGAGCCTGGAGCCTACTTCAGATTCTGTATCTCCTTCTCTCTCTGCCCCTCCCCTGCTTGCGCTCTGTCTCACTCTGTCTCTCAAAAATAAATAAATGTTTAAAAAATTAAAAAATAAATAAATAAACCTACAAAGACCCTATTTCCAAATAACATCACATTCTGAGGTATTGGAGTTTAGGACTTCAACATATCTTTTTTGGGGGGACACAATTCAACACATGCAGATGGATTCTCATGAAATCTTTAATAATAAATAGTAGAATTGGTATCATGTACCACCTTCTCTATCAAGACAAAAATCTACAAAGGAAAAAAAATAGAGCTATTCCCAAAAGTTGATAAAATTCTTGAACAAAGGATGATTGCCCTGAAAAGGAGAGTTTCTGACATGTTTTTTGATTCCCTAACTTTCGTACACCAGCAGACTTTCTCAGAGAATGACTGAAAATCTCTATGAAAAGATTTGGTTGTTTCTGGTGACTTTCATTCATGGAACATGAATTTTCAGAGCTTTGGTGGGTTGATATTTAGGGCTGAATCCTTTAGCCTTTATGGCCATATAACTCCTCTAAAGCAAGTTTATGGAAATTAGAGAGTCACCCACACCTTTCAAATTGGTTTCACAGTTCCAGAGTAGTGGGAATTAGAATCTTAATTAACATTAATCTGAGAGGGTGCTTAAAACCAATCTAACCTGCTGAACAACTTCATCTTACCCAGTGAAGTCTTTTGTTTTCATCATCAGAATGAAAATAGGCTGACAGATGAACTTTATATGGCTGAACTTTTTTTTTTCATTGAATGCTGGCTTTGAGAGTCAACAATAAGCTTCATAAAGAAAAATTTGAGCAACACATAATGCTGAGCCTCAAGAAACCTGAGGCAAAGCAAATCCTTATCAAGAAGCCACTGGTGACCCAAGTTACCAGGTTGAGCTGAAATTAATGTGTTGGCACATGTGCCATACAAGGAAAGTGAGAATTCTGTCACAGGACAGAGGGCAATAGATGATGAAGAACAAACACCTACTTCTCGATATATTATCAAACATCATGTTTGGAATTACTCTAAAAGTACACACTGTGAAGTATAAACTGTGTTTGACCCATCTATTATCTGGAAGTGAAATAACTAAATTCATTTATTTCCACTAATCAGCTGCTACACATTTTTTTCCAGCTTCTGCCATCTGCTTTTAATTAACAAAACAGTTTGCAATCCAAATCAAAATGATAAAAAGTTAATTATCACAGGCTTTCAGCTTACAGGTGTAGTCAATAAGAAAAGAAAGCAGATTTATTCAGTTTCAAAGAGAAACTTATATGAATCCAGAACATTGCCAAAATCATCTTATTTCTTGGACATTTTGAGAGTTTGTAAACGAAATCCACCCCAAGTAAATAGCTATAAAGTAAATTTGGATTAACAATACTAACAAATACTGTTATTTTGGGCAGGATGATTGAAATATAGTTAAAAAACCCAAACAGATTTCATGGAGAAAAGTATGACTATGAAGAAAAATAGTACTGTCTCCAACAGCAACAATTAAAACTGAACATCTGAAGTTAAATAGCATAAATGTTTCAACACCTGATAAGTTTACCTTTAAGTCATATTTACACAAGTTTTTTTGGAAAAGAAAACCAAATGCCTAGTTTTCCTTTTCAAACGAGAAAATTAAAGAAAGAGAAATGAAATTAAGGTTGCTGAATGTCTACCATGTATTTGTATGTCACAAATTCAGTCTTGCAAACAATCCTATGGAGATTACTTCTTCCACTTTAACGATAAGAAAAATTAGCCTCGGAGATAAATTTAAGTTGAAAGTCAAACTAGGGCACTCTGTTATTGATGGGTACCTTCCACTGCCTGATTAACACATGATGAACAGCAAAAAAACTTGATAAAAGAAAGTTTCACTGTATTTTTTAAAGGATACCACTGGATTGACAAGTGTTAGTGTTCAAAAAAAATAAACAGTTCATTTTCCAGTACTGCATCTTATCAAGGCTCGAGTCCAAACAATTACATATATAAATTATGTATTTATTCATTTATACTTATATATAAGGTATATATCATCTTTATTTATAATATATGCTTTTATATGGATAGTACAAAATATGACAATAATTTATTTAATATTCTGGTGTTTTTCAAGTTTAGCAATGAGCTATATAACTCTTAGGGATACATTTTGGAGAAGACAAAAGAACTGAAAAGGAAAAGAATAGATGGACCCAGTGGAAATGAGAGAAGGCTGAAGTGAGTTGTCAAAAGAGAGGTATGGAAGAGAAGATGAAATAATTGAAGGAAAGGCATGGAGAGAAGTGAGAGACGTGAGAGATGGCATATGGGCAAAAGACGTTGGAGAAAGAATGCTTAAAGATATATTTTAGGAAGACTTGTTTGTGATGTCAAATAAAATCCTTTCCTTGGTCTCCCTATGACATCATTAGTAAAAGTCCTTACTTGTAAAAGCAGTACTGCAGACCACCTCCACCAATACCCAAATGCCAGGATTTTTTTTCCCTGTCAAGAGCCAACCAGGGGTTATTTGGCCAAGCATAACTTCCCAAAGTGATAGCAGCAGTTGCTTCTTAGCATCTCACCACAGCCACCATGCAGAGAAGCTTCTGTAAGACAGCCAAAATCCCCCTTAGGAGTCTCAGTATGGTAAGCATCAGGTGGAACCCAGAGACCAATCAACTAGAGGTGGCAGATCACTAACACTGCCTTATTTAACTGAATGTGAGAAGGTTGTTGACTTGGGGAAGAATTTCTATGTACCTGAATAGGATGCACCCCTCTCCACCTTTCTGATACACATCCTTGAAAGGTGCATGTAAAATGAACTAGAGGATAACAAAATAAACTTTCCTCAGTTTCACCCTGTATTCTTCTCCCTGGGACAAGCCAATTACAGCAGTTTATTAAGAAACTTAGATGCTAGGAAACGGGAAGAGAAGAGAGGGAGAAAGAAGCATGCACTGCCTAGTATCATTCTTGTTCATGGAATCTGGCCCTGTCCCCTCCAGGGTGAATTGAATGTTGTCCTTTGGTTGGTAACACATTTGGCCAAACCCTTGGAGGCACCCAATCAATAAGCATGATAGGACTTCTGGCATTTACTAAGTCAAACAAAAACTTGAGTGGGATCTTGGAATTCTCTGAACTTGTCAGGAACTTAGGGTCTCATATGTCCTTTACCCATAAATTTGGGTTAGGTAATATCAACATTAATCTCAGATGTTGAATTCAGGGAATAAACAGAGGCAGGCTGAACCAGCTGGGATGTAACAATCAGGGAGAGCCTGGTGAAACTAAAGTTATGAACATTTTTTTGTTTAATGAAGGAAAGGGAAGTGGCTGCCTCCCTACTCTCCCATTCTTAGGATGTCCCCTTAAAAACATAATAGGCCCAAGAAGAGGCCTAACCTTTTGATTTTAAAATGTAAGGTCACAGGCCTTCTGACCTTTGAAATTGTAAACACCTATCTCCAAAATGAACACAAGAGTCTTTAAGAGGGCAGCAATCACGTATACATAATTTGTCTCTTGAGGAGATAAGAGAAGTTACTGTTCTTTTTTTCTGCTTTCCTGTGTCAAATGATGTAAAATTCTGTCTGGACTTTGTAGTCCCTTTCATACTACCTTAAATGCAAATCTGTTAGTAGTTTTCCAATAACAAGTGTGCTCTCTCTCTGTTCTATATTGATATAAAGGAGACTTTTGTCATCGTGACTGCCAGCAAACAGTAATATATGCACCCAGAAGGAAAAAAGACAACTTAATGGGATGGGGCTGAACAGTTGGGTGGCTATTAATGTGAACAGCCACAAAAGAAGGGGCAGTTCTTTCACAGAGAGCAGAACTTCAGTATTGAAGGAGTACTTCACTGCCAAACTTTTATCTCATATTTCAGTTTGTTCTAACACACCTTGAATTTCTCCCACATCCAACCAATCGGAAGACCCGATTTTTCATTCTTCCAAAATCTCTTTGAAATCCATCTGATTCTCTCCATTCACAGAGCCACTACATCAGACCATGTGGCCATTATCTCTCTCCTATCAAATTTAATCACCTTCAATTTTGTTGCCTCTCAAACCACTTCTCCACACAGCTAAGAGTCATATTTCTAAAACACAGATCCCTGCTTAAAACCATGGTGTATAAAGATCTCCTTCCTCTTGCTCTGCTTACTCCACCAGCTTGATTTCTCATGACTCCAAAACTCTTTGCCCATTTCTTCAATGTGTGGTCCTACCATAGTAAATTACTCAATGTTACATGAGTAACTCTGGTCCCTAGGGTTTTGCATAGGCTAATTTCTAAAGACCATTCACAGCCATCCCTTCCTTCAGTCACCATCTTCCAAACATTACTCTCTGCTCTTCGTTTAGGACTCAACTAGAATAGATCACCTCCTTCTGAATTTCTTGTCTGACCCTTCCAAGGCATCCCTAATTTCCCCTAATAGAACTCCGCTTTAACCTAATCTACTGTTTATCATGGTGTACTGTATTTGCCAATTCATACTGTCTTTTAAATTATAAAGTCTTTGAAAGAATTCTTAATAAGTATTTAACCATCAAGTCAACAAGTTAATGTTCAAGAGTAGGGTTGGTTTGCATACCACCTTGAACCAGTGCTTCAAATGAGTCACTAGAACCCAGCTACATTCCAGTCTTAACTCTGTTTCCTTGCATCTTGGCTTCACTGTCAGACTGCTTCTGGTATCACACATGACTGCCAACAGTTGAAGGTCAATGTTCTCTCAAGCCTAGAAGAAGAGTACCTTTCTCTCCCTGAAGTCCCAGAAAAATTCTTATTGAATGCCGTTAGCTTCAACTGGGCCACATGATCATTGCTGAAGCAATCACTCTGGTCAGAGAAGCTAAGGTGCTCTAACCAGGCTTGAATAACATGCTCATACTCAGAGCCCGAGATGGAATTCACACTAATAAAGCCACATGGAGTATAGGGGTGGTGCTTCAGAAAATAATAGAGATACTGGTAACAAAGGAAAATTTAATGCAAACTGGAAAACAAAAACAAAATAAAACTGTCCACTACAGTAAATAAATTACATGGCTGTGTAAATCAATATATTCAGTGGCAGGTTAAGAAATATGGCTTAAGAAGAAAATCCAGTTACAGACACTTGAAATCTCATTTATATGATGATTTAGCTAACCTTTCCCTATAAGGTAAATTTCTTTGGGAGCTAAATTAAATTCATCCAAGTTTTTAGTTTTCTGCATAATAAATGGAAACTTATTTCCGAGTTGCATGCTGCACATACCAAAAAAGATTTATGATTATATAGATTTTGACTTAACCTTTAGTTTGAATATGACATTTTAAACTTGATGATTGAATTTCCTCAATAAGTTGGAAACATGGAAAAAATTTGTGGAGGAATGACTAATTCTGTGTAATAAAGGCAAGAAATAGCACTTTTACTGTAATTCCAATTCTTTTTTATATTTTTTTAAATTTATTTATTTTGAGACAAACAGAGCACATGAGTGGGGAAGGGAGGGGCAGAGAGAATGAGAGAGAGAGAGAGAGAGAGAGAGAGAAAGAGAGAGAGAGAGAGAGAGAATCCCAGCAGGCTCCAAACTGCCAGCACAGAGCCTGATATGGGGCTCGAACTCACAAACCATGAGATCATGACCTAAACTGAAGTCAAGAGCCAGATGCTTAACCGACTGAGGCACCCCGGTGCCCCTGTAATTACAATTCTTAATAATTAATAATTAAGCATACATACATACATAATTTATTATGGAAGATTCAATTATACTAAAAAGTTAGGTACCATGACAGACCAGGGCAGGAAAGGTATAAAGAGCTAATTTATATTCAGCAAAAGGTTTCCAATTATTTAACAACTGAGAAAAGCTTTAAACACACTATTCCTCCTCTGGAAATTTTAGTACAACTTGGCTGCTCAGAGAAAAATCAGCTTATCACAACACCTTTTTGTGTTTGTGATGAGAGCAAGCTGCCAAGAAAGCTCCCACCTGATAGAAGTCTGAAGAATGTCTCTCTTGAATCAGGTGTTATAATTAGTTTCGACACCACTTTCACAGTAAGACTCCTTAATCCTCCTGAAATTTTATAGAGGGATAAATCAAGCACCTCGTACATTATTTACAGTATTCCAGTGGTGTCTTTAGTCTCTCCTGTTCATACTTCAGGAGATATTTCAGTTAGGGACATGTGGACTGCCCTAGAAGTATGAGAATATTTTTTTCATGCTTAAAATAAATGCTTTCCTAAATAAAAAGACTCTGTTCACAGTGTACACAGCCGTATGATAAAAGAGATTCTGTTCCCAGAGGCAGCATGATAAATCAGGAAAAGCACTGAATTTGGAACTCATGTGCTTTTAGCAGAAGTCCCAAATCTTTGCCTTAAAGTTTTTGTGACCTTTAAGAGTTTCCTCATCTCCATAGGGAAGAAAAAGTATCTTGTATCTTAGAGTTATTGTGTGAATCAAAAGGAAATCAATAACATATGCAAAAGAGCTCTACAAACTACACAATCATACAATCTCAGCCTCAGTACTTATAAGGAAGTACTTGAAAATTGTAGTAACTGAATATATTACAAAGGAGTCAAGACAGATTTGTGATATATATACATATATATAACTCTGCTAAATTGCAGTGCAGTGATAGCTAGCACTGATTAAGTACTATTTGTATGCAAGGTACTTTGCAAGGCTTCTCCTTCCAAATCTGGCAAGAATCCCATCAGGTGGCTAATATTGTTATTTCTGTTTATAGAAAAACCAAGGCCAATAAAGATTCAATAATTTCCATAAGACCGCACAACTAGAAACTGTGGTCCTTTGACTCAACCTAGGCCAATTTATTCAAAGTCAGTATTCTTAGTGCTACATAACTTCTCCATCCATACAGGTCCATGTGACAGAAGACATGGTCCTGGTATACTCCCTAGTAAAAATGTGTAATTGATCCATGATAAAGAAGCATCATCAACTAATGGGAAAGTAGTTGATCATTTAATAAAGAATTTTAGGAAAATCGACTTCTTTTGGTTTTATCATAGCCTTATAACACCAGAATATTTAGAAGTTGAAATAAGCCAATCACTTTTTAAAGCCTTTTAAATAAGGCTTTTAAAATTTTTCTTAAGTCTTTAAGTCTTAAGTCTTTTTAAGGCTGAATAATATTCCATCATATGTACATGTCACATTTTGTATATCCATTCATCTGTTAATGGATAGTTGAATTGTTTCCACTTTTTGGCTGTTGTCAAAAATACTGCATGAACACTGGTGTACAAATATCTTTTTGAGTTCCTGCTTTAACTTATTTCAAGGTATATACCCAGAACTGGAATCGCTGGATCATATGGTAATTCTATTTTTAATTTTTTGAGGAACTACTCTACTGTTTTCCATAAAGGCTGCACCATTTTACATTCCCACCAACAATGCACAAAAGTTCCAATTTCTCCACATCCTCACCAATACTTACTAATTTTTGTATTTTTATAATATCCTTGAATTTTATAGGTTGTTTTATAATACACATGTCTTATTTTCAAGTTCCAGGAGAAAATACCTTCAAACACTATAAAAGAAAAATCAAGAATGACATGATGAGATCTTGTCGAATATGAAAAGTTTGAACTTCATGTCCCTAATTATTGAATTAGTGTCTTTATCTTGAGACTTCCTTATAATTAAAATTATTGGAAAGCCTTTCTTCTTCCTATATTCTGCATCTCACTTGATGAGATTGCCCTACTATTAATTGATAAACAGCCTCACCTTGATCCTTTCCATATCCCTTATATCTATTTGATAACTAGTTGTCCTTACATATGTTTCGAAAATCATTTTTCTCTTCTTCATCACCACTGTCATTGCCTTGGTATGGCCCTCATCAATTCTAGTCTGGTTTAGAGCATTTTCCTCTTCTCTCTCTGCCCCTCCAATATTATTATTCAGCGAGGCAAATATATCATTGCTTTGCCTCTTGTCCCACCAACATATTCAGCTAAACTTCTCAAACACAGAGTACTTTGTCACATTTATATGAAGCATTAAAATCATTCTAAAATGTTGATTTTCTTAAATAAGAATGAATTTTAATAATAATTTACATATTAAAGTAAGCACAACTGTATTATGTAATTTTCATAAATTTTAAGCAGAACCTTAGGCTTCAAAAGTTTTTCCCACATTAGGACTTCGGACTATGTGAACTACAGTGCCACAACATCAGAGTTTCTTTCTCTCTCTGTCTATAAGTGTACATTGAAGGGGAACCTTGAGAAATACTGATTTATAGGATAAAATATAATCTCCTAAGCATGTCATATGATGTCCCATGGGATACAAGTGAACTGGCACTTGCCTATATCTCTAGACTCACTTCTCCCACCTTCATCCACATTGATGCCTTATGTTTCAGAAATGCCACATCATTTGTGGTTTTCAGAACATCACTCTACTATTTCATATGCTATTCTTCTCCCTTAGAAGTTTCCTCATCCCATCCCCCTATCCAAACTGCTCTATGTGGTGAACTCCATTTCCACCTTTCTATATCTGCCCAAATATTTAAACAATCTCCTCTACCCTCTGCCCCTTCAGAGTGTTACCTAATCTGTCTCTCACCTTAATATGTCGATATTTTGAGAGAACTTATGATTAAAGGCATAGTTTCTAAAGATAGTCTACATGGATTTGAATCCCAGTACCATCTTCTACCTGTGCGACTGTAAGCAAGTTAACTGACTTTGCTGCACCCAGATGTTCTCTGTAAAATAGGGTCAGTACTAGTGCTTACCTTATGGGATTGTTGTTAGGCTTTTATGGAATAATATATGTACAGGATGTAGAAGACCTCCTGGCAAATAATCAGCATTCACAAAATGTCACCTACTTTTGTCTTAGTCATTTTAGAATCCTCAGGACCTGCCACAGAATAGGTGCTTGGAAAATGTTTATTGAAGCAAATTAAATTTCCTTCTTACTAAATACATGCTTTTGGCCTTTAATTGCTTCTATTTGGCCAAAAGAAAAGCATTCTTTTTTTTTTTAAATTGAAAGAAATCTTGGTGACTGAGAAACCCCAAATGTACTGCTCACATCCCTGGTGTTTCAAATTATTTTGTGTACCCTGCTCTAGAATTGGCAGTGGTGGTAACATGTCACAACAACTAAATTGAGAAAGGAAGGAAATAAAAACACTGATGGTTTGAAAGGGAGTTCATTTTGCCTTCTGCTATCAGAAAGTGGTCCAAACCTCCACACAGGACATGAAAAGCAAACCTATACTTGGAGACCCATCTTTCAGAGTTATGAAAACCCATTACATATTTGTTGAAAGGAAAACAATTGTGCATTTGGACGCTAACTCCACATAGAGGGAGAAGACTGCCAGAACGTGTGTATAATTGCCTGGACTGCGAGGGTTTTTTTTCAGGGTCTTGAGACTGGTGATAGATGAGCCTAAAAGGACTGCTTTAAATAAACCAAACGTCTTGGATTAGTGTCACTGGACTTACAGTCCCCTGGGAAAGGCCTGTCTCCCATGATTTCCAGTATACTCCACTTCCAATGAGCTGGAAATGCCACAAGAAAACTGCCTTTCTCACGGTATTTTTGCCTTTTCCATTTCTGGTTTTAGCTAAGAAAAAAAAATGGCATATGTACATGATAGAAAAATCAGAGCATCCAAATATTTGATCTTTAAACTAAATAGAATTCACTGTGAGTTTCAAATAAATTCAAATAAAATAACTTTGGGCACAGTCTCATAAATTTCATTTAGGCAGATATATGCCTACAAGTAAGCAAGATTTATTAAACATTGACTATCCTGAAATTTCATTCCATATACATTGATTGAAGGCAAAGTGGCAGAATAATTAAAATCGGTTAATGTCTCTGAATTTTTGTTTAGGGATACTTACTTAAACTTCCAAAGCACTTCCAAAAATGTGCTATAAACAGATAAGCATATTTAAGTAAATATTTGAGCATTTTTCTACAAGAGGTTGATTTTTGTCTATTTACAAATTTGTAGAAGGGTTTAATTCCATGTTTTAGATTATGTTTCATTAAATGCAGCAAATATTTATGAGTCACTAACTGTGAGCCAGGCAGAGTGCTAATAGCTGGGGACCTACTTAAGGGCACATTGGCATATACTAGTTGTTTTTTAAATATGTGCAGTTAAGAATACAGGACCACCTGGGTGGCTCAGTCGGTTAAGTGTCTGACTTCGGCTCAGGTCATGATCTCACAGTTTGTGAGTTCAAGCCCTACGTTGTTGGGCTGTGTACTGACAGCTCAGAGCCTAGAGCCTGCTTTGGATTTGTCTCCCTCTCTCTTTGTCCCTCCCCCACTTGTGCTCTGTCTCAGTCTCTCTCTCTCTCTCTCTCACCCTCTCTCTCTCAAAAATAAATAAACAATAAAAAAATTTTAAGAATATTTAGATAAGGTAACTAAAGAAATCTGAAGAAAGGAGAAAGAATACAATCCAAGTTGTCATAGAACAATTTAAGAGTGTTCTTTTCTTCCAACAGTGTGCTTAATGTGTTTCTATTATTAGTAGCAGAAAACAATGACTAAAACTTGAGTGAAAATTACTGTTTTTTAATTCCACAAAATCTTGATTTTTGCATACTAGTTAATATTTAAATGTACCTGTAAAAAAATACAATGATCACTGTTTAAATTTTCTTAGTGGGGGGTACCTGGGTAGCTCAGTCAGTTAAGCATCTGACTTTGGCTCAGGTCATGATCTTGAGGTTGGTGAGTTTGAGCCCCATCTTGAGTTCTGTGCTGACAGCTCAGAGCCTGAGGCCTGCTTCAGATTCTGTCTGGCTCTCTCTCTTCTCCTCTTCCACTCACACACTGTCTCTCTCTCTAAAATAAACATTAAAAAATTTTTTTTTTAATTTTCTTAGTGGCAAATGTTCATAAACCAATTAAGCAGATCCTAGTACCAAGGTGATAAGAATTGTTATTAATTCATATATACATATTAATAGATATGTTTAGATTAATCTATTAATTTTTACATACATACTACATACATAACATGTAAGATTAAGAGCTCAAAATATGGAGTTGGTCAGATATACATGGGTCTGAATTTTTGTTCTACCTCTTTGTAGCTGTGTGGTCATAACTGCTTAACATCTCTGCACTACAGAGTCCACATCTATAAAATAAGTGTTATAATAGTAACTACCTGATACAGTGATTGAGAGAATGAAGTGAGGATGTACATAAACTGTTTAGCTGAATGCATAGTGAGAATGCAGTGAATGTCTGCTTTCATCAGTAGTAGTAATACTAATAAGATTAATGAAAAATGCTGTTAATAAACTACAAAAAGAAAGAGAATTGAGAAAAATTGGGGAAAGCTAATGATGTTAACATAAATAAGTTTAATAAGACTAGAAATTGTAATAATTATGAATAATTAAACCATGTGTATATTTCATGTTGTAACTCAAACATATGATAGTATTTGAATTTTAACACTGAATCTAGAGCATACTCAAATCCAGGAGTTTGAATTATCTATATCTAAAGAATATTTCTCTGCAATTCACTCAATGTGCCTAAGAATAGCTTACATATAAGCACAGCTCAACAACCATTTCTTTGCTTCTGGTTCTGAGCTGTGAGCTGTGAATAGTGTGATGAGATGTGAGCTGCTACTGGAGTTTCTGCTGTAAGCATGGGGCAGCATTTCCAGTCTACAAACAGCCCCCACTGCTAGCATAGTATTGGAAATACAGTGTTCCTGTTACTTAAGAACATTAGAAAAACATGGCTCTTTAGACAATCAATGACATCTCTATTAGAGAAATTTTCTCTTAGCTGGAGTAAATACTTTTCTTGCCTCAAAGAGAAATAGCAGTCTAATATCAAAACAGCAGTCTTAACCCTAGGAATGTATTCAGACAGAAGGGGGAGGAGGAAAAGTAGCAGTTTTCAGGGGGCTCCTAGATCTCACCACTGGTAGGAAGGAATATAGACTGTCTGCCTGAGGGTGCTGCACAGTTTTATCTGAGCACAGCAAGTTAACTTCTCCAGAGAGAAGAGAATATATGCTATAGGAAGAGAATGAATCTGCACTTGCCTAGGTGAAATGAAAGATGAGGAGGGTATCTGCTCCGTCCTTGGGCTTGCCCCAGAGGCAGCAGCATTACTGTAGTAAAGAGTCTCCCTCTTTATTGTGGTAATCATTTTGCAGTACATACACATATCAAACCATTATGTTGTATACTTGAAACTAATATAATGTTATATGTCAATTAATTCTCAAAAAAATGAGCTATGAAACAGAAAAAAGAAAATTTCAAAGCTATATCTGAAGTACCAGTCCATGAAACCAGTACTCCTGAACTGTAACAGAGTATTGTTCACCATGGAAAGTAATTTGGGCTGACAAGGAGTTCTTACTCACTGAGTCTAAGGTTTAGATAGTGGAAACAATGTTATAAGGGGTTCATAGTTGAGAGACCAGATGAGTTAATCAGATAAGTTTACATTAATGGAAAATAATTTAGATTCAACCCTTTGTCATATGCCCTCATGAAGAGCTTTCACAATTGGCTTACCATATAACATCAATAAAACTTCTCTCATGATATAAACCAATACTTACCATTTGTCAGGTTAGTCTCTTTAGACACTAGTTGTACCAGCTTAAAAGTAGAAAACTGTTTCCTGTTTGCCCATATAACTATTTTTACTAAATAGTGGCATGGACGCAGGATGAATGACCAAGTAAAATGTCTCCAGTTTATCAGAGATATAGCAATTTTAAAACCTCGCAAAAATGTCTTGTTCCTATCCAGTCTCTACCTCTATTGGGACAGCAAACCAAGTATGATGACTTTACGTGGGCTGGGACGTGCCTATTAACAAGTAACTCATTTCTCTTCATTTAATATAGTTGTCAGATCTTGAAGTCAATATCAAACTCCGAATAAAACTCTTGAGAGATCTTCTACATCCTTACTCGGAAATGCATTATATACCTTTCCATGAGGGGGGAAAAGGTCAGGCAAGAGCAAGAATGCCAGTGGTAGAAATAAAGAAGCCTCCCAGCTGTGCAGGGGGATCTCTGTAACAGCCACAGAATCTAAGAGGATGTTGGATTGTGGCATGTGATCTCTCTAGACATAAGCTGGAAACCAAGACAAATTAGGATCATCTAATAGCTAGAAGTAAATAAGACCCTACAGAAGGGCACCCATTCCTCCTGAGATTTGGCAGGAGGCTGAGAGAGTTTTCTCTATACTGCTCCCCAAAATAGACTTATGATTATTTCGTATCCTAACTAAATTTCTAGGCTTAATTGGCCTGGACAAGTACCCATGACATAAGTGACTCTGAATTCTCCAAATCAATGTTTTCCTGTAGTTAAAACAATTAGTGAGTACAGGAAAACATTAAAACAGATCATATTTCTCTTTCTGGGGAAAACCAGAGATTTGTTTGCTTTTGAATCATGAAAAAGATCAGAATACTTTTTTCTACTACTAGTAAGTCATTAATGCCTGTCATCTGAAATGTTGCTTTTGCCAAAGATTGTTTATAAATGAGCAATTAGAACTTACTGAAGCATTTTAGATGAAGCTTATTTAATTGATGAGTGAGCTAACACCATATATCAAGTTGTAATTTTTCTTCCTTAGCAAAAGCATGTGACATTAGGAGACACAGTGCAGGGTTTCTTTGTATGAAAGTCATATGCCAAGATTGAGACTATTTACCACAGAAACAAAATGGGGAAAGCTACTGGATATAAATAAAATAATAGCCATTTTATACTCACAGCAATAACTTGCCTATATATTTTTGTAGTTTGTGTGTGTGTGTGTGTGTGTGTATGACAGAGAGAGAGAAAGAGAGAGGGTGGGAGGGGGAGAGAGAGAGAGACAACCAAGCAAGATAAAGGATGACATTTGTTTTGGGGAAGAGGTAGCACTATTTTGATCCCTAATGGTGGTTATCATAAACATGAAAATCATGTTTCTTTATTGAATAAGATTCAGGAAATTAGCAGAGGTAAAACTCTATCATTTCAATCATTATGCAAGAAATTGGAGGGAAAAAACTGCATTTTAGGTCAAAATGATCAGGTTTTCTCTCTGCTATATAGCATGTAATGTAGATTGTAAATAATTGTAACGTAAGGATTAGAATTTAGCTTCTAAGTCCTATATTTTAATTTGATACAAAATGATGTGTCACAGTAATATTTATATTTTTCTCATTTGATCCTCAGGGGATAGAAATAATCCACATATTATTCTTGCATGATAGATATTCCCAAATCTCCAAATTTAAAGATCAGAGCTTCACAAGGGAAAATTACAAATAACCCCCTATGAAACACTGATTTTTTTCCTCTTATTAAAGCTCTTTTAAGGATTAAAAACTTCCTTATAGAGAGTATCAGTGCTGGAACATGATTAAGGTAAAGCTGAAGTCAGACGGCTCAACAGAGAAGCGATTTCTTGACAATCTTCCTTTCTCCAGAATAGAGCTGATTTGCAATCCATTGATATCAACTACTTAAGCAGAGCAAACTGTGGTGAAAGCTTCAAACATTGAAATTGGCAGGTTTTAAACCTTTATATCTTTGTGTCTCCTTTTTAAAAGAGTTGTCAGAAACAGAAATGCTATCTTCACGTGCAGAGGGAAAAGAAACATGCTCTTTCTTGGAAGTTCTCAATGAATGTGAAAGTAAGTGAATGGTCCCCTCCAATGCCAAGGGAAAGCTTTGAAAGCAGGGGAATGTTTTGTTAAGATTAGCCATTTCCCTCCTGACGGGACAACCAAAGACACATTCCCCTATCTCTATCCTTTGCCATATCCTCATTATTCAAGACTAAAATCACTCTAAAGTCACTCTATGCTCTGTGGTGTTGAATACTCTACCTGGAGCTGAGGGAAAAGGAGGAAAAAAACAGGACCCTGACTCAAGGGACATAATATGGAGGGACATGGATTCATGCAACCACCCAATATGACAAGAACTCATCACTCCCTGACTCTGAAAGGTGATGTATTCCATGAACTGTAGGAAACTCTTTTGGGAGGAAAGAAGGACAATTATTTCATGTTCCTTCTGTTTCCATGTAGGAGGACTCTACCTAGATGAACATTGTCTTTCCTACCTCCTACTCCTCCCCCAGGGGAAGGAGAAATAAATGAAATTTCTGAATGGATAATTTCAAAAACAATCCTCTGATCTTAGCATCCTCCACGGCACCCCTTCCTCCTGAGATTTGGCAGGAAGCTGAGAGAGTTTTCTCTATACTGCTCCATCTGTGCACTTGAAAGTCTCCTCCAGTAACGGAATCCTGTGATTGTCCAGCATGCCAGTACTGGGGGTAGGGGCTGAGGATAAAGGATTATTAACAAGCATATTCTCCTCCGTACTTAAGGCATAATTTGAAATCAGCTTTGTCAATGTAACTAAACAAGTAATATTTGGCCTGCATTCTTCTTCTGCACTTCACTCTAAATGTGTTCCACAATTGGTTGGGAAAGAAGGAATTTTATTAAATGACTCACTTAAATCCTAATAGCTTCCAGCTGTGTAAATAAATTAATGCTCATCAATAAATGGCTGGCTTTCAAAGACCTTTTCTTTTATTACCATCAATATTCTTACTCTATTAAGCAACTGGAGGCAAGAAAAAATGATTAATGTAAATGGAGGGGAAAGTGAAGTCATGAACATAGAAAGTAATCATAAAAGCAAGTACATCTATAGCTGTATAAACCACCTTGGTACTTAGGGACCCATGAGTGTAAGGACCTCCCCACACCTCCATCTGAAGGACATTCTGGGCGTGGTAAATTAGAGGGAAATTCCAGTGAAGTTCACTTAAGGCCTTGATTGGTTTGCAGTTTCATAGACACAGGAATGGACTATTTCATTTTGGGATAGGAAGTGGTTTGTGAGATGCAAAAGGAAATATTGAATATCCCACCTATATTATTTCATTTAATCTTCACAAAAACTGGGTAAAAGAGATACTGGTCTTTTCTCATTTATAGATGAAGAAATAAGGCTTAGATACATAAAGCTGCTTGCCCAAAACATCAAAGATTGGAACTAACTGATCCCGGGTTCAATTCCAGATCTGCCAAAATCAAAGCTTTGCTTTAACCACTCTGTCATTCTGCCTTATTCATCTTGCTACTACCAATGTCAATCACCTTGAAACCAATAAGTAAATACCTGTTGAATTGAATAAAATTAAGAGTGGAGTTAAAAACATTAAAGCATTAAAAACTGCTCTCTTCACTCAGTTTTCCTGTTTATAAACATTGCAATTGATAAGCCACCTAGAACTAGAATAAGTTAAATACCAGAGAATCAGAACAACTATGAGATTTAAAACCTAAAAGGACTAACTAATCCAAGAGAAAAATCAAGAATCCTGAATATGAAGTTTATTTAACAAAGTGGTGACTAAAGGCATGATAATAGCCAACAAATATTTTTCAAGTATAAACATGAATAATGAAAGGATGAATTTAATTAAATATATCAATTTGAGGAAATGGAAATTTAGGTCTAATTTAACAGAAAGCATTTTAACCATGGGAACTCAAATGTCACAGAATAATCTCAAAGGAATAGATCTTCTACTTCAGACATTTAAAAATAGATGGTGTTTACCCAAAGGAAATGGAAGAATATGTCCACTCAAAGACTTATACGTAAATGTTTAACTGAAAACAATCCAAATGTCCAACAACAGATAAACAAATTGTGGTATAACCATACAATGGAGTACTATGTGTCAATAAAAAGGAATGACCAGTTATTACATGCAATAAGATGGATGAACCTCAAAATAATGATGCTGGGTAAAGGAAGCAAGACCATAATAGAGTACATACTCTCTGATTCCATTGATATATATATATAAGTCTATACAATGTAGTGGTTGCAGGGGGTGAGAGGTAGATGCAACAAAGGAATAACAAAGGGATATAAGGAAACTTTGGGGGTGATGTATATATTCATGAGGTGATTGTGGTGATTTCATGGGAGTATATATATGTCAAATATATATGTACACTTAATATATATAAGGTTTATTTTATATCAATTATACCTCAATAAAGATGTTTGAAAAACAGCAAATGAATAAACATCTTTTTAAAAAAATAGACTGTGGAACATAGTACAGCATAAGGCTATAAGGCATTGCTCCAAAAAATCAAAAGAACAGAATGGCTATTTTCCTCCACAATATACTTCCTAACTACCTACTTCTTTCATGGTCAATCTCTTTTCCTACGTTCTTAATCCATGCAGTATATTGCTATTTGGAGCAAATAATAAAGAAAACAAAAATCACTCACAATCCTACCATGCAGAGGTTATGTTTATTAACATTTGAGGATATTTCTTTCCAGTTATTGAATATTGGGATCATATTCTCAGTATTTAGATTTAGTTTTAATATCAGTTCATAAGAAGGAAACCTCTTGCAGTGTTGTAGGAATGCAAACTAGTGCAGCTACTGTGGAAAACAGTATGGAGGATCCTCAAAAAGTTAAAAATAGACCTACCCTACAATCCAGTAATTGCACTATTGGGTATTTACCCAAAAACACTAATTCAAAGGGATACATGCACCCCTATGTTTATAGCAGCATTATTTACAATAGACAAACTATGGAAGCAGCCCAACTGTCCATCGATAGATGAATGGATAAAGAAGGTGTGGGGTGTGTGTGTGTGTGTGTATTATTCAGCCATAAAAAAAGAGTGAAATCTTGCCATTTGCAACAAAATGGATGGAGCTAGAGAATATAATGCTAAGTGAAATAAGTCAGTCAGAGAAAGATAAATACCATATGATTTCACTCATATGTGGAAGTTAAGAAACAAAACAAATGAGCAAAGGAAAAAAAGAGAGAGGGAGGCAAAGACAAGCCAAGAAACAGACTCTTAACTATAGAGAACAGACTGATGGTTACCAGAAGGAAGATGGGTGGGAGGACAGGTGAAATAGGTGGTAGGGATTAAGGAGTGCACTTGTGGTGAGAACTGGGTGATGTGTAGAATTGTTGAATCGCTATATTATACACCTGAAACTAATATAACACTATGTTAACTATAGCAACAATCAAATCAAATAAAATCAAAGCAAAAGGTAAAAGTAAAGACCAAAAATATCAGGTTCATATCATTTGTATTGTATTTTATATAAACTTTCTGTTCCTCAAACTTTTCAAATATATAGAAAAGAGTAAAAAGTCCAACATTTATGTAATCATTCCTTGACTTCAGTTTTTTCTTCAATTTATTTTCTTTTAAAGAAACAAACATTTAAAAAAAATTTTTAGCATTTATTTATTTTTGAGAGACAGAGACAGATCATGAGCAGAGGAGGGGCAGAGAGAGAGGGAGACACAGAATCAGAAACAGGCTCCAGGCTCTGAGCTGTCAGCACAGAGCCCGACACGGGGCTCAAACCCACAAACCATGAGATCATGACCTGAGCTGAAGTCGGACGCTCAACCAACTGAGCCACCCAGGTGCCCCGAAACAAACATTTTAAATTTTTTTTATGTTTTTTATTTATTTTTGAGAGACAGAGAGAGACAGCGTGAGCAGGGGAGGGTCAGAGAGAGAGGGAGACACAGAATCCGAAGCAGGCTCCAGGCTCTGAGCTAGCTGTCAGCACAGAGCCTGACACTGGGCTCCAACCCACAAACCGTGAGATCATGACCTGAGTGGAAGCTGGATGCTTAACCGACTGAGCCACCCAGGCGCCCCCGAAACAAACATTTTAAAGTCATACTCTCCATTTCTTCTCTCTTTCTCTCAGTATGTTTTTGAGATTCATCCATGTTGATGCATATCAACCCAATATATTTCTTTTGACCATGTCCTATTATATGTATAAATCAGTTTAGAATACCTGTTTCACTTAATATTATATCATGATCATTCTCCAAGCACTTGTGGTTTTCCATTTTTGAAAGGCTCTTCTCCCAGCTCTTTCTGGCTAGTTTTCTCCTCCCTCAGGTCACAACTCAGAGAAGTCTCCCAGACTACACTATCCGAAGTAACTTCCATCCTTTCTCCCACCCAACAAATGGTTATTCTCTTTCTCACATCACCTGCTAATTTCTTTTATAGCATTTACTTTCATTTTCTCCACTTGTTTATTGTATGGTTCCTCCGAGGGATGGTAGTTCCCCCGAGATCAGGAACATTGTCTTTATTGTTCACCTTTTAGAGGAGGGATTTTAAAGAGGGATGTCACATTAGCGCAATGCATGGCACATTAATAGGACTCAACTAATATTTAAGGAAAGAATAAATAGGTAAATGGATGGATAATGGGTGGCAGGAGGCAGAGTTAGATGGTTTGATGCTGATTATGTCATTTCTGGTTCTAATCCTGTGAGGCCCCTGTCAACCAGGAATAGAGGCAGAACTGAAATAAAACAAAAACATTTATTTGGGGGTCTGAATTGCAGTTCAGATGGCACAAATTCAGGAAGCAATCCAAATTGTGTCCCACTAGGGAACAAAAATCAGAGGTTTATAATGACAAAAGGGAATACTTGCATACATTGTTTACAAAAAAATTTGGTTGGTGTGGGTGGCAGAAAACTAATCTTGGCTAAACATAATTGATTGCTAAGGCTAACACTAAGTAAAGTATGTTACTGTAGCAAGTTGCCGGTGTTCCTGCAGTGTCTTTGGCACATTTGCAGTTTGGCCCAGTTCAAAAGTTCATCACCCTACCCTGGGAGGATATACATAGACACACCTTTTTAATGGCCTCCTGGCTTCATTTTAAAACCCCTTAACATAAGTGACTCCATTTTGTTTTACTCTTCACACCTGTTTCTACCATCAACAAGCCCAGGAGAACTTACATTTCATATCTTATCCCTTAGCCACATTTGAGCCTATCTACTCTGGACAGCCAGATAGCTAGGACTACTGTAAAAATAATGAACTTCTAAATGCTCTGTTTGCAGAGTGTGAAAGCTATAGTTTAGTCCCTTCAACTTCTCTTTTCAAATTATCAGTTCAAAGAGAAACTGAAATTCTGGCCATTCAGCTAGATGACCAGAACATATCCTTTATTTCATTATCCCGAGGAGTATTCATGATAGACCACAATTAATTTATAGCTAGTTTTATGAATTGTTTATGATTTATATAGCACTTAGATTACTTTTTCATATCTAAGTAGAGATTTTCTAAAGTTTTGCAAATTTGAAGAGATTTGTATACCTACAAGTTTCTACAGTTGCTTTGTGAATTTTATAGAGTTGGCTGTGCAATATAATGAAATATGGAAATTTTTAGATAGTAACTTTAACTTTTCATAATATCTATTATTAAGGAGCACACATGTATACAAGCATACGTTCTTCTGAAATGGTATAAAAATTGTTTGAAAAATTGGCTTAGAATAATTTAAAGATCCATATACTTCTACTGAATTAAAGCGGTTGCTTTTATTCTTTAGATATCACCCAGATTAAAAATATTCATTGTATTTGAGGATTTTTAAAATGGTATATACTTTGCAAATGTAATAACCTGTTTTAGTAAAATACGTGATAAAACTAGGCTGCATTTATTTTGCACTTAACTATATGCAAAGCACAGCCCTAAGCACTTCTACAAATATCTCATTGAGGCATCACAACAATGCTATAAGGGAGATATTACTTTCTCCATTTTACATGTAAGGAAAAGAGGATTTAAGAGGTTATTTAACTCATCCAGTTAAGTGGTAGGACTAAGACTAACTAACTCTAAGTTATCTTTTAACCACTACACAGTAAAGGAAATCAGGTGTAATATACTTATTTTTTTCATAATGTTTATTTTTAAGGGAGAGAGAGACAAAGTATGAGGTGAGAGGCAGAGAGAGAGGGAGGCAGACTCTGCGAAGCAGGCTCTAGGCTCCAAGCTGTCAGCACTGAGCCTGACATGATCTCAAACTCATGAGCTGTGAGATTATGACCTGAGATGAAGTTGGACACTTAATTGACTAAGCCACCCAGTTGCCCCAGAAATGAGGTGTAATATAGATGAGAAAATAAAAATCACCCTCATCTCATTATCCAGAGATTACAATTTTTAACATTCTACTTTATTTTTGTCTACTTTTTAGAACCTGTGATTTTATTATATATATTCTGTATTCATCTTTAACTTAATCTTATAAGTATTTTTGAAGATGTTAAATATTTTTTACAGGATTCCTTGTTACTGAGGTTCAATGGTTTAACAATTCCCTTTCCCAAAACTGCTTGCACACTCCACAATTCCTAACCCCTCACAATCTACTAATTGAAATGTGCTTGTTTTAAATAGTTCTATCTTCTAAATCATGTATGTTAATTAAGAAAATATTAAAAAGCCATAAGCATATCCAGAAAGTATTAATTGGCTAATAGAAAGGAAACATAATCGTGTCAGTGTTGTTAAAAGCTAACTATTCTTCTTCAATATTAAAATTCTTCGGATGGTTTTCAACAGAACACGATGAATATGTTGGTTACAATTCTAAAGATTATCCTCAAAGAATAAACCCTGGCATGTTTCTCCTAAAGGTGAGATTAGTATAGTAGAAATGTTTTATGCTGATGATTTTGTATGACTGAAAAAGTATTGATTTTTGGCATCCAAATCAACAGAACAATGAAATACATGCCTTAAAAGTGCAGGTTAGCCTTAAGCATCTCAGAAGGTCATCACTATGATAGATCTGACTGTCTCCAAATCCTAACATTGTCTGCACTCAGGCTCCATGTCACTGTAAATGTGATTTAAGTAAGCTCCTCCAAGCCCAGACTTACAAAACCTTTCAGCAAAAAGATAAGATACAGGTATCATGATCATTTTAAGAAAGGGCACTGATAAGTATATGCTAATGAAACATTTTACTGATGTATTAAATGACACTACTTAAGTGAGATGTTTTAGATTGGCATCACTCAAAAGCCCCCAGGTTAAAATAAAAATATCAACCTATTCTTAAACTCAAAGATTTTGGAAAGCTATCAATATAAGAGATGCAAATTGAATTTTCTGGGAAAAATTAGCAGCAATAACTAGCCAGCACATCCTCTCATCAAGTCTATGCAGATGATTATCATTTTAAATAGCCACTTGCACATTTCCTCTAACATCAAAGAACTTTTGCTGTGTGCATAATAAATGAGGATTTTAATTTCTCTGCAAGACACTTTGGCATTGTGATTATGGTGTGACTCTAGAAATTTTTATACCCCATTTCTAAGCTATTTGTGCTCACAACAAATGGTCATGATTATTATAAAGACTATTTGGATTCGATTATTTTCTAACGTTACAAATAAGTTCTTTATAAACTGCTAAATGTGCAGAGCTTTTTAGCATAGTTTAACTTTTCATTGAAACAAATTTTATTATTAATGTATGAAATGATTCTTATGGCTATTTGTGCTTACAAGAGACCTTTATAAAGTAAATACCACTATTTAGAGAAATAAATAAAATCTGTTTAACATTATCTTGTTATAACTATTTTTGAAACTGGTTATAAGTATATAAATACCTTTTGTTTCTGAGACCTAATTTCCATTATAAGTGAAGCCTGAAAGATCTCGTTAACTTAGTAAAATAACACGCTGTAGGGAATGTTGATCAAATGAATTATAACTGCTTTTGCAGGAATCAGAAATTCAGCTAAGTTTCTTGTAGTTGGTGATTCACTATTATGTATCCTTTTAATTGGCAGTATTTCTACATCATTAATAGAGGAAATACTGTCATCCTAACTATATAAATTGGATTGGCCTTTTTTAATTTTTTTTATTTAATGTTTTTTATTTATTTTTGAGAAAGAGAGAAGGATAGTGTGAGCAGGGGAGGCTCAGAGAGAGAGGGAGACACAGAATCCAAAGACAGGCTCTAGGCTCTGAGCTAGCTTGTCAGCACAGAGCCCAATGCGGGGCCCAAACCCATGAACCCTGAGATCATGACCTGAGCCAAAGTCGGACACCTAACCAACTGAGCCACCCAGGCGCCCCTGGATTTGCCTTTTTAAATGTAACCTACAGGCATACAACTTGAGACTTACGTCATTAGAAAGAGGTATCAATATATTTCCAAGATTTTATAATTACTGAAATAAATGTCTCTGTTTTACCCAAAATATTGACCAACTCCTCACTTACTCCTTATTGGCCTTAGATTCAAAATATTCTTGCTTAATCAAGGATATGCTTAATGTTCTTTCTTAATTTTCAAACATGAAAATTCATCTGCTTTTCCATTTTTAAAAGTGGATTTCTACTTAGCGTACAATTTTGTAGTCCATTTAATGAGCCAATGACAGTTTTTATTTGGTAAAAATAACTTAATTTTGTTACTCAACTGAAACAAACAGGAAGGGGGGAAGCTTTACTTCATGAAAATGCTGCCTTAATATGTAACTAAAGTCCTTAGGAAATCTTTCCATTTTGGAGTGATCAAGAGTGATATAAAAGATATCTCATCTCATAACAAGAGACTTCTAGTTTCTGTGTGGACAAGGTCGTTTCAGTGATAAAACTTGAGTCAGTGAAGGGAAACTCTGACCAAAGATAAGCATCTTTATAATTGTTTACAGAGAACTCAGAGTAATTTACTTAGAAAAAAGGGCTGGTGGTACAACTATTGGAAGTGGCTGTAACTAATCATTTCTATGCCAGAATTTTTGTTTCTCACTCCTTTAAAAAGAGAAGAGAAGAGAAGGAAGGGGGGAGAAAGAGAGAGAGAGAGAGAGAAAGAAAAAGTAAGTGTTGAGTTTATATTGTTGGATTTAGGGTTTGTAGAGAAGTTTTTTCATCATATCATCTTTTTTGCTCCACCTGAATGAGCTCTACAGATGTGCCCTAACAATCTAGGCAACTTCGTATCTGATAATGCCTAAAATTACATACTAAGTGGAGCATAAGTTGAGTTTTTATCCATAATAACCAAAGACAATGTCAATATTGTGCTCTACTGCACAATAGATGTGCAGATATTTAGATATTCCTCCTCTACTGCACAGACTGAAAATGCACACCTGTTCCACAGTTGGGTGTTTGTTTGTTTGTTTGTTTGTTTACAACTGATTTCATCCAAATGCTGCCTGAGTAGAGAATCACAGCTTCTTTCCCAACTCAATTTATCCTTGTCAATTAAATAAAACAAACGAAATGTCAAGAAGTCTCAAGAAAAATGTATTGAGTAAGGCCCACTTTATTGTCTCTGGTTCAGAGTGAAGGGTAATTTAAATTGCACAAGTGAAACATGCTGGGAAAGCTATAGACTTGTAATGCTTTCCTAGAGGACAGAAGGTACTTTTCATCTTGCAATTGAATTAGTATAATGGATCGCTAATTTGTTTCAAGTAACTGTTTTTTTTTTCATAACCACTGAATGGCCAGAAATTGTATGCCTTAATTCTATCTCTTTGTTATTGTTAAAGCAAGATTTACTATATAGTGAAGACATTTGTTCTTCGAGTACATTCTTGGGAAGTTAAAGTTACATACCTGGAATTGGCTTTCAGGATAAGCAGAATCAATATCAGCTACTCCAGAAAGGTGCTATGACAAATGAGTCCAGTGTCTGAAGGTCAGAAGTTGAGCCAGTGTCCTTGACCCCTCTTCTCTGAGATGGCTAAGGACATGAGGAGGGCTCTTCTTCATATTGTGTTGCCTAACATTGTAAAAATTACAAAATGGCAAGTTGTTCAATGCCACTTATATTGAGGAATTACGTTCTATGTGTTTTTGTCTGTTTAATTCATAGCTGTATCCTCTTGGCCTAGAACAGTGACTAATAAATCTTAGTGTCTAATAAATATTTCCGAAATCAATCTTTCCAAAACCTTGTATCCTGGTGCCAAAAGCTGACTTCTTCTTTACATGCCTAAGATAAGAGCCACTATTTAACAATAACATATTCTTAACCATTTTATATCTATCATGTAATTTAATATTTAAAAGGATTGTTTAAAGTTTATTTATTTATTTTGAGAGAGAGAGAGAGAGAGAGAACATGCATGAGCAGGGAAGGGGCAGAGAGAGAGAGAGAGAGAGAGAGAGAGAGAGAGAGAGAATCCCAAGCAGGCTTCATACTGTCAGGGCAGACAATGTGGGGATTGAACTCACAAACCATGGGGTCATGACCTGAGACAAAATCAAGAGTCAGACACTTAACTGATTGAGCTCCCCAGGCACCCCTAATTTAATCTTTTTAAAAGCTCTTGGGAAAAAATTTTTATTATCCTAACTTAAAAATAACAACCACAACAATACTTTCTTAAAGAGAACACTAGTGTTTCGGACTGAATGTTAGTGTCTCTCCAAAATTCATATGTTGAAACCCTATTCCCCAAGTTGTTAGTATTAGTCGGTGGGGCCTTTAGGAAGTAATGAAAATTAGATGAGATCATGGGAGTCGGGCCCTCATGAATGTGATTAGTGCCTTTATAAGAATGGCAAGGGAGCTCACTCCCTCTTTCTGCTGTCAGCCCTGTGAGGATACAGGAAATCCATACTCTGCAACCCAGGAGACAGCCTTCACCAGAACCCATACATGCCAGCACCCTGATCTCAGACTTCCAACCTCCAGAACTCTGAAAAATAAATTTCTATTGTTTATACCCACCCAGTCTATGGTACCTTGTTTTAGCAGCCTGAACTAAGATCACTAGGAAACTTGTCCAGATTTTACAGACCAAGTGGCAGAGTCAAAATGGTAAGTGACAAAGGAAAGGCTTACATCTTGCTGTCAGCTTGGCCATTTTCTCCCTACTTCATTTTCTCATGTGCAAATTGAAGGCAATAATTCAGGCTCTAGAATGGAGCATATCTAAAGTCAACTGAGCCAATCAAGATCTGCACAAAAATAGTTAATCCCTCATCGATGTTAATCAGCAAAAATATTTATGGAAAGCTTTTTATTCCAGATATATAAAAATATTCAGTTTTTAAAAAACACAAGTTTGAAATTCATTTGTTGCGTATATAATCCATTCACTTGATTCAGAGTTCACAAATTGTAAAATAATGTACTAGTGTCCCTTAGCTACCCTGACCATGAAACTCGGGAAGCATGAATTTTTAGCTATATTCAATAGATCTAATATGTAGTATTTTCTTTATCATTCTTTTCCATATGTTCCACAATTCCTGCTTGGTTATTTTCTTTACTCAAGAGTTTTAAGATAAAGTTTTTGTATTTTATTTTCTTTCTTGGCTGCTTTTCCCCCTCTGTTTTAAAAAGGTTTTCTAAGTTTGTTATAATTTTTACTTGTATTACACTGGAATCACAGAATGTTGTTTGTGCTATTTCCACTTTTTTAGAATTTATTTAGGTTTTCCTTATGGCCTTGTGTATGCTTAAGTTTTTTAGTATTGCAGAAACATTTGGAAATAGAGCATATTCTGAGTAGCTGAGTGTGTGTGTATATGAGTGTGTGAGTATGTAGTTTACTTAGGGGTTCTAAATCATTACCCTTTTTCATGTCCAATCAACTGTCATGAATTATAAAATAGTAACTATATCTCTCACTGAAAATCTCTTCTACTTTTCTTATACTTCCTATGTTGTCACTGAAAATCTCTTCTACTTTTCTTATACTTCCTATGTTGTCTTTTTTATTTTGTGAATATTTATGCTATATTATTTGATGCACAGGTATTCATAACTATTATGAGTTGGACATTTTAGCATTAAGATGTACCCTTCTTTATTTAATATGTTTGAAGTCTGAGTTCAGTGTGTCAGATAGTGAAATTACAACCCCTGCTTTCTTTTGTTTTCGCTGGCCTGATAGGTTTACCAATTATTTTCATCTTTTATAATTCATTTGTTTTAGGTGTGGCTCTTATATACAACATAAAATGGAGTCTTAATATGTGATCTGATCTGAAAGCCTTTTTTCTTTAATAAGTGAGTTTACTGATATGGCAATATGCCTAATTGTAATGTGTCACTATTCATTTACCTAGTTTCTATTAATTTCTCACTGTATGCAGTTCCCTATCTTCTTTCCTCTCTCTTCTATACCATTTGATCTTAATAATTATATTATCTTTCTTAGTATTTAAATTTGTGTTCGTACATCTATGAAACTTACTAATTGATTTGTCACTTTGAAATCATCCACTAGTTATTTAAAATGAAGAGAAATAATTTATTCAACCTTATTTGCTCCTTCCACTCCTAATTTTTGTGGTTGCAATTTTTTGCCATATCAGCAGGGTATATAATACTCACTCTATTCTGCCATCTTGATCCCCACCCTTATTTCAGTGTTTTTGGTAGACCTAATTAAAGATTCAGTGCTCATAAAGAGTGCTCTTAATATTCATTCTTCACAATTTGTCCAGTTGAAGTTCTTTATGAGAATCATCAAGAAGTCTCATGAAAACAATATTCCCTCTGAAATCGATGTGTAATGTGTGAAAATGTTGTCTCCCACTGAACATCACTTTGAGGAAGTATAAAATCCTTGGTCATGCTTTCTTTCTTTGACTTGACTTTTTTTGTTGATATTCCTCCACTTTCTCTCAGCATTGACTTTTGCTGTGAAAAAGTCTGAAGACAGCCTCATGTTTTTACCCCTTATAGGTAATTATATTTTTCTTTACTCCTCAAATATTTCTTCATTTATCTTCAAAGTTGAGCATGCTTGGGGTGCCTGGGTGGCTCAGTTGGTTAAGCATCCAACTTCAGCTCAGGTCATGATCTCATGGTTTGTGAATTCGAGTCCTATGTCCAGCTCTGTGCTGGCAGCTCAGAGCCTGGAGCCTGCTTCCAATTCTGTGTCTCCCTCTCTCTCTGCCCTCCCTCTCTCATGCTCACTCTCTCTCTCTCACCTCCACAAATAAATAAACATTAAAATTTTTTAAGAAAAACAAAGTTGAGCATGCTTACTTGGTTATAATGCTGCTGTCTTTCCTGGATCAATTTTCCCTGGAACATGATGTATACTTAGGCAAATTCAAAGTTCTTTTATTGCAAGAAAGTTAATTACAAATGTTTTCTCTGATACATTATTTTTTTTCCCTATTGGGAATTGCAAAGTCTCTCTTTGCCTATCTTCCATTTCTATCCATTTTTCTTTTATCTTTCTTTCTTTCACCACCATTTCATATTGTATTCTTCACAGTGTTTTCAACAGTTCCCTTGCAAGCAACCACAACAAAAAATATAAAAGGAGAGTCAGAGGTGGAGAGGACGAAGAAATACAAATAAAATACAAATGCAGTATAATATACAAACACAAATAAGAGCATATTTGTTTTCAATAGTTTCTTTCGTCTACTCTCCCTTGTTTTTTTTCTGTTATCACTACCATTTTTCTATTTTTATTTTTCCCCCAGGATCCCTGAGCTTTGCCAGGTCACACGTCATTTCTTTCCATCATTTTACCATCTCCTCCCAGAGCTCTTGCATTTCTGTCCAATGCTCTTGTTTCATGGAAGCAATTATTTTATCATGTGTTTTTGATTCACTTTGCAATTTTTTTCTTAAAATAGATCTAAATCTGCTCTTTGTTTTTCCTGACCTTCCTCCACATTCTCTTCCTGTTCCTCCTCCTTCTCTTCTACCTCCTTCTTCTCTCTTTCTTTCTGTCATTCTTTCTCCTCCTCACCCCAATTTGTATCTCTTTTTATATCCTTTACATGGTGGTGGGAGGGTTTGATAAGGTGAATAAAATGGATTAGTTTGTTAATACTTTTATCACTGATCCATGAATGGACATCTTTAATCTTTTATCATTTATTTCTTTCCATATTAATAATAGAATAACACCACAAAACCACCACTCAATATTAGACTGGAATATTAACTATATCACAACTCTTTGCCCCTCCCTCTTTCTGTCTCCCACCTTCATCCAAACTAATCAGTATCCTGAAACTTAGTTTTATCAATCTTCTGCCTTTCAAAAACAGAATTCCATTACATATTATATATGTATATATTTTATGTACACACATACACTTATATTCCTAAAATATGTTTTTTACTTTAATGGTTTTCAACTTTATAAAAGCCAATTAAACATACAACACATGGTGTGCAAAGAGATTTAATAATAATAACTTTGGTCAGATAAATAAAGATCAAGAATAAAATGGAATAATGTTTTATATCCATTCTATTGGCAAAAATTAAGTGTTGTAATATGTCTTTGAAATCTCTTTTATATAATCATTCCTGTTTGGGTTTTTTTCTGTTGTAGAAACGTTTTATAAACTTACAAGCTGGGGTGCTTTTTTTGTCACTCACTTTTGAAAGACTTGGGTTTTGGTTCCTGAGATCAATTATTTATAGAAAAAATTAATATAGAGTGTGAGTGATATTCCTAGATATCTGATTTTTTTTACTGCAGGATTTTTGTATGTGAGTTATATTAACTCTTATTTTTTCCCAGAAAGTGAGTCTTGATTTAGATCTACCCCGTATGTTTGTCACAGTGAAACTAGTCCCAGGTAACAACTCTAGGCACTAACTGGTTTATCTTGTTTCTGCTGCATAACAGTAAGTAACTAGGATTTCAGAATTGCATTTCAGGTTTTATCCCTCACCTCCCAAGATTATATACTCATGTGTAAAAACATTAATTTTGAGGCCATAATGGGGCAATAGGAACTGGAATTATCTTCTATTTAAAATCACTTAAACCACAGATAGAATATATGAAACAACACTTGTCAGATGCTGATCCATGAAAGAGAGGAAACAAATGAGGCAAGCCCTCCACATGTGTCAGCTGAATTCCTAAAGAATGTTTCTAGCCTTCTTAACAGAATAAAGGAACCCAGGAATAACCCCACAATCTATTTGAGGAGATAGAAGTGAGCATCCAAAAACACCAAAGTAGCTAGGATTTACAGAGCAGAGTACTAGAGAAACCTTCATAGAAGTGGGGCGGGGGAGGGGGTTGGGTCTAGGTACATTTTGAATATTCTACTGGGTACTGATCAGTATGTTTATTAAAAAAGCTATTAAAGATCAAGTTTAAAAAAAAAATCAAATGGAGCAGGTAGAAAATCCCTGGACCTCAAACAGGGGAAGAATAGTCCATGTTTCCACCAGCTAGAGAAGAAGAATATTGGAATACATGGGGTACCTAAATACTAAATGGTGTTTTCACAGTAGTAGAAAAAATTTAGTTCTAAACTAACTTCTGAGCCTGGGTGGCTCAGTCAATTAAGCCTCTGACTCTTGATTTCGGCTCAGGTCATGATCTCATGGTTCATGAGTTCTCTCTCTCTATCTCTGTCTCTATCTCTATCTCTCTATTTCTATCTCTATCTCTATCTCAAAATAAATAAATAAACTTTAAAAGTAAAACAAAATAACTCTGTCCTGCTCATGCCAAACATAGCTTAAAAGCAGGACTCAAAAGAATCTTTTTCCAATTTCCACTCTCCATGAACAGAGTTTGAGAATACTTGGAAATATATGAACAACCAAGAAGAAAATTTACAATCTCTGATATTTAATGGATAATTGTCAGGCATATAGAGAAGCAAGCTCTGAGATCCATAAAGAGAAGGAAAAAACTTAAAACAACCCAGAATTGACAGATGATGGGATTAATATACAGAGATATCAAAACAGTTTTATAACTGTTTTGCACATGCTCCAAAGTATAGAACAAAATATGAATATGTTAAGAACATAGTAGATATAAAAAAGATCCAAAATGTAATTTTAGACATGGAAAGTACAATGTCAGATAAAAATTATACTTGATGAGATTAACAGATTAGACACTGCATAATAAAGGTTAATTTAAGACAATGTAATACAAACTATCCAAATTCAAACACAGAAAAAAAGACAGAAAAATTAAAAGTAGATCAGTGAATTCTTGGATAACTTTAAGCAGCCTTATATAAGTTTAATTGGAGACTCAAATAAGGGGAGAATGGAAATAAGATAGAAGAATATTTGAACAAATAGTAGCCAAAACTTTCCACATTTCATGAGTACCATAAATCGACACAAGAAGCTCTACCAATCTCAAGCAAAAGAAACTTGAAGTGAACAACACAAAGTCACATTACAGCTTCTTATAATAAATAATAAATAGAAAAATTTAAAAGCCTCCAACGTAAAAGGACACACAAAAAGAGCAAAGATAATAAAGGCAGACTTCTCTTCAGATACGATACAAGCCCAAAGATAGTAAAACATGTTTATAGTACTAAATGATAACACTGTAAACCTAGAATTCTAATCTCAGTCAAATGTCTTTTTTTAAATGTAAGGAAATATGTCTAGATATTCTAAAGTTGATGGAACTCATTACCAGCAGAATACTGCAAGAAATGTTAAAGGAAATAATTTGGGGTGAAGGAAAGTGATATCAGATGAAAATTTGGATCTTTATAAAGCAATGAAGAGCACCAGAAATACTAACTATGAAATAATTGTCTCTTATTTTTAAATTACAATAAAATATACTTGACTGTTTAAAGAAAAATATTGTAATGAATTTTAGGGTTTATAATACATATAGAAGTAAAAAATATGACAATAATAGTGTAAAGGCCAGCATTACTGTAATACTAAAATGGGGAAAAGATATTAGAATGGGAAAAAAACTATAGACCAATATCCGTCATCTACAGACACAAAACTTCCTAACAATATTTTAGAAATTCAAATTTAACAATATTTTAAAAAATAATATATCATGGTCAAGTGAGATTTATCTTGATACAAAGTATATTAAATAATATTAATGTTTTAAAATATAAAAAATATATTAATGACAAATATTAATAATTTAAAAATATATCACTGTAATTCATTGTACCAAGAACTTTAAAAGAAAAAACCATAGATCATCTAAAGAAATGTGGGGAAAACATTATAATAGCCAACTGCATTCATGATTCAAACTCTCAGCAAAGTAGAATAGAAAGACCTCAACTTCATAAGGGTTACATTTAAAAAGCCTAGAGGTAATATACCAATGATGAAGGACTGAATTTTTTCTCTTAAGGTTGAGAAAAAACCAAAGGCATTTGCTCTAATCACTTCTGTTCAATGTAATGATAAGTCTAGCCAGCACAATCAAGCCAGAAAAAGGAAAAAGCCTACAGATTTCAGAGGAAGATAAAAACTGTTCACAAAAGATATGATTGTCTATGTATAAAATCTAACAAATCTAGAGGACTTCCAAGGCAGATGGCAGAGTAGGAGGATCATCCTGTGGGTATCTAGATAACATCACATCAATGTAAATAACCCAGAAAATGACGTGGAGACTGACAGCACAAACTGTCCACAGCTAAATGTAGAGAAGAGGGTGCATCTAAGAGGATAGGAAGGGCAGAGACATGGGCAGGAACCAAATGGACCTGTGGTACTGTCCTCAGAAGGAAGGGTAGAGGGATGCTGTAGGCATGGATAAGGGAGAGGAGCAGACCCCACAACAGGTTAACATTATGACTTCTTAAAATCAGTGGGGCTTACATCAGGACCTTTAAAAATCAGTGGTTTTTGCTCTGGGAGAGCCAGAGGATAAGAAATTGAGTCCCTGATCTTAAAGAGACAACACAGCAAACAGCCCTGCTGAGATACAGCATAAAAACAGCAGTTTGAAAATACTTGGGCTATAGGAGATTTATTTACCAATTTATTTACTAATCTCAGAGTATGTACTAGAGGGGCAGGAATCTTTGGGAGACTTCTCCAAGAATAAGGGAGCAGGTGGGTGTCAATTCCCTTCTCCACCCCTCAGCCTGAATGCACTGACACCTGTGGGAACCAGTGAAGCTTGAGCACTCTCCACCTAGATTGCTAGCAGCAAGCTTACCTGTACACTCTTCTACAGACCTGCCCCCCTCCATCCCAGTCTGGCCAGGAGTTTTCCCAGGTCCCCTCCCACACAAACTTGCATGGACCTTCCTGGGACTGTACTCTGTCCCCACATTCTCCCATGGACCCTCCCACTAACAAATAGAGACCAAACCCTGCCCACAGTAGGCAGAGAGCCAATGTAGATGACTAGATTGAAGGTAAATACAGCTCAGCCACAACAAGAGGGCACACACAACACATGTAGGGTAACAGGTTCTAGTAAACAGGGGACATTGCACTGCAGGGCACTACAGAACATTTTCATAAAGCCACTACCTTTTTTTGTCTTGTTTTTTTTTTAAATTGTTTTAATGTTTTTTGTTTTTTGAGAGAGACAGACAGAGACAGAGTGCAAGTGGGGGAGGGGCAGAGACAGAGGGAGACACAAAACTGAAGCAGGCTCCAAGCTCAGAGCTGTCAGCACAGGGCCCTACACAGGGCCTGCACTCACAAGATCATGACCTGAGCTGAAGTTGGATGCTTAACCAAATGAGCCAGTCAGGTGCCCCAGGCCACTACTTTTAAGAGAAGGAGGGGCACCTGGGTGGCTCAGTTGGTTGAGCATCCAATTTGGCTCAAGTCATGATCTTGCAGTTTGTGAGTTCGAACCCTGTGTCAGGCTCTGTGCTGACAGCTCAGAGCCTGGAGCTTGCTTCAGATTCTGTGTCTCCACCTCTCTCTCTCCCCCTCCCCAGCTCATGCTCTGTCTCTCTCTCTGTCTCTCAGTGATAAATAAAAAAAGTTAAAAAATTTTAAAAAAAGAGACATAGCTGACTTTCTTCAGACATACGGACAGACACAGAAAGTCAAAATGAGGAAATACAGGAATATGTCCCAAATGAAAGAATAGGACAAAATTACAGCAGGAGAGCTAAATAAAATGGAGATAAGTAATATGCCTGAAATTTAAAGTAGTGGTCACAACGATACTCACTGGATTTGAGAAGAGTGGAGGACTTCAGTGAGACCCTCAATAAAGAGGAAGAAAACATAAAAAAGAACTAATCAGGATAAAGAACTCAATAAAAAATTAAAAATGCACTCAAAGGAATAAATAGTAGACTACAGGAAGCAGAAGGGCATGTCTATGACCTGGGGACAGAGTAGTGGAAAACAATCAGGCTGAACAAGATAGAGAAAAAATAATAATAATAAATGAAAATAGATTAAGAGAACTCAGCAACACCATGAAGCACAATAACATTTGCATTATAGAGAACTCAAAAGGAGAAGAGAGACAAAAAGGAGTAGAAAATGTATTTGAAGAGATAATAGCTGAAAACTTCCTGAATCTGGGGAAGGAAACAGAAATTCAGATCCAGGAGACACAGAAAGACCCAAGAAAATCAATCCAAGGAGCTCCATATCAAGATACATAGTAATAAAATGACAAAAAGTATTGATAAAGAGAGAAATTTAAAAATAGAGAAAAGAAAACAGTTACATACAAGGGAAACCCCATAAGGCTATCAGTTAATTTTTCAGCAGAAACTTTGCCAGCCAGAAGAGAGTGGCATGATATAATCTAACAAGAATACCCTATCCAGTAAGACTATCATTCAGAGTAGGAGAGTTAAAGAGTTTCTTAGACAAACAAGAGTTAAAGGAATTCATCTCTATTAAACCAGACTTACAAGAAATGTTAAAGGGAACTATATGAGTGGAAAGGAAAGATCATAAGCAAGAATGATAAAAGTAGGAAGCACAAAGCAGTAAAAATTAAGTACATATATATAAATAAGTCAAAGGATGCACAAAATAAAAAGATGTAAAGTATAACACCACATACATATAAATTTAGTATTATTAGAATGGCTCAAAGTTAAGTGACCATAAACCTAATATAGACAGCTACAGGCAGAAGATGTTATATATAAACCTGACAGTAACCACAAGTCAAAAACCAGTAATAGATTTGCAAAAAATAAAGAGAAAGGAATCCAATTATGTCACTAAAGAAATCCAGCAAACTGTAAGAGAACAATAGAAGAAAGGAACAGAAAAAAACTACAAAAACAACTTTAAAACAAGTAACAAAAGGGTAATAAAGACTATCAATAATTACTTTGAATGTAAATGAACTAAATGCTCCAATCAAAAGTCATAAGGTGATTGAATGGATAAAAAAGAAAGACCTATCTATATACTGACTACAATAGCCTCCATTCAAAGCTAAAGACACATGCATATTGAAAGTGAAGGGATGGAAATGCATTTATCATGCAAATGGAAGTGAAAAGAAAGTCAGGGTAGCAATACTTATATTGCACAAAGTAGACTTTAAAACAAAGACTGTAATAAGAGACAAAGAATGGCACTATATACTCACAAAGGGAATAATCCAATAAGAAGATATAGCAATTATAAATATTTATGCATCCATCATAGAAGCACCCAAGTACATAACATAGTTAATAACAAACATAAAGGAAATACTTGATAATAATACAATAATACTAGGGGACTTTAACACCTCAACTTACATCAATGGATAGATCATCCAAACAGAAAATCAACAAGGAAACAGGGGCTTTGACTGACACATTGGACCAGATGGATCTAACAGATATATTCAGAATATTCCATCCTAAAACAGCAAAATACGTATTCTCAGCAAGTGCACATGAAACATTCTCCAGAATAGGTCACATTAGGCCACAAAACAAGTCTCAACAAATTCAAAATATTGAATTCATATCATGTGTCTTTTCCAAAGGCGATGCTATGAAACTAGAATCAACCACGAGGAAAATAATTCTGGAAATAACACATATACATGGAGGTTAAATAACATGCTAATAAACAATAAATGGGTCAACCAAGAAATTAAATTAAAAAATACATAGAGGCAAATGAAAATGAAAACACAACAGTCCAAAATCTTTGGGATGCAGCAAAAACTGTTCTAAGAGGGAAGTTTATAGCAATACAGGTCTACCTCAAGAAATAAGAAAAAAATCTCAAATAAACCTAAACTTACATCTAAAAAATCTATAGAACAAGAACAAACAAAATCCCAAACCAGTAAATGGAAGGAAACAATAATGATTGGAACAGAAATAAAAATATGGTAACTAAAACAACAACAATAAAACAGATCAATGAAACCAGGAGCTAGTTCTTTGAAAAGATCAACAAAACTGATAAACCTTTAACCAGACCCATAAAAAATAGAGAGAGGGGGAAGGGAGAGAGAGACTGAGATAGGACTCAAATAAATAAAATCAGAGATGAGAGAGGAGAAATAACACCTGACACCACAGAAATACAAAGAATTATAGCAGAATATTATATGCCAACAATTAGACAACCTAGAAAAAATAAATTCTTGAACCATTTAACCTCCCAAAGCCTAATCAGGAAGAAAATAAAAATTGAACAGACTAGCACCAGCAACAAAATTAAATCAGTAATCAAAAAAACTCCCAACAAACAAAAAGTCCAGGACCAGACATCACAGGTGAATTGTACCAAACATTTAAAGAAAAATTCATACCTATTCTTTCAAACTATTCTAAAAAACAGAAGAGGGGCACCTGGATGACTCGATTGAGCTTCCACTTTTGACTTCAACTCAGGTCATGATCCCAGGGTTGTAGGATTGAGCCATGCATTGGGGCCATGCATAGTGTGGAGACTGCTTAAGATTCTCTCCCTGTCTCCCTCTCTCCCTCCTTCCCCCTCTGCCTCTCTTCTCTCTCTCTCTCTCTCTCTCTCTCTCTCTCTCAAATAAATTAAAATTAATTAATTTAAATTAATTAAAAATTAATTAAAATTAAAAATTAAAAAAAGGAAAGCTGACAAATTCATTCTATGAAGCCAGCATTACCCTGATACCAAAACTAGATAAAGACACTACAAAAAAAGAAAAGTACAGGCCAATATTTCTGATAAACATAGATGCAAAAGTCCTCAACAAAATATTAGCAAGCCAAATCCAACAATACATTAAAAAATCATTCACCACTGTCAAATGGGATTTATTGCCAGGATTTAAGGATAGCTCAGTATTTGCAAATCAATCAAAGTGATACACGACATCAACAATAGAAAGGATAAAAACTATATGATCACTTCAATAGATGCAGGAAAAGTGTTTGACAAAGTACAACATCCATTCATGATAAAAACCCTCAACAAAGTAGGTTTAGAGGGCACATACCTCAACATAATAAAAGCCATATATGAAAAACCCACAGCAAACATTATACTCAATGGTGAATAACTGAGAGATTTTCCCCTAAGATTAGGAATAAGACAAGGATGTCCACTCTTACCATTTTTATTCAACACAGAACTGAAAGTGCTAGCCACAGCAATCATACAAGAAAAAGAAATAAAAGCATCCAAATTGGTAAGGAAGAAATAAAACTTTTACTATTTGCAGAAGACATGATACTATATAAAGAAAAACCTAAAGACCACCAAAAAAGTACTAGAACTGATAAATGAATTTAGTAAGATTGCAAGATACAAAATCAGCACACAAATATCCATTGTATTTCTATACACTAATAATGAAATAGCAGAAAGGGAAGTTAAGATAACAGTGGAAGTTAAGATAACAGTTCTAATTTAAATTTGCACCATAAATAATAAAATACCTAGGTATAAACTTAACCAAGGAGGTTAAAGACCTGTACTCTAAAAATTTAAAACATTGATGAAAGAAATTGAAGATTACACACAAAAAAATGGAAATATATTCCATGCTCATGGATTGGGAGAACAAATATTGTTAAAATGTCCATACTACCCAAGGAAATCTACAGGTTTAATGCAATCCCTATCAACATACCAATAGCATTTTTCACAGAACTAGAACAAATAATCAAATAATCCTATAATTTGTATGGAAACACAAAAGACCCCAAGTAGCTAAAGCAATCCTGAAAAAGAAGAACAAAGGTGGAGGTATCACAATCCCAGATTTTAGGAGTTACTACAAAGCTATACTGATCAAAACAGTTTGATATTGGCACAGAAATAGATCCATAGGTCAATGGAACCAAATGGAAAGCCCTGAAATAAAACCATGATTATATGTTTAATTAATCTGTGATAAAGGAAGCAAGAATATGCAATGGGAAAAAGACAGTCTCTTCAGCAAATGGTGTTGGGAAAACTGGACAGCTCCTTGCAAAAGAATGAAACTAGACCACTTTCTTACACTATACACAAGAATAAACTCAAAATGAATTAAAGACATAATGTGAGACCTGAAACCATAAAAATCCTAGAGGAAAGCACAGGCAGTAATTTTTTTAACACCATCCATAGAAACATCTTTCTAGATATGTCTACTGACATGAGGAAAACAAAAGCAAAAATAAATTATTGGGGCTTTATCAAAATAAAAACCTTCTGTACAATAAAGGAAACGACAAAACTAAAAGACACCTCTGAGTGGAAGAAGATATTTGCAAATGATATATCTGATAAGGAGTTAGTATCCAAAATACATAAAGAACTAGATCTCAACACCAAATAAAATAAAATAAAGTAAAATAAAATAAAAAATGGACAGAAGATGTGAACAGACATTTCTCCAAAGAAGACCTACAAATGTCCAACAGACACATGAGAAAATGCTCAATATCACTTATTATCAGGAAAATGCAAATGAAATCCACAATGAGATATCACCTCACTCCTGTCAGAATGACCAAAAATCAAAACCGCAAGAAACAAGTGTTGATGAAGGAGCCCTCTTGCACTATTGGTGTGAACTGGTGCAGCCAATTTGGAAAGCAGTATGGAGGGTACTCAAAAAATTAAAGATAGAATTACTGTATGATCCAGTAATCCATACATACTGTATGATCCACCACTGGGTATTTATTACCAGAATATTTATAATACTCTTTGAAGATATATATATTTATATATATTTATATATACATTTATATATATAAATGTATATAATGGAATATTCCTTAGCCATAAAAAAAGAATAAAATCTTGCCATTTGCAACAACATGGATGAATCTAGAGTATAATGCTAAGTGAAATAAGTCAGAGAAAGATAAATACTATATGATTTCATTCATATATGGAATTTAAGAAACAAAAAGAAAAAATGAGACAAAAAATAGACTCTTAAACAGAGAACAAACTAAGGGTTACCAGTGGGGTAGGGGTGGGGATGGGTGAAAGAGATGAAAGGGATTAAGAGTATACTTATGGTGATAAGCACTAATACATAGAATTGTTGAATCACTATACTGTATACCTGAAACTAATATAACACTGCAAGTTAATTATACTGGAATTAAAATGAAAAAAATGCAGGGACAGAAAAAAACAAAACAAAACAAAAATTCTAAGAAATACACACACACACACACACACACACACACGCAGCCTTTGGAACTAAATGAGTTTAGCAATAATGCATGATATAAAGTCACTATTGCATGATATGCATGATATGAAGTCACTGAAACTAAATTTTTTAAAATATAATTTGTAACAAAAAACATGGAATATTGAAAGATAAATTTGATGAAAAACGTGCAAGACCTATACACAAAAAAGGCAAAATGTTTCTGAGAAAAGTTAAACAAGATTTAAATAACTGAAGAAACATAACATGTTCATGGATTTAAAAACTCAACATGGTTATGTTGATTCTCCCCAAATTAATAGCCAATGCAATCCTAATCAAAATCTATCTAAGGTGAGTTTTTTTTTTTTAGAAATTGAAAGCTGATTCTAAAATTTATATGGAAATGCAGAGGACCTTGAAAACTAAAATAACTGAAAAAGAAAAAGTCAGAACTTATACAACTTGTTACCAAGGCTCATAAGGTTAGAGTAGTCAAGACAGTGTAGTATTTGATATTGATACAAAAAATAAAGAAATAAACCTGAACTGTAACTTCACCCCTTATACAAAGTTAACTCAAAATTAATCAGAGTCCTAATGTAAGAGCTAATACTAAAATTTCTAGAAAAGAACATAAGACAAAATCCTAGTTTCCTTGAGTTTGGCTGAGTTCTTTAACAGGGCACAGAACCCAAAGTATGAAAGAAATAAAATCAATAAATTTAACTTTATCAAAATTGGAAGCTTCTGTTCTTCAAAAGATACTTAAGAAGAGAAAGGCAAGACTCAGACTTGTAGGAAGTATTTATAAATTATATTTGACAAATAATTTATATTTAGGATGTGTAAGGAACTATTATATCACACTCATACTACAAACAATCCAATAAAAATCAGGTGGACTTTTTGAACATACAGCTTACCATATACAGATGCCAAGTGAGGACAAAGATGCTCAATATTTGTAGTCATTAAGGAAATTCAATTTATAACAATAATATTTTACTATACACTCAATAGAATGGCTAAAATTAAAAAGACTGATTGTATCAAGTGTTGACAAAGATGTGGAGTAACTGGAATTCTCATACATTGCTGGTTGAAATGTATAATAACACAGCCACCTTGGAAAACATTTTGTAGTGTCCTATGATGTTAAATGTGTGTTTACCATACTTCCCAGCCCTTCTACTTCTAGGTATTTTCCAAGGAGAAACAAAAATATATTCCCATACAAAAAACAGTATATGCCCATTATTTCTGGATATTTCTAGGCCCACTTTAAGCAAAAGTACATGAATGTTCATAACAGCTTTATTTTTAAAACGCAAAAACTGAAACAAAATCTTAAATTTTCAACAAGTGAATGGATTAAAAAATGATTATATATACACCAAGGGTATACAATCTTTTTCTGTGAAGAGACAAATAATACATATCTTCAGTGTTCTGGGCCATATAGTCTCTACTCAGTTGTGCTGTTGTAGCATGAAAGTGACTATAAACAATATATAAGCAGATAGGGATGATTAGATTTGGCCAACAACAAACTGAAGTTGGCCAACTGAATTGCCAAGGTTTGATCTATATACAATGAACTGCTACTCAGCAATAAAAAGAAACTGTTGATGCGTGTAATAACATGGATGAATCTTAATTATGCTGAATAAAAAAAGAAAACATACTATATAATTTCATTTATAAAATCCTAGACTTTGTAAAACAATCTAGAGTGACGTAAGGTTTATCAATGGTATTTGTGGCTTGGTTAAAAAATTACTTAGACATAGTTCCTTTACTCCTTTCAACATATTTATAATATTTGATTCAAAGTCTTTGGTAAGTCCAACATCTGGGACAGTTTCTATTTACTATTTGTTTGCTTGTTTGTTTTACTGCTTATGGACCATATTTTCCTATTTATTTGTCTGACTCATGACTTTTTTGTTGAAAAGTAAATATTTTAAATAAGATTCCCTCTCCCAAATTTTTTGTTGTTATAGTTTGTTGTTTTTGTTGTTGCTGCTGTTTGTTTATTTAGTGAGTTTCCTGGACTAATTCTTATTGGTCTGTATTCTTTGTCACGTTCACCCCCTTAAGTCTCTGCTTGGTTGGCTTAGTGGTCTACTAATGATTAGAAAAACCCTAAATTCCCGTTTAAAAGAAGATCCAAGGATGATTTAAATGGGCACAAATAGAGTTCTGTGCCAATACCTGGAGAGAAGAGGCCTTCAATTGTTAACTCTCACTAGAACAACACAGGGAAACTGGCAGTTTCCCAAAAATAGGAAGAAGAAAGTAAAACATGAGTGTCTATTCAGGAGCCATTTCCAGGATATGCCATTATTTCTGGATATTCCTAGGCCCACTTTAAGTAAAATCAAGCCTAGTTACTATGTGATCCAACTCTGAGTGACCCTTTCAAGACCAAGATTGGCCAAGGTCTGAATTTAGCTATAGGGAATCCTTCAAATAATACATTTCTTTGTCCCCTACCTACTTATAGTCTGATTTTGTGTTCCAAAACACAAAATTTGTGTTTTGAAAATACTAGTCCAGGCCTAAATATCCCATATCAATCTAAATTAGTCTGACTTTGGGTCAGCAACATGCCCAACTGAAAGGGAAATATGGCCAAGGGTAGATCTGATAAAAATTAGCAGGTTGTGTCTTTGCTTTGGTGCCTGTGCAATGAAATGGTAAGACCAGGGGCACCTAGGTGGGTCAGTGAGTTAAGCGTCCGTCTCTTGATTTCAGCTCAGGTCATGATCTCACAGACTGTGAGTTTGAGTCCCATGTCTGGCTCTGCACTGACAGTGTGGAGCTTGCTTGGGATTCTGTCTCCCTCTCTCTCTGCGCCTCCCCCCCTTCAAAAATAAGTAAATAAACATTTTTTAAAAATGGTAAGACCAGATATGAGTTACAAATATTGAAAGGGTCATCCAATTCGACCTAACTTTTATCAACAGATGTTCAAAATTCATGTTAATACATAACAATGAACAAAATTATCAGTGGAGTCCTATGTTAAATAACTCCTGTGACAAAGACAATGAGCTATTCTATACATTTTCTGTATTTAAAAGTGTTTAATGAGTAAAAGTTCCCAGATGAAAAAAAAATCTGATTTCCAGAAGATCCTGGGAAGCATTCCAAAGAGAACCATATTAAAAAAGAAAAAAGTGTCAGAGTGTATCATATATTTACTACACTGAGACAGTTAAACTTTAGGAAATTAAACAATACTAACTTAAAAAAAAACAGTTTCCTAAATAGCAGGTTAATTGTGGTGAAAAAGTTTATCCAAACATACCTACCCCAAAGGAATTAGAGTAAATGACTTTTGTTGTAAATTAAATTGTAAGTGACTAAGATAGTCTTTTAACTTGTACTATTTTGTCACATCTACTCCCATCAGTCACATTAATTCTACATTAAACAAAACTAATTGCACAGACGTATCTTCTTGCTGAAAGCACAGCAGTTTCTTGTACAGACTCTTCTATCTTGCTTCTGCTATTTGTCTAGGTACCAAAGTATATCAGTTTTCTTCATATAAATTTTAAAGAAAGATGCAATCCAGTACTATCATACACAAATTTAAAACCTTTTTTTCTCCTAGATTTTGGTCAAAGATAATTTATTTTTGTTAAGAATACTAAATAATCTTCCTAGGATCTAGTATGTAACTCATTATATACCCCAATATTTAATAGTAAGTAGAATATATTTCTTCTTTGAAAACTTGATCTATTCCTTGGCTCTCAGGTTTTATGGACAACTGCAGATGAACAGTTAAAGATCATTGATAAAATCTAATGGATTTGTTTGTGTTACTCATGATATAGTACATTTTAAAAATACACTTCTGGGGCATTTTGTTATTTTAAAATTCAAGGAATGTAAAACCATTGTTAAAAATGTTTAGAACCATTCTACTGTTTCATAAACAATTATTCACAGGCACAATATCAAGATACCACATCAGTTTAAAAATAAACATTTTTCCTATACCATTTTTATAACAGTAACTTGGTGATAGAAAGAAAAATATATTTGTAATAGAAATTACAACGCATATGTGTAAAAGTATGGATTACTTACCTATAACCAGGTTTTTGGAGTTTATGTTTTATTAAGTTTGGCACATATAGTATATTTTATGCTAGAAAAGTCTCCAAAACATGAGATTTTTAAATAAACAGGAATTCTTCCAAATACATAGTTGGGAACTAATCCATCTCTCTTTTAGCCATGAAGGTGGTGCCTCTCCTGCTCCCCAGGTTAAGCTAAAACCAGAGTAATGAAGAGTTAAGCCATTAAAATGCTTGTTAATTATCCATAACTATCTTCCAAACAACTAGAGCCCACTTAGACTTCTAGGTCAGAATTCAAGCCATAGTACCTGGTCTATAATTTCAGAAAACTGTTCAGGTGTGTTTCTCCTCTTCTCATCACTTAAAAATGAATATACAGCAGAATTTTTCATATCATTACCAAGAAAATATGTGTATCCCCATGTCTGTGCTGGCTCAAATCCAGCAGTTCCAAGTACTCAAGACCTCTTTACATTCCCTTGAAAAAATCTATTTGCACCAAACACATTTGGAAGTGAGGCAGATTTTAGTAAAGACTTTGTAGAGGAGGAAAAAAGATTTTACATCAACTTCTGCCATATACCCTGCAGCATATAATAGGTATTTCATAAACACCCATCCAACTTGTACCTTCTTCCTAACTCTCTGGCAGTTCTATCAACTGCCAGCTCAGGAAGAAGGCAGTTTTCTTTTCTCTTCTCGTATCACTCAAAACCTGGGTTTTTTCACCACAATGCAGGAAATTAATCAAAACTTTATTTCAACCAAAGTGGGTTTCCCTGCAAAGTAAATCTCTTACCAATAGCAATAAATAAATAAATAAATAAAAATATTCACATGCTTATGCATTTCTTATATATTTGTTGCACTTAACAATGGTCTTTTACAAAATCTGTAGTGATTCATGAGAGCCATTGGTTTTATATTGAAGACAACCCACATTTTTGTTCCTGTATTCACCTAGAACTCAAACAGCTACATATAGAAAACCTATAAGCACTCTATTAGTACTGGGGTTACCAAAATCCTCCAAAATGAAAAGGCATTCATTTACTTGGTTTTCATACTGAAGCAACGAACATAAAATATATGATGTCTCCAATGTATTTAGCAAAGATAAATGAAGGACCTCTGGTGTGACCCTGTAGTGTCACTATGAACTCACATGAGTTTGGCAATCCCTGCACCATAACTATTTATTATGATATTCCACAAAAGGGGCCTACCAGAGAAAGGCTTTCTTGCTTCTGGGCATGTATGAGCATCTTGTATTCTGTTTGCTACATTCTTTTAGAGAATCATCCAGAGCAAATTCAGTCTCAAAGACACTTGTTGATTTGAAATGCTCTCCAAGCCATTCATTTCTAAGAGTCAAACTACCCCTTCCAATTCATTTAAAGTTCTATAAATTCTTCACATATTGGAAGAGTATTTTCCTCCACTTAATTAAGTTAATAGCATCTGTTTTGTAAATATTTAATGAGTACCTACTGTGTTCCAAGCACTGTAGTAGGTGCTAAGCCACAAAAAGTAATTCCCATCTGCTCTGATTATTCTGTTTACATATCAAAAACCATCTCTGCCCCTCTCTGCCCTGTCTTCAGCCCTGGGAGGCTGAACTCTAATCACTGAAGCTATGCCTGCCCCCTGTTGGGTTTGCCCAGTGGGAGGTACTCCCAGGAGTGAGGAGAGATGTTAGGGCATTTATTTTCCCTGATCCATATGTCCCAGGCTATGAATTGGCTCAGGCTAATTCCTTCTACCCATAGCCACAGCTCCTGCTGCTTCAGCTCTCACCCTGTAGCAGATGATTTTCTGACCCTTTTAGGCTTTGGGTAATAATCGCTGCCCTCTATTGGTAACCTCTGGGTGTTTCACTCTTTCGTTTCCATAATCCTGTCCACACCTTTGTAAATACTTCTCTCTTTAAACTCTCTTTAAAGATCCATTTTGTATGCCATTCTTTTCCTGCAGAGGCCCCGACTTATATACTGCCTTCGAGAATAGTCTTACAGAGAGCCAGATCTAGATGTAAACAATCTTTTCTGTCTAGTATTGTAATCAAAGTAAAGTACAATGGTTACACAGATGGATATTCCTAGTCATTTACTCAAAATGTATCTTCCTTTTCTTCCTTACTTACAGAACTCTAATTCAGTTTAAAATATTCAGTCTTCCAGGTTTCCTGGCTGCTAGTTTGACCATCCATTGAGGATGTAGACAGAAGTCTCCAAGGTAGAGCTCTGGGAAAAAAAAGTTGTATTTCTTATAAAAACTGATAGACTCAGCTAGTACACAGACCTTCCTTTTGTTTTTTTATTTCTTCCTTCCTGGAATGCAGATTCACTGTCTGAAAGCACAGTAGTCATCCTGACACCATGTGATAGAAGCCCTTCACAAGATGTAATGGAACAGGAAGCTAGAAGGAGCTTTCTAATTTCCAGAACTGATATTCTGGTTCGCAACTGCCTACATCTCAATTGCTTATTATGGGGAGGGGAAGGGGGAAACAAACCCTATTTACTTGACTCCCTATAGTTCATTCCTGATACATGTAGGTGATCAACCCCCAGCTGATGTAAGTTAGTAAAAAACAACTCTGTACAAACACATGATCCAGCATTGTATATAAAGAAAACGAGTTCTGAATGTCTAGACCTAAATGTAGTATGAATGGTGTAGGGCAGGAGGAGAGTAGGGGAATAAATGAAGTTGGAAGATAGATAGCTGGATCATATAGCATGTTATCTACTGTGTCAAAGAAGTTTAGATTTTATTCTGCCAATGAGTATGCTCATTTCAGTGCTTTTAGCATTAAGAGAATACCCAATAAAGATGATTTTAGCAATACAGGCATTTGTTTGTATACATTTAATGAGAGGCCCATATGTAGGGGGTTACAAGGTAGATTCAGAGACAAAAACTTCATCTGCTTAGAATCTTCTATGGATGATTTTTCTGTGATTCTCTTAACTTTGACATTACTGGGAACATTTTAGCAGCCATGCTCTAGGCATCACATCTAAAAGATAAGAAAAAGGGGGCTGCTAACTAAACATCACTCCTCTCTCTCTCTCTCTCTCTCTCTCTCTCTCTCCATCAAAGATAAAGGTCTTTCCTAGAAGCCGCCATCAGCCTACTTTGGATTCTGTGTCTCCCTCTCTCTCTCTGCCCCCACTCATGCTCTGTCTCTTTCTCTCTCTCTCTCTCAAAAATAAATAAACATTTAAAAAATTTTAAACTGTGAGTTTTACTCCCATAGAAGAAAGGAATGGGCATTGATGAATAATGACATTCTGTGCCACAATTATAACTCTCATTTTTACATATGAAGAAATGAACACTAAGAGGGTAACAGGGTAACTTGTCCTTGATGACACATCCGGTTCATGTCAGAGCCAGAATATGAATCCCTTTCTTCTTGATCCAACTTCAACACTGATTTCACTATTTAACAACAGCCTCCATCAGTTAAAATGTGAAACGGATGTGAAATGGATGCTTTTTCACCATGATTTTGTTTTTCCTTAGAACTGACATGGTATCACAAGCATAAGCATAAACATTTTTTTTTGGTAAATCAACACACTGAATAATTCATGATATTAACCATTATTGTAGACCTTGATTTTCTATCTTTACCTTTATGTATTAAAATCTTGATATTAATTTCTAAATTAGTTCTATATTCTTTATTTTTTGGTCTTTCCTCTATTCTAGTAGATATCAATGCATTTGTTTGTTTGTTTTCTTTACTCTCTATAATGTACACCTCATACCTGGTGTCTCTATATGAAAATACACAATTGTCCTGAAGCATCCCTTAATGTTTTCCTCCTGCATCATATCCTATAGACAGAACCATCCACCATGTTGGTTTTACATAACTCACATTTACCCTTTTGCATCATCTCCACTTCTGCTGAACTTTTTTTTAATGTTTATTTATTTTTGAGAAAGAGAGAGAGAGCGCAAGTGGGGGAGAGATAGAGAGAGAGGGAGACACAGAATCTGAAGCAGGCTCCAGGCTCTAAGCTGTCAGCACAGAGTCCGATACGGGACTCAAACACATGAACCATGAGATCATGACCTGAGCCGAAGTCAGACGCTTAACCTACTGAGCCACCCAGGCACCCCTGCTGAATTTTTTGAAAGACTTTCTTGTATTACTACAATGACTCTCTTCAGTGGCTACCAAAATCCAAGGACTCGATACTTTTGAATTCTTACAAAATATGTTATTTTTTCCCTCAGATATGTGAAGATCTAGTTTCCCAATAATTTTAAGATCCACTTTAAATAACTTCCTTTCTTTCCAAATTCTTTATGCTACAGTCTCTTCATCTGCTACATCAAAGTTATAATACGTTACACGGTTCTCAGAGTATCTAATTCCTGAACTCCTTCTAAAGCCCTCAGATACTCTTGCTGCTCTCATTGTCACAGTCATCTTCGCTGCAACTCCTTACATCTGGACCAATCTCCTGTGACTCCCAGACACTCCATCAATCTTCCAATCTCATAACAATAAAAATATCTTGCCCGCCAAATGACTCCAATTTCTCTCCCTTCATATTTGAAATGTTCTCTTATCTAACTTTCAAAAATAATGGGTAATGCAAAACTTCCATTCTATTGTTTAGTGACTTAATTTGTCACTTAGATCTGAATGCAGGCATTTCTCAACAAATTGTTTTGGGGATTTGGGGAGGAGGTATGATCAGCATGGTCCTCTTCTTTAATGACTCCTGGTAACATAGTAATGTAACCTGATACTTACATATCTTTGCTATTATTAAAGAGAGAGGAATGAATGCAACACAAGTTTGGCATTGATTGTACTTGACACGGAGAATAATGGAGCACCTCCAAGCAAATTGGGAATTGTAATATACAAGAGGTGTTCTGCTGAAAATATAAAATATGAGATCACAGATCAAGTGGTTTATGAACAGCAGCATGTCTCAAGAGAATGTTTCCCCTATAGACATATATTAGTGGTTTAATGACAGCACTTTTGACATTTTAAGCCTTATAAATGACTTCATATGATTCGCCTCCCTGGAAAAATACTTTCAGAGACTAAAGATTGGATGAAGACGTCTACTTAGTAGGAAAGGAACAAAATGATACAATCATTTATTATTTTTTATTAAACCTATTGGAGTAAAATTTATTTTGTCTTGGCAAGGTCACTGAAAATACTTCAATGGAAAACAATTGGAAAGAAGTTGTTGGGTCCTTTCTTCTAAGCATTTTTATCTAAGACATTCCCTTGATGTTGTGGGAAAATATCAGATTTCAGATTGGAGGATCTTTTAAAGGAGTTATGAAGCCTTCAAAATTTGCCTCTCAAAGCCAAATATATAATTAAGGTGACCTGAAAATTAGCTCTATCCTTAGTCTTAGCATGGGTTTGTTGTTGACTTTAAATACTTTTCTTATTACATCCAACAATTTAATTTTCTTCTAACTTTATACAGTTCTTTAAATTACTGGGTACTCCTATGAGAAATATTAGGATATTCTATCACAATTTCTGTCCAAAAATTTAAATGTTTTATGATATCCTTGTTTTGTCTATCAAATGATGTGCACAAAAACAATCATTTTTTTCTTTTAGATCCACTTTTCTCCAATTATTTAAATTAGTTAACAAAATTAAAAATTGAAAATAATTGCTGGGGCGGCTGGGTGGTTCAGTCGGTTAAACGTCTGACTTTGACTCAGGTCGTGTTCTCACAGTCTGTGAATTCGAGCCTGCCAAGGGCTTTGTGCTGACAGCTCAGAGCCTGGAGCCTGCCTTGAATTTTGTGCCCCGCCCCCTTTCTGCCCCTCCCCTGCTCACGCTCTGTGTCTCAAAAATAAATAAACGTGAAAAAATATTTAAAAAAAAGAAAATAATTGCTAACATGATATCCCTAATCACCTTTCATTTTCAGTAAAAAGAAAATATAACAATCTGGGTTTATAAGGTATGATTTTCACAAATAGTTATGTCTCTAGTTTTATTTTAATATGATTTTAATTTGAAGACATTCAATACATCTGTATTTTTTAACACAAAGGAAAATGCAAATATTTTAAATGAAAATTTACCTATTATTTCTTTTAAGTTACAATAGAATTCATAATATTTGAAATTTTACCCTAGAAATAGTTTTGGCTAAATCTTAAAATGGTTTTAGGTTAGTAGTGCTGCTCACCAAATGTTTCGATTTCTCTGCCTTCTGGCTTATAGTAAGATTGCACTCTCTTCTTCATGTGTTTTGGGACCATGTGACTAGTTCTGGCCAATGAGTTGTGACAAAAAGTAATCTGTGTCACTTCCCTGTGGAGTATTTAACTGCTGGTAAGATATCCTTCTGAGCTCTTCTATTTCAGCAAGGTGCTCCATAAAGTTTGAGATGGTGGTGTCTCTGTCAATCCAGGCCCCTGAGTTGCTACATGTAATGTAAGCCAGAAATAAGCTTTATCACACAACGCTTGATGTAAATTTTTTTTTTCTCTTACCACAGTACAATCTATTCAGATTAAAACAGAACGTTTAGGGTCTATTTTTTTCAGCCTCTACACACATTTACTTAATCATGACACTTATCTTGGTCTACTTTAAGAAAAGTTAGTAAAGATATAAAAAAAAAAAAAATAGGGGCGCCTGGGTGGCTCAGTCGGTGAAGCCTCCGACTTCGCCTCAGGTCATGATCTCACGTTCATGGCTTCAAGCCCCGCATAGGGCTCTGTGCTGACAGCTCAGAGCCTGGAGCCTTTTTTGGATTCTGTGTCTCCCTCTCTCTTTGCCTCTCCCCACTCCTGCTCTGTATCTCTCTGTCTCAAAAATAGATAAAACATTAAAAAAAATTTTTTTAAAGAAAAAAATAGATACAATTCGGTGTAGGCCGAATTGGGCGGATTTACCAATAAATTACAAACTCAGGAAAGACATTTTTAAGTATAATAATAAATAAAAGCACAGAAATAGATGACTTCAAATTTTCTTTTCTTAGTTCTTCATTTTTTAATTTCAAAAGAAGAATTTCACATTAAGGAAATAAAATTATATATAGCAGAGTAGAAAAACAGAGATATCACTCTCCAGACATGATCACATAATCATATTAACATTTTGATGTTTCCTGCCAATCTTTTCCTATGCATATTCGGTGAGTGCATGCATTTGCAAATTTAATAATGCACTGTGTGAATTAAAGAACTAAAGTAATAAAACATAAAACCTAGAAGAAAATACATTTATATATTCAACTGAGTTTATGGACATGAAGGCTTTTCTTAGCATAAATATAAAATGAAAACCATTGAAAAATTAAATTACATTAAACTTTGAACTTATGGATATTAAAGGCATCCTAAAAAGGATATGGCAAAATGTACTTGTATACCCTAAAGTGAAACGTGTGTTCATAAAAAGCAAAGAAAAAAAAGAAAAAAGAAAAGAAAAAGAAAAAAAAAAAATGAAGACACCAGACAAAAAATAATGGGTGTTTTAAATTTTGAAACTCGTTTGATGTTTTGTATTTTGTAATACTCAGAATATACACCCAATAAAAATATGTCATTAAGATTTCATAATCTAGTTGTCAAGAGAAGATTAATTCACACAAAAAATTTCACAAAAGGAGTATGAGATCAATTGAATATTTAAGGGCTAAATTTTATAATATAGACTGAAAATATTTTAAGAGTTCAAAGAAAGGAAATATTTATGAGAGAGTAATCAGAGAATACTTCTTAGAAAAAATAGGAATGGAGCTTACCTTTGATTTTCCATAATAAAATAAGAATTTCTTATCTTTGCATGGACCATATATGAGCTGTCCTGATTTTCGTTGCCATGGAACACATTATTAGAGCAAGCACAGTAAGTGGATGGGGCAAAACAAGTAAAAAGTGACCTAGTTAGCTGTAGGGCTAGCCCCGGAAGGGTGGACTCAAGGTCTAAATTACAAATGTCTAAGTGGGTTGATTCAGGCTGGCATTCAGACATAAGACATCTGATGTTATTGATGGCAAGTGTCTTAGTCAGTCTGGGCTGCTATAACAGAATATCATAGACTGGATAGCTTAAATAGTGAACATTCATTTTTCACAGTTTTGGAAGCTAGAAATCCTAGATCAAAATGACAGTATGGTTGGGTTCTTGGTAAAGGCCCTCTTCCTTGTTTACATGGCTATCTCCTTTTGTTGTATCCCACCTGGTGGAGAAAAAAAAGAGAACCAGCTCTCTTTTTCTTCTTATAAGGACTAATCCCATCATGGGATCTCTATTTTCATGACCTAATTACCTCCCAAAGGACCCACCTCCAAATACCATTACATTAGGGCCACAACATATGAATTTAGAGGGAATGCAGACATTCAATCCATAACATCATCAAAAGTCCATAGCATACGTGGACAAGATGGCGGAAGA
>CM053569.1:28273300-28325959 GCA_028646485.1 Cryptoprocta ferox | reverse complement strand
GTTCATGTCTTCTGCCCATTTCTTCACTGGATTATTTGTTTTTCGGGTGTAGAGTTTGGCGAGTTCCTTATAGATTTTGGATACTAGCCCTTTATCCGATATGTCATTTGTAACTATCTTTTCCCATTCCGTTGGTTGCCTATTAGTTTTTTTTATTGTTTCCTTTGCAGTGCAGAAGCTTTTTATCTTTATGAGGTCCCAATAGTTCATTTTTACTCTTGATTCCCTTGCCTTTGGGGATGTGTCGAGTAGGAAATTGCTGCAGTTAAGGTCAAGGAGGTTGTTTCCTGCTTTCTCCTCTAGGGATTTGATGGTTTCCTGTCTCACATTCAGGTCCTTCATCCATTTTGAGGGGTTTTGTGTGTGTGTGTATGGTGTAAGAAAGTGGTCTAGTTTCATTCTTCTGCATGTTGCTGTCTGGTTCTCCCAGCACCATCTGATAAAGAGGCTGTCTTTTTTCCATTGGATACTCTTTCCTGCTTTGTCAAAGATTAATTGGCCATACATTTCTGGGTCCATTTCTGCGTTCTCTATTGTATTCCATTGGTCTGTGTATCTGTTTTTGTGCCAATACCATACTGTCTTGATGATGACAGCTTCGTAGTAGAGGCTAAAGTCTGGGATTGTGATGCCTCCCGTTTTGGTTTTCTTCTTCTTAATTACTTCTTTAAAAACCCTGTGCCTAAATACAGTCACATTCTGATGTACTGGGGGTTAAGACATCAATGTGAAATTTTCAGGGATATAATTTAGTCTACAACAGAAACTTTAAAATCACACTTTTGGAGGTACGCATGACATAAAAGAAACAGGAAGCCATTGAAAATTTTGAAATGTGTGGCATTATGAAAGCAATGTTTAAGAAAGATTTTTTGGCAGTAGATTATAAAATGGATCTTGGAAAAGATTAGAAACAAAGAGACCATCTAGAAGGCTGTTGAAATACTCTAGAATGGGAAACATGAGTATAGTGATTTTCCAAATATACGCAATTTTTAAAGTATGATGGAACTCCCTCCTGTTTTTGAAAAACTTTGAGTAGCAGTATGTAATACAACACATTTCTCTAAATGCTGCCACAAGCATTCTGGTTAATGCTATAATATAAGAGGAAAAACACATAAAAGGAGTTAAAAAGTGGTAACAAAAATATATTCTAGATATTGTGTTAATGTTATATAATACGATGATTATCATGTACTATGCTACTGTCAGAGTAATTTCTGCCCATTCATCATGCATGTATTTAGCAAGCATATATTGGATAGTGACTATGTGCTCTGTACAGAAAATAAAAGATATAATCCTCCCCTAGAGGAGGCTGCTATATTCTTTATGTTCCCTAAAAGTGGGTGTGTTAAATTTTTTAGAACAATTTAAACTTTTTCATTGTCTTTGCCAAAAAATCTCTTCCTCTAGGGCTTAAGCTCCATCAGGAATCATGAATTTACCCACCCACAAACCACTGAGAAGTCATCAAGCTCTTTTTCCAATGAGAAGCATGGTATTTTTTTTATATAAGGAAAGAGTCCTAAGTATGCCAGAGAATGCATTCTCATTCCTGCAGCCTTCCTTAAGTGCCTTCAATCACCCTAATTCCCATTGACTTCAAAGAGAGCTCAGTAAAGATATGGCAGAGAAACAAGAAGTTGGCAGGAAATGTACCAACACATCCTCAAAACGCAGTGTGTTAAAAACATGAACCTTTCATGAAGCTAAGTGCCAACAAATGATACTTAGCATTTTCAAAGAGCTTTGCAATGGCCTAATTAAATATTATGAGGTCAATCAGTATTATTAGCCTCATTGTGTAGATAAGAAAATAGAAACACAGAAAGGTTAAGTGATGTGCCCAGGCATTCACAACAAAAGTGTTCACATTAGTGTTTGACCTCAGAGGGATTGACAACCAAGGAATGCTTCAATTCATCTTACAGTTCCATTCAAAAATATTCTAGCTTATATAATTTATCAATCGACATTTATGAACATTTTTAATAGCTATTTAGAGGTTCTATTTAGATTCCAAAGATGAAAGAACTAATTCCACATCAAAAATAACCAAAATTTCCCATCAAATAGCTCCAAATTCAAATAAATGTGTTACAGACAAATAATGATCCTGATAACTGTGGAGTTCTCTTAATAGGAAACTATATACAATTATCAGTAATTTTAATATGCTCATATATGTTTTCTGTATATCTGTGAGGTGATGAATTTTACATTCTGATTAACTCAGTAAAAATCTTTGAAATTCCCATAAACTCTCATAAATTTTCTAGTACCCTATCACTGCACGAGGTGATTGAGAATGCTTTTAAATCAAAATTTGGCACATTTAAATAATGCAGCCAAACTTGTAGTCTTATAATAAACTATCAGATAACTTTCACCACATTGAATGTTAAGTATTGGCTTAAATTGCATCCTCTTGATATAGAGATTGATATAATAAGGTACAATTTAGACTATTTCTTCACCTACCACTAATAATAACTTTATTGCAAGTTCATATAGGAACCACCATTGGTGGATACAACTTATACCTATGTATACTAATCTTTAATCTCTGGTATATACTTTTTTGAATAGGCTTTTTAAATTAAAGCTTTGTGTATTTTTTTAATATAGCTTTCTTTCATCCCTGCTTAAGTCAAAATCCATGTTTATATTGATTCAGTATTGTGCTATAAATTGTTTATGTTTCTAATACTCTGATTTAAGACAATGCATTGCTAATGTGTTTTTAATCAATGTTAATGAAATCAATCTTTCTTTCATTATTGAACTTATGTTTCAAGAAGAAGGAGGAGGAGGAGAATGAGTAGGAGGATAAGAAAAGAGGAGGAGAAAGGAGAAGAAGGAGGAGGATAGTGAAATTGAGTTATTAATTTGCCCATATTCTATGTCTTTCCCCCTAGGAAACTCAATGCTGCAATGTGAAATGATACTAACGTTAAAGCTTGCCCCCAACCCCTCTTCAATGTGTCATAGGCAGTCCTTCAATGTTGGCTTAGAAAAGATGTGCAATATTAGTTAATATAATAGATATAATTCCATTAACCCACAAACCAGCTTTTCTTTTCTATGGCAAATTATTTTTATCAGTTTTTCTTACTAAATCTCAGGGACTTTCTTTTTGACAGTCTGTCTGAGTTATTATTAAGGTAGACATGTATGCAGTATGGAGTGGTGGTTAAATTCTGGAGTTCACTCTGCTTAGGTTTAAATCCTGAATTAGCTATTAGTCAAGGGCATAATCTTGGGCAAGCTGTTTACCCTGTCTATGCCTCAATTTCATCATATGTAAAATTGGAGGAATAGAACTAAATGCTTAATAAGCTTGTTGTATAAGTTAAAGGAGATAAGACAGATAAAGCACTTAGTATAGTACTTGTAATAAAACAAGTGCTCAATAAGAGTTGATTATGGTGTGGGTTGCCAGGGTGGCTCAGTCGGTTAAGCGTCTGACTTTGGCTCAGGTCATGATCTTGTGGTTTGTGAGTTCGAGCCCCACACCAGGCTCTGTGCTGACAGCTCAGAGCCTGGAGCCTACTTCCAGTCCTGTGTCTCCCTCTCTCTCTGCCCCTCACCAGCTTGCACTCTTTCTCTCTCAAAAATAAATAAACATTTTTTTAAAAACCTTAAAAAAAGTCAGTTATTGTTGGAATGAAAACAATGGAACTTATTATACGTTGGTACATTTACCCTTTCTGATTTATTTGCAAGTATCCACTCATCAAGCATTTTTGAGTGTCTATGCTGAGTATGGACTAGGCATTCCACATAAAATTCTAGTTATTGTATTGAATAAAAGAAAGAAAGTAAGATTTTGTTCCTATTTGAGGTATTAAGATTCTAGTGGACCATGCAAAAACTTGTATACAGATGTTTATAACATCTTCCTTTATAACTACCAAAACTTGGAAGTAATTAAGACGTCCTTCAGTAGGTGAATGGATAAATAAACTGTGGTACAATCCAGACAATGAAATATTATTCAGCACTAAAAAGAAAAAAAGCTATCAAGTCATGAAAATAAGTTAATAAAAGAAGCCAATCTGAGAAGGCTACTGAATGATTCCAACTGAAAGACATTCTGGAAAAGACAAAACTATGGAGACAATAAAAAAGATCAGTGGTTCCAGGAGATGGAGTGAGGGGGGGAGGGATGAATAGGTGAAGTACAGAAGATTTTCAGAGTATGATACTATAATGATGGAAATTTTCTATATGATACTCCATGATGGAACATGCCATTACACATTTGTCCAAACTCACAGAGTATACACACAAAAACTGAACCCTAATGTAAAGTACGGAATCAATGCTAACAGAGTAGTATCCTCAGGGGAAAGTATAGTGATGAAGAATTGTGTTGGTGACAATCAGCATTTTTTGACAATCCATCTTAGAAAAAATTGAATTCATTTTCCCTTACTCCTTTGCACAATGAGAAGGCCATATGGCCTTGGCTCCACCCATTAGTTACCCACACAACAGTTCTGCTCAGAACTGCCTCCCACTGTTTTTTTATTGAAATATAATTAACATGCAGTGTTACATTCATTTCAGGTATACAATACAATGATTCAAAAATTCTATATATGACTCAGTGCTCATAGGATAAGTGTACTCTTAATTCCTTTTATCTATTTCACCCATTTCCCCACTCATCTCTGCTCTGACAACAACCAAAGTTAAAATTTTGTCCCCTTTTTTCTTTGTTCATTTGTTTTGTTTCTTTTTTTATGAATATAATCTATTGTCAAACTGGCTTACATACAACACCCAGTGCTCATCCCAACAAGTGCCCTCTTCAATGCCCATCACCCATTTTCCCCTCTCCCCCCATCCACTCTGTTTGTTCCCTGTATTTAAGAGTCTCTTGTGATTTGCCTCCCTCCCTCTCTGTTTGTAACTTTTTTATTTTCCCCTTCCCTTTACCCATGGTCTTCTGTTCAGTTTCTCAAGATCTACATATGAGTGAAAACATATATCTATCCTCTGATTGACTTATTTCACTCAGCATAATACCTTCCAGTTCCATCCACAGTCTTGCAAATGGCATGATTTCATTCTTTCTCATTGCCAAGTAGTATTTCACTGTATATGTAAACCACATCTTCTTTATCTATTCATCAGTTGATGGGCATTTAGGCTCTTTCCATAATTTGGCTTTTATTGAAAGTGTGGCTATAAACATTGGGGTACACATGCCCCTATGCATTAGCACTCCTTTATCCCTTGGATAAATTCCTAGTAGTGCTATTGCTGGGTTATAGGGTAGTTCTATTTTTAATTTTTTGAGAAACCTCTACACTATTTACCAGAGCAGCTGCACCAGTTTGCATTCCCACCAACAGTGCAAGAGGGTTCTCATTTCTCCACATCCTCACCAGCTGATTTGTAGTTTCCTGATTTGTTCATTTAAGCCACTCTGACTGGTGTGAGATGATATCTCAGTGTGGCTTTGATTTGTATTTCCCTGATGATGAGTGATGTTGAACATCTTTTCATGTGTCTGTTGGCCATCCGGATGTCCTCTTTGGAGAAGTGTCTATTCATGTCTTCTGCCCATTTCTTCACTGGATTACTTGTTTTTTGGGTGTTGTGTTTGTTTCTTAAATTCCACAGATGAGTAAAGTTATATGGTATTTGTCTTTCTCTGTCTGAGTTATTTTACTTAGCATAAATCTCTCTGAGTCCATACTGTTGCAAATGGCAAGATCTCATTCTATTTTATTGTTGAGTAATATTCCATTGTGTGTACGTGTGTGTGTGTGTGTGTGTGTGTGTGTGAGAGAGAGAGAGAGAGAGAGAGAGAGAGAGAGAGAGAAGGATATCACATCTTCTTTATCTATCTATTGATGAACACTTGGGTTCCTTCTATATCTTGGCTATTATAAATAATGCTGCAATAATCATAGGAGTCCATAAGTCATTTAAAATTATTGTTTTTATTTTCTTTGAGTAGATAGCAGTGGAATTACCAAATCATATTGTAATTCTACTCTTAATTTTTTTGAGGGAACTCCATACTCTTTTCCACAGTGGGACTGTACCAATTTTAATTCCCCCAACAATGTCTAAGAGTTCCTTTCCACATCTTCACCAACACTTGCAATTTTCTGTATTTTTGGTTCTAGACATTCTGACAGATGTAAAGTGATATCTCATTGTGGTTTTGATTTGCATTTCCCTGATAATTAGTGCTGTTGAACATCTTTTATGTATCTGTTGGCCATTTGTGTATCTTCTTTGGGAAAATGTCTATTCAGGTCCTCTGCCCATTTTTTAATCAAATTATTTGGTTTTTCATGTTGAGTTGTAAAAGTTCTTTATATATTTTGGATATGAATACCTTTTCAAATATATCATTTGCAAATGTCATCTCCAATTTAGTAGGTTTCCTTGTCTTTTTGTTGATAGTTTCCTTTGCTGTGCAAAGCTTTTTATTATGATGTAGTACCAATTGTTTAATTTTTTTTGTTTCCCTTACCTGAAGAGACATACCTAGAAAAAATGTTTTATGGCCAATGTCAAGGAAATTATTGCCTATGTTTTCTTCTATGAGTTTTATAGTTTCAGGTCTGACGTTTAGGTCCTTAATCCATTTTGAGTTTATTTTTGTGTTTCATGTAAGAATGTGGTCCAATTTCATTTTTTGCATGTAGCTGAGCAGTTTTCCCAGCACCATTTGTTGAAGAGATTATCTTTTCCCCAATGTATATTCTTGCCTTCTTTGTCATAGATTAATTGACCACATAAGCATGGGTTTATTTCTGGGCTCTTTATGCTGTCCCATTAATCTATGTGTCTTATTTTTGTACCAGTATCCTAGTGTTTTGATCACAACAACTCTGTAGTACACCTTGAAATCTGAAGTTATATATGTTATTTCCAGGTAAAGCCATTTAATTTCCAGTTCTCTTCTCTCTGCCTCTCTCCTCCTTTGCTGAGGCTGTCATGGATGTCTATGCTGTTATGGAGGAAACAATGTTGAACCACCACAGGAAGTACAGCTACCGTGTAGAATGACCAAGATCTGCAGTGAATTTTCATGATAAAGAAGTAAACTGCTATTTAAGCCACTGAAATTTGGAGTTGTTAATTGTTGCAGCATAACTTTTGCTTTCCTGACTAGAACAGCCACATTAGGGTTTGTAAAAGAGTTATATATGCTCACATTATTTTGTAAATAAATTAAAATGATGACTTAACCCAAAAATTAGAGCTTTTGTACAATCTGAACTGATTCTATAATAATATATCTGGAAATGTTAAAATCCCATGAGTCCTTCCTCTTCCCCTCCTCCTCCTCCTCCTTCTTCTAATTCTTATTCTTTTATATTATTATTATTATTATTATTATATTTTTAATTTACACTTACAAACACTATGGTTTAGGATCATTATGACTCTTTTGAGCTCCTCAATGGTGTAATCTAACCTCAGGTAGATAGAATTAACTCCAAGTAGGTTTTGTGGAAATATAAACATTCATTGACAATCTATACATTTCTTACCTATTTTGCAGTTATTTGGGATATTTTCTAATGATAAAGTTGAAATCCTTGAAAAATAAAGTTGGCAAAAGGCAGAAAACATAAGTCTATTATCAAAAATTACTAGTTAGTAAATAACGTAGTCTCCACCTTAGGATCTGAGAATACACATACCTGAAATCATAAAATAAGTTTCATCTAGTATGCCCACTAGGATAGATTAGTAGTAACTACTTGAAGGCTATGTAGAGTAAGAAGTCTGAAGCTAAATTCAAATTTTTTCAGAAAGAGAGCCATGGTTGAATTGAATATCTGCACGGGGCATGGAAAGGACTATAAAAATACATGTCATATATCAGCGCTCTCTGCCTTATACCATAATGTCTGTTTATATGTGTGATGTAACTTTGGCCTGGGTTTGAAATACTCAACACTTTCATTTGATCGTAAAGCAAACAGAATAGAAGGCCCTAAATGGAAATGTGTTATTTTAGACAGTCTATTGCACAACACCCCCATCTTGCCAAAAATAACTCCATAATAAGATTAAAATTTCTGGCTACTCCTACTTCCACTAAGACATTTGATGAGATTACTACTGGGTCATGTCTCAAACACATTTCACGAATGTATGAAATTATGAAATTATATCATAATTAGTTAGATTGGAAACCCTTCTCACCTTCCTTCCTCTGCATGATTGTGAAGTGTTTGGAAGTAAGGTCCATGGCTGGTTCACTTTATATCACCAGAAGTAGTTCAGACCTTGGTGTCTCATACATCTATAATAAATGGTCATTGAATATAAGCACTGCAAAAGGAATCAACTGCATGAAAAAGGTTTTGTTAATTATGTAGCAGAGCTATAGGATCTCTCTCAATGCTGCAATTTTGCATATGTATAAGCTGGCGACCAGGGTTAACTATCTTCTTGGAGCACATGGTCAAGTTCTTCAATGGTACATCTAAATCAAGCTGGGAATTCCTAATAAACCTATAAGTGGTCTCATTTGGTAAAAATGTTAGAAAAATTAGATAATTAAATGAGCCATTACAATCAATGGAACACCATCAACTGTGGCTGCACATCAGCTTTGGTCTCAGATTAAACCCTGGGCATTTTCATTCTTATCCCTCCTTTCATCCTGGCCTGCTGCTGACTACTCACATGTCCTCCTCAAAGGGCAGTACCCTGCTGGTTGAGGTGCTATACTAGTCAATGGGAGATGAGGGATATGTGTCATGGAGGACCCAACAATGGACTCACTCTGGTCTGTTTGCACTCCTGCTATTTCTTTTGCCCAGTGTCTCATGGTGGGGTTGGCTCAGAGTAGCTTTTAAAGCAAAAAAGGATGAGTTCATTGAAGACTAGCTTGTCGCCTGCCTCATTTGCAGCCCACAACTCAGTAACTCACTGGAAAGGAATGCTGCATATTAACAATTTCTCACATAAAATACTTATTGGATCTGAGGTCTTGTATACCAGCATCTCTGGAAATGTGAGGAGAAAATATATTGCAGCAGCTGAAGCAGACTGTTTATGTTTCACCGAGGCTTAGTCTCTAAGCAGATTTTCCTTGCAGTCTCCAATATATTTAGGAAAATAGAGTTGCCAGAAAACACCCTCTTTTCTTTTAACCAGGCTCAAATCCTGAGAAAAGCTGAGCAAAAAACAATAACTCAGTTATATTTATAATCTTAAGCACTATCCAGAAGAGCATTTCAAAAATTATATGCTAGGAAAGATAAGACTCTACCCCATAATTTCAGGAACAACTGTATGTCAGGCTGCCAGATAAATATTTACAGCACATTCAAATTTAGCTGAACTTATATGACTTCAATCAGTGAAACGGTTTCCAGACCCCAAGGTCACAAAAGCTGTTATCAGGTTTACTGAGCCCGCTGCCTCATTCGTGTCGGAAACCAAACGCCACACACTCTAGGCTTCCTCGAGTCCTGAAAAGCTGATAGGATGATGATAGTCTTCTCCCCCCCTTCTTCCTGTCCATGGAGAAAATGCCTTTTCACTCCTTCTTTTCCCATTTATCAAATCTTCCTTCTTTGAACAGGTGAAGGGGCTGGCCACCCCTCTGAGGCAACCACATCTTTCTGCCCTGGAATGTAATTTGCAAAATGTTTAGGCTGGAATTTCAAGGATATGAACTGAGGTGACCATTTAGGGCGGATGTAAAGACATCCCATAGTAGCAGGCTCTCAGCCAAATTTGCAGTGTCAAGTTATCTGTCTAAAAAAATGCTACAAGGGCCATGAAGGTGCCCAGAGTGGGAGCCTGCCAATTAAAAGGGGTGTGAATGAGACTTACTGGGCTGACCAGGGTGACAAGGCCACAGCCATCCTTTGGCAGGAGGCAACTTAATGATAGGTGTCTGACAGCATAGCCTGGGTTCTTGGGAGCTTATGTAAGGTTCTTGGAACTGCACTCTCCGTTGTAAATTGCTGTGCTTAGATTAAAAGTGCTGCCCACTCCAGTTACTGAATTGTAACAAGCACTTTTGTTTCCGTAAGTAACCAGTACTTACAAAGTTTACTCAACTCTTTGTAGAGGTTTCGGATAGAGAAGCAGGAGAAAAAAGCACCAGGTTTCCAAGTTTTTTACCTTCATAACAGGAGGGGAAATTGATAATAATTCAGAGGAAAATTACAAAATCAAAATCAAAATCAACACTACATTTTAATGATAACATTACTGTCAGCATGAGTTATACTTTACTAACCTAATGATTTGCAAAGTAACATAGAATATTTCCAAACAATTTTAACAGGATTAGACTTTAAAAAAAAAAAAGGATAATGAGATTAGCAGAGCAGGATGAGAAATGTATTACAAATTAGAAAAGAGAAATTAGACTTTATCTTAAGTAGTGATCCTTGTGTATGATTATAAAATTGATGCAAATATTGAATTAGTCACCTCCAAGTGATAAATTTACAAGATGTGTTTTGCCCACATGTAATAGTGGAAGGTGGAAACTGTCACACTTTTGATAAAAAGCTGTATGGAAATATATGCTATCTTCAGGGCTTTGGGTATATGCATTTTTCAAGGGCACATTGGCAAGAATTGACATTAGGATAAGAGACCACAAATCATTGACAAGATAAAGGGGTAAAGTAAAACAAATTCCAAGATCAGTTTCAGTAGTATTAACTTCACTTTTTGGTTTTCCCCACTATGAAATAATACATCTAGCTAAAACTAAGAACTATCAGCCTAGGGCTCTCTCTGGGCCAGTTTCAATGTGTTCTAAGTACGATTATGCATTAACTCATTTACGTCTTGAAACCAATCTTGTGAGGTGGGTACTATTATGATCCCCCTCTTACAGATGAGTAAATGGAGGCAACAGAAGTTAGCTAATTGGCCCAAGGTTATATATCTATTCTAAGTGCCTGATGCAGGATTCCAATCAAGTAGCCTGGCTCCCAAGCTCGCACTAAAGATCTCTCTGGCTATAAAGTTACAAGATCAACATTGTGATTAGTCATACACACATGCAAAACTTGGATTTTCTTTGGTTGAGATGAGTCAGAGGAGTAGAGAGGAAAGTCAAGGAATATGGGCACACCTTTGAGCACCTTCTCTTCCGTATTACCTGTAGGAATAGAATTCATAGACCAACTCTAAGCTAATTTATATTTAATGTCAAAAATATTTTCCAACATAGGAAAAGTAATATATGAGCTATAATTATTTACTATTGAAATGTCTTAATAATTTAGATTTTAATATGTATTTACTTTTGCAAAACAACTACTGTAATAGCATCTTAATGTGGTGAGTTACATTTTTTTTGTTGTCAGTTCGCAGAAAGTTAACTGATAAAACAAGTCTGTCCTTATCTTAGGGGAGTTCACAGACAGGAGTGATTGGAAGGTCTTACTTCTGGGTGGCCTAAGCAATCCAGAGTGGTGTTAACAAAATGATAGTAGCTTTTTTTTAATAACACAGAAAGATAATTGTTGTTCCTGGATCATTAGCTATATTTTTAACACACAGTGGGAGTATCTTGAAGCTCATCCTTAGTATCTAGGTGACTGATTAGTTTTACTAAGGCATTTGCATTTCAGATATCCTTCCAGCTTAGAAAGCTACTTGAGACTTTCCCAAAGCAAAGTTTCTATTGCTTTTTGCATGTTTTTCTCCTTTCTCCTTAAGATCCGCACTGATACTTGGCAACGTGTAGACATAGCTGCACTTCTATTAATTTTCAGTGATTTCTAGCGCTGTGGTTAGAACCTGTGGTCCTTGTTACACAAAATGCTAAAAATGCTAGTGTTCAATTCAGGAATGAAGCAGAAGCTGAATGCGAGGAAAAATAGCTTGTGGGAAATGAAAACTAGAAAATAGAGGTGTTCTTACCTATGTTCTCATACCTTAGGCATTTCATTCCTTTTGATCTGTCAAAATTTCACCCAATTCCCTATATTTCCACTTGAAAAAAATATAAATTAATTACTATTCTCCTTTTTCTGACAGTTGTAGAAAGTCCTTAACTGTAGGATGGTCTCAATACATGTATACCTGCCTTTCCTCCAAATCACTGGAAGACCACCCTAGCCTTCTCCCTTTTATGCCTCAGATAGACGGATACCAGCAAGCTGCCCTGATCTGCAAATGGAGATTGAAAACAAAGCATTAATCATTGAGGAAGGAGAATCTACTGCTTTCTTATCCCTCTGGATCCTAGGCTCTTCCCAAATGTCAGGGCACATTAGAAATTTAAAGTTCAAGGATGATGTATTAGTTTTGATTCTGTACTTAGGAAAACTGGCAGCTTCAAAGCAGGGAGAGCTGCACACAATCTGCTTTGGCAGAAACTTTCTCTCTCTCCATTTAGGAGGGAGAAGATTGGGACAGCTATGGGAATTTGGCTCTCTCCCTTTTTGTAGAGGAAAAGAGAAGTAAATAACCAATGATGACTAGTTTTGGCTTTGAGTGCCCAGCAATTATTAAATGCACTCAGGCTTTCAGTAAATTAAGAGATTTGATGACCTACAGGGCTATGCAAACCATTTATGGTGCCGAAATACTTGAAAGTGAAGCATTATGATCAAGAGCATGTGTAAGAATAGAGATAGGGATTTAGACAATGTACTTACTGGAGACCATGTTTCTAACTTATGGAAATTCCAGTTCTTATAAAAATGCTGGTTAAATATTCCACTCAATAAGGAGCAAGATTAACAGATTCCCCTCTGAAGGTAAAAAGCAGAACTTAGCCTATTGAAAGTCTTGTTTGCTCTAGGTGTTTCCTAGCTCAGATCCCCCCAACCCCAGCTGCTATTGAACAGCTTAAGCACACTGTGTCTCTAAAAGGGCCACTTAAAGTGCATGTGATGCTATCATTATGAGGTCTCTGCACCTGAAAGAAACTTGATTTTGTTAGCCATATTGACTTGAAAATGGTTCTGTTTTGAATTCAATTTGATAGGCTACACAGTTTTAGCTAGGGCAAAACAAAAACTCCTGAGCAAAACTATTACACCCAATATGTTGCAAAATAATAGCTTTTTCAACGTGAATGCCTAAGGATCCAGAACAGATAATTGACACCAATTATTTCTTTGCTCTGTTTGTGGTATTTGGTTCATTCTTTGTCTTTCTTTACCCTTCTTCCAATGAAGACAAGACACCTGTAAGTTGGAATCCTCAAAAACCTGAGTAACTTATTTTCATCAAGTTAGGATTTCCTGGTGAGAGGGGACAGAGGCTGCTAGCTATTTCTGTGCCCAAAAGATTTTGGAACTGGCTTTTCTGCAACCTTGGTGGTGCATCCATAAGGAAAAGAGTTCTACTTTGCTCTCTTAGGACCCTTTTGGGATATTTCCCCAAAACCGTGGGACAGGTGGGAAAAAATTTCTAAGGACCCAGGAGCATTAGGGTGATTTTAGAATAAGGACCAAGTATATGAGGGTATATCTTCTGCTGCCTATGCAGACATACAAACCAGCAGACACTGCAGGACAACAGAGAATGAGAGCAGGAATGGAGACAACTCTTGCTATTCCAACTGGTGGAATTTGTAGATTTTCCCTTTTGGGGAAATGTGATCCAGTATCCACTTTTCCAGTCTCTGTGTCTTGCTCACTTGGAATCCTTTAAAGAGAACATTTCTAGTACAGCCAGGGCTGGTGTCCACACTTAGGCCACTCAGCTATGATAGGGAGTGAGGCCAGCTTCCAGAGGCTGTGAAGATTAAGGCAGGTAGCACTTTATAGGAGGCAGAGAAATACCTCAGTATGAATCTACTTCTCCACCCAGCACTTTTCAACTTTATTGTGTAGAAAGACACCCAGGGATCTTGTTAAAATCCAGACTGCAATCTAGTAGGTCTGGAGTGGGACCAAAAGTTTTGCATCTAACAAACTTCCAGGTGATGTCAATGCTGCTGGTCCACAGACCACACATTTATTAAGTAGCATGGCACTACACCACTATGTGCTACAAGTTTGTGTCTTAATGATAATAATAAAAACTCTTATAGAACATTCAACAAGCAGCAGGCACTACTTGAAGTGTATTGCAGGTTCACTTCTTTTCAACTGTATAACAATTGTAGAGGTGGATACACTGATCCCCACCTTATCAATGATGAAATTGGGACATAGAAATTTTAGGTTACTTGTCCAAAGTTTGAGATTTTTATGCAAATTCCATATGGATATCTCTTGCTACTCTGAGCAAATGACTGGAGCAGCCTCTGTTGTTTCTCTCTGAACTCCAAGGATCTGTACCTAGATATGGACCACTACATAGGAGGGTTGTCTGGCCAAATAGCATCAAAACTTTTCTAGGTGGAATCAGCTTAGTAACTGTACTTATGAATTCTATTTAAGTGTGTCAAGCTTAGTAATACACAGGAAAATCCAAATGCTAAAATAACAAGCTTACTTCTTTTAATATTCTACTCTGCAATACCTAAGTATTATTCTTTCTTTTTCAACCAGAACACTATCTCTCACCATAAAATGAATACACAATAATTTGTTTTTAACTGTTAGTCTAAGTCCAGATTATTTTTATCTTGTCAGCACCTTACAGATGTTCTGGTGAGCAAAGAAACATAAAATACTCTTGAAATGTTCCTTTGTATTATAAGCTGCATGAGATAGCAGTTCCAGCTAGTTAGGACATAACTCTATTAAATGAATGTCTCATTTACTCTTGAAACTGCCTGTCTGTAGAGGCCACATATGCCTTGTGGACAAAGCTCCAGATAAAACTTTCACATACTCAATTCTATCGGGTAAATGAGTAATGTACAAGATGATTTTGTACAATCACCATCTACTACTGTTGACTTGTGTTGCTTCATTATTAAGAGTTTCTATTGTTCATTCTTTCAAAGAGATTGATTTGGGGGTTAAATTGTTGAAAATATTTTGAATTAGAATATAAATTGGCAGTACAAATTTTGTGCTATTATAATATAGTAAGTAACTTTTCAGTGTGTCTTGTGTTTTTTTTTGACAGTTCTATATGATTCATCTAAGTTTTTTTCCTCCCATCTCATAATCAATGGCTAACGGAAACTGATTGTACCTACATAAGCTTCTCCGCATCCTCACCAGCATTTTATGTTAACACTTTTTAAGAATTTTTAAGCCATTCTTATAGGTGTGTTTTAATATCATATTGTAGTTTCAATTAGCACTTCCCTAATGGCTAAAAATGCTGAATATCTTTTCAGGAATTACCCTGTCTATATGGACAAACTTTTTGCAAGGCCCTTTTAAGAGGAATTTAAATTCCAGCCAGTGCCTTTCAAGTTGAAACTTAACTTGCATTATCTTAAAAATATGACAAATTAATTTTTTCCTGTTAACATTATTGGTAAAATGGTATTTGGGATACTTGCCAATCTCTGTGTAAAATATGTGCTATGGGAAATTCTGATTTCCAAACAATCATCTTGCAAATGAATAATTGGGGAAAAAAACCTAACTTTATTTACTTGTGTGTGTGTGTGTGTCTATTCCCTAATTATTCTTCAAAGAATTTCAGACAGTTCAATTTGTTCACATAATTAGTAACTGCCTGTACAATAAGGTTTTTGTTTATCTGTTCGTTTGTTTGAGGTTTTATGTTGTTTGTTTTTTGCTCTGCTCAGTTCCTCGGAGTTTTATTTCTTTGTTTATTCAATTATTCAGTGAGTATATAGTGAGTACGTGCTAACGTGCTAAGCACAATGCTAGGACCTGCAGATAAAAAGTCAAGAAAGGCAAACAAAATTTTTGTCCTCAAAGAGTTTACGGGCAGGAAGAGTTTTAAAATAAACAAAGGTACACCTGAAATTAATATAACACTATGTGTTAACTAACTGGAATAAAATAAAAACTTTAAATAAATAAAATAAAGTTAATCATTTCATATTATGTTTTTTAAGTGGTAGTTGCCTGCTTAGTTTCAAGTTTAATTTCAGGTCATTATATTCATGTTAAGTTTGTGACTGGGTGAAAAATATCAAGTTGAGTGCTTATAGATTTCATGGTGCCTTTCTAGTTTCCTTCTTTCCTCTTCCGTTTTGCAGTGGACCCTGGAGAGAAGGTAAGGCCCCTGGGCTCTTCTCTTTTGCCTACAGATTTGCCTTTCCCTCCTACTTCTGGCCAGCTGTAAAACAAGCAGGAGAGGGCTTTTTCTCATCTGTCGCCTTCAAAATTCACTATTTAGTATTTTGTGTCAACCTTCAAAACCTTTGAAATCAACAGGAGATGCTACTCCTGAAGTACAACTTAGAACACACACACACACACACACACACACAAACACAGAAAAAAAAGTTTTTCAGCTGTTAGGAAAAGCACTCCATCATAACGAGGTATTGCTTGCAATATTGTACAATGTGAAGCAAGCTGTAGAATGGATTTAGTTCTCTTTTAATCCATTTAACGAACTTTTACTAGATATGGGTGCTGTTATTATGTTGTACACACCTTTCAAGGTGCTGGAGATGCAAGGTCAATCATATGCTATCCCTTTCCTCCAAAAGCTCACCTTCAAGTGAGAAACAGAAATGTAAATGGAGAATTAAGTAAAATATCCCAAATGCTTCTCATTTGTCATGGGGACAAAGAAGGAAGAAAATAATTCTGTAGCTGGTGACAGCATGAGAGATTGGTGAGGAGGGACTTCTATTATGCCAATTTTAAGCTATTAATATTTAGAATATGGGTCAAAGTTATTTTTCTTATGGTCCCTTTCACATGTATTTTCAGATGGTTTTGTTTCTTTGTTTTGTTCTTTTAGAAAATTCCCTTCAATTTACCTCTATTTGCCTTGAATTCCAGTTTCTGCTCTTACTTACTAAGTTATCTTTCAAATAGTATATATTAGTTACTATACCCCATAAAAGACATTTGAGGCACGCATATACATACAAGTATTCCCCATTATCTGTAACTTTTATTCGTGTCTTTTAGCCAGTTCTACATTTAAAGCAAACATTTCTTTAAATCCAATGGCAACCTGATTTTGTTTGTTTTTATCAACAATTGGTGTGGAACCTTGTCAAATGCCTCATAAGAGTCTAAGTAAATTAGGTACACTGATTTCTGTAGTCCAAATGCGTATTTACCCCCTCAAAGAACTTTGGTTGGGAAATGTTGCCAAGAGTTATGTTTCACTGCATATTATAGTCCATCACTAGCCTGTCTCCTTTCTATTCTTAGATTAGAGGGGAAAAACTCCCCAAAGCTTTTCTTGGTCCATGTGTATCTTTCTTAGTGGTGCATTATTTTAATGAGATAAAATCAAAAGCATAAGTATTTTTAACATCTCAATTTCTTACAGTGAAGCATGTAATAGAATTTTGATAATGGCCTGAATTTAGTATTTTCCTTCCAAAATATTTTAATCCAACTATACAAAAATGCCAAATCTGAGAGTGCAGTTGTGTGTAGGCTTTTGCATTTGCAAATCAACATATAGAATATCTGAAGACTGCTTAGGTATTTAGTTTAATATAAGGTTAAGCCCTAGATTTCAATCCAAAGTAATGAGTATGAATACATCATTTAAGATATATAATTTTAGGGGCACCTGGCTGGCTTAGTCAGTTAAGCGTCTGACTCTTGATTTCTGGCTCAGGTCATAATCTCACAGATGTCAGATAGTGACTGTGATGGGCACCAAGCTCATTGTGGAGACTGCTTGGGATTCTCTCCCCCTCTCTCTGCCCCTCCCCCACTTATGGGTGTGCACACACACACACTCTCTCTTAAATAAACTTTTTAAAAAAGAAACAAGATATATAAATTTACATTTTAAAATAAAATTAATTCAGATATGAGGTTATTTTATCATCAACGTATCAATAATGTTTCTTTTCATATAAGATTGCCTAAAAACACACGCATAAACAGAAATTCCATTGTCGAATTTTAATTTAAAAAAATCACACTCGTGTTGCTGAGTGAAATGTTTTTGTACTATTTTTAATGCTGCACTTTTATTGTGGTAGGAAAAGCACATGCCTTGTTGTTGTTGCTTTTTAAAGCAATGTGTTTGTTATTACTCATGAAGAGTTTTATGTCTTACTCTTTGGCTGTGTTCTGCTTTCTGAGCATGGGTGAATTTATGAAAATATTACACGTTCAACCCCTTTTGTATTTCCTTTAATTAAACATTCTTTCCTATCTATGTTTTTCAACATGTATCTGAAGTCGCATCCCATTATGTAAAAGAGGGAAGTATTTGGCTTATTTTCGCAGAAATGTTTGACACTTAAAGGATTAGAGAAAATCTGATTTGTGATCTGTAACATAAACCCAAAGTACAGAAATGAAAAATATTCTGATATCTAAATTCAACTACCGATATGAGAATTCAGTTGATTTCCTTTGGTGATTTAAAATTCCTCCTCATCAAAAACAATCTGAAACTATTCTTGTATGTGTGATTTATAGATTATGACATCAATATTTAAAAGGTAAATAATATGTGATATCTTATGACAAATATGTATCAAATGCCCATTATGTACCATTTCCATCATGTTTTAATTACTAGCTTCATGAGGTGCTTATGGAAACAAAAGGTAGTATTTCCAACATAAAGAAATCAATAAAAATCCAAAGGCTACATTTTTTGAAGAAAAAAAAGATATGGATGAAATACACTGAATATTTTTCTTTAAAATAAATATAGAAATGCCAGATCCCAAAAAAACTGATAGTGAAGATTATATATCTTCTTAACTGATATGTTAATGACGCTGGTATAATGATATTAGGGAATAATTCCAAGAGTAAATAATAAAATACTGCTAGATAGGAGACAGTAGTAGTATATAGTGTTAGGCTTTTCTCTAAGAATATGCTTTCTTATCCTCATAGCAACATGCTTGACCATGCAGTGAACTTTACAGTTTGCTTATTCCCCCTACACAACATGTTAATATGATTCCTTTAAAAAGAGAGCTGAGGAAAAATCGAAGTAAAATGAAGATGATAAGATGGTAAGTATGAATCATCCATAATCCTGACACATAACTTCAAACATGCTTCCAAGCTTTCTGTAATAAGCAAGAAAGACAACTAAAGAATTTTCTATTTTGTTGCCTTTTGGTGGTGATAAATTTGCATCATTCAGAAAAAAAATAAAATAGATTTATTTCTCTAAAAAATGTATTCATTCTTTACTTAGTCAATAAAAGAATTAGTACAAATAATGAGATAACCAGTACTTTTTGTTTACTTTGTGGCAAGTTTAAAGAGGTGAACTAACATCTCAAGATGAAATGTTAGGACAAAATGAAACCCAGTCAGTCAGACTCCAGGGACAATATTCCTAATCTCATTATATTAACTGGAGCTATAAAAATTATCAGATTGCCAAGAAACTATTTCTTCCATGAGGGACTCTCAGGGGAGTGAAAGAGACACAGAAAAGCAAATAATTGCAGCAGCCTTATAAATGGTAGAATAGAGATGGTAAAGGCTCTAGGGGAGATAGGAAAGAGTATCTGGTGCCTGGGAAGGTGACATCTGAACAAAGTCAGATGGATGGGAGTTGGCCAAGTCAGCATGATTTGGAGAGAAAGAAGTAGGGGAGAACAGGTTATTCTAGGAAGAGATAAAATCATGGCCAGAGCGAAAAGGAAGGAAACATGAGTGACATATTCAGGGAACATGTTCTGGCTGGAGATGTGGTATTTAGGGTGAGAATAGAGAGGGGTTTGAAGGGATACACAGACACCCTACAAGCCTTCTTAACAGAGCTGAACTTCAGCAGTTGGCACCATTGTAGTTAAAGAAAACAAAATGATCATACTTAAATTTTAGGGGAAATTCTCTGATGGCCGTGTATAGAGTATGAATTGACTAGATTGAAAATCATACGGAGGTTAATGTAGCAATGAAGGCAAGATAAAATAAGGGCCCTAACCAAAGCAATGAAATGATAATGGGCAAGGGGACAGATTTGGAAAAGATTATAGAGCCTGAGTCAACCAAATATATGGTAGGAAAGGAGGTAATGAGGAAAAAAGAATCAACAGCATAAGTTTCAGGCTTGTGTGAATAGATGAATGGTGGCATCAATAACAAAGCTAGAACACGAAAGGAGGTAAAGGTTATGAGGAGTCATCAATGACTCACGGTTGAGGACATGTTGAGTTAGAAATATCTGTGATATATCCTAGTGTCAGTGAGAAAATAGATATGCAGAAAAGTAGCTTTGAGGAAAATTTGACCAGCCCAGTTAATCTCAATAAGAAAATGTATGTGGAAAGTCGATCTATAAAGAGGAGGTCATTTATAAGCATGAAATCAAACAAGTCTATTTATGTCTCTATGTTGTTAAGGGCTGACTTGTGTCTCCCCACAGCCAAATTTACATGCTGAAGCCCTAACCCTTAGTACCTCAGCATATGACTATATATGGAGATAAACCCTTTAAAGAGGTGCTTAGGTTAAAACGAGGCCATTAGGGTGGGCCTAATCCAAGCTGACTTGTGTCTTTATAAGAGGAAATTTGGACACACAGAGAGACACCGGCAAAGCACCTACACAGAGGAAAGACCGTATGAGGACAGTGGGAAGACAGCCAAGAAACGAGGCTTCAGGAGAAATCAAACCTGCTGACACCTTGATCTTGAACTTCCACCCTCCAGAACTATGAGAAATCAATTTATGTTCTTTAAGCCACTCAATCCATGGTATTTTGTTATGGCAGCCCTGGCAAACCAAAGGAGACACCACCTCCGTGACATGGATATGTTTGCCCGGAGGACTAACCCTTTTCCCTGGTGCATGCTGAAAATACATGTCAACATCTTGCTCATTGGGTTTCATTTTTCTTAGCTCCATTCTGTCTACCCTATAATCTCTATAGAGAACATCAACTAAAAATGAGCTTGCTTAGTCACATTTACTTACATTCTAGATTTCTTCCTGAGGACTGCACCCAGGATACTTTTACTGAACTGTTGAGTGCTCATAAAAATGGCTGAGACTTCTGTTTTTCCCTGAGCATGTATTATTCCTACACCTTAGTAATCCCATTGCTATTTCATAACTTCCTTTTCAAAAGGTAACCTCATCTCCACAGAATTCCATAAAATTGCCTCTGTTACCACCCATGTTTACATCTGTATTATATCCCTATAATAATCTGGAGCACTAATTTCCATTAAAAAAAAAAGCATATACTTGTTCAAGTCATTGGCTGGAAAGAATTTTAGAGGCATAATTTAAAGTATTGAAATAAACCTATCCAAAATTAATCACTTTTTAATTTATAATCACTTTTTAATTTATATAGATTTAATCTTCATATCAGGTGATATCATTTAAACACGAATATATTAATAAGCTTAAAATAAAACTTCCTTCAATAGACCATACTTGTAATAGCTTATTAACCACTTCAAAGAAGATTCTATCTTTGTTTTATGATTTATAATTGCATATTACTAGATAAATCATTAATGTATTCCTTTAATAAATAAATAGTTATTAATTACCTACTCTGGGACTGTCTCTGTGCTAGGTACTGGGAATGCAGACAAATGTGGACTTTACCCCTTGAACCCTTATAGGCTAGTTGGGGTGAAAGTAAAGGAAATCATTAAAATGTTTTCAGCCAATACATGGCCCTATTTACTTTAGTTCCATTTATTACTTTAGTAAAAAAATTATACCTGCTTACAGCATCTTTAATCTAACCTCAAACACACAGTGCAGAAAAAGCAGCTATTGGAAGGTAAAAGTGATCATATAGCTTATGATTCTAGGATTGTGCTGGTGATCGTATTTATAAAACTATTTTGTACTGTAGCTTTCCTGCTGGAGATTCAAACTGTCAGTATTTGGAAACAAACATCTCTGGTATTAAATGTTGAATTGTGTCCTCATAGTATTCATAGTTTGAAGCTCTCACCCCTCATACCTCAGAATGTGACTGTATCTGAAGATAAGGCATTTACAGAGAAGACTGGGTTAAAATGAGGCCGTTAGGGAGGGCCCTAGTCCAGCCTGACTGGAGTCCTTATTAGAAGAGGAAATTTGGACACCCAAAGGCATCATGCATTCACAGAGGGACAACCATCTGAAGACATAGCAAGAGGGCGGGCACCTGCAAGCCAAGGAGAGGCAACATTGCCAGCACCTTGACCTTGGACTTCTGGCCTCCGGGACTGTGAGAAAATAAATTCCACTTCTTTAAGCCACCCAGTCTATGGTACTTTGTGATGGCTGACTAAGATGACACTCACATGAAGGCAAAGCACGGCAAGATCCGTAAAATGAAAACTAATTTGATAATTCAGCCCCTATGTAATTAATTCGGGCATTGCCATATGTAAGATATTCAGATAATTCAAACCAATCCATGGATTTTTTTTTTTACCCTGTTAAATACAAATGAGCACAGCACACTTTAAGATTCTGTCCTGCTGTTTAACGATCACTTGTAAAGAGCGTAAAAATGTTTTTATCACTAGATGCTCTTATCAGTACAAAATTCATAACATTTAATGTATCAGTTCCTGTCACTGTGGCCCTTCATTTCAATTCTTAAAGCTTTATTCAGCAACCTTCCCTTCAGTCTTCTCAATGAACCACAATTATTTCTGGCACATATGCAGAACAGAACAAACTTTCTTGAATTAATAAAATCAAGTCTGTCAGATTTAGGCCAGTTGGGTATTAAATTCAAACTAGACCAAATACTGGCTGAACATAGTTGCAGCATGTATAGATCAGATTTGGCATAAAATTCAGTTTGTGATGTAATATAAATTGTCAAACTGATACTGCTTCAAACTTCATGTGGTTTATTTTAAAAGTGATATATATCATACAAAAAAATAAAGCTTCACTTAATGTGAAAATAACTACTTTTAGAGGAACAATAGAATGAGAATGTAAGTTGAGCATTTATTAAGAATTGGCTTATGATTTTGCATCATAACCCCGGACTTCATCATTTCCATTTGGACTGAACAGAAAAAGAGAGAAGGCCCAGTAAAATGCTATGTGTGTGTGTGTGTGTGTGTGTGTGTGTGTGTGTGTGTGTGTGTGTTTTATGTGAGAGGTTTTTTTTTTTTAATTTGTTCACTTTAGGAATAAGCACCCTTACTCTTTTAAGTAAGTGTAAAATGTCTGTTGAATTTTTGGTAATGAAAAACACCCTGACAGGACTGCCACAATAGTGACTATGTCCACATAAGCTCAATTAACTTCACATTGTTAAAACAGACATGGCTTTTTGTGACAAATTCAATATTGGAGTTTTAAACGTCAAATCGTGTGATAGCCACCATTCCAATGAATTAAGATTCTTGTCAAAGTGCCTTTTGTCAAAATCAAAAACCAAAATCCCAAATGTTCTATAGGGTGATTTGAAAGAACATATTATAAAGGGACAAGGGACAACTAAATGAGTTAAATATTTTTGGTCTTAAACTTTTTTTTCCTAAACATTGTTTTTAAGTAGGCTCTATACCAACCTTGGAGCCCAATGCATGGCTTGAACCCCAACCCTGAGATCACGATCTGAGCTGAGATCAAGAGTCAGAGTTTAGGGAGAGGGGAAGGGAGTGATGGGCATGGAGGAGGGCACTTGTCGGAATGAGCACTAGGTGTTACATGGAAACCAACTTGACAATAAACTATAAAAGAAAAAAAGTCAGATGTTTAACCAACCGAGCCTCCCAGGCACACTGGTCCTAAACTTCTAATTAACTTCTTTCAAATTACCGTACCAATAGCTCATTCATTCATTTATTCATTCAACAAATGAGTTCAGCGTGTTTATTACCTGCTGGGTACAGCAGTTCACAAGCAGGCATGGTCACTACCGACAGAACTTACAGTATAATGAGAAAGATAAAGACTCCATAATTAAACACAAATGCAAAATAGATAAAAATTTGATATGCCAGGGTAATATGCAATGTTCTTAAATATAGTCTCTTATTTAATCCTCATAATACCCATAAGGTCATTATTATTTTTAGCACCATTTTACTCATAAAGAAACTGAGGCACTATATATAGTGATATAATAGGCCAAGGTCCTACAGTCCCTTCATAGCACGGCTGAGGTTTGAACTGATGCAGCCTGGCTCCAGAACTTGTATTCTTAACTAATATACTGCAAACACTTTCAAATATAGCATTGTAAATTGTGATTAATGATATAAAGAAAAATTCTGTCTACAAAAAAAATGTATTCACAAAGCCAAATCTAACTTGAGGCTCTCAAGGGAAGCCTTTCAAGAGCGTTGATTTTGAAGCCGTCTTGAAGAACGCCCGAAGATAAGGAAAAGACAGTGGAGCAGAGGGCGGAGCAGTGTTTCAGCAGAATAAATAGCATGTTCCAAGTTCCTAGTATTTAAAAAAAGAGAGAGAGATTTATTGGTTTAGCATTCTGCCTCCTCCATCTTTGTATTTTATTTTTAAAAATATTTTTTTAATTTATAGTTTATTTTCAAGTTGGTTTCCATATAACACCCAGTGCTCTTCCCCACAAGTTAAAAATATTTTTTTACATTTATTTGTTTTTGAAAGCGTGAGACAGAGCATGAGTAGAGGAGGGGCAGAGAGAGATGGAGACACAGAATCTGAAGCAGGCTCGTGCTCTGAGCTGTCAGCACAGAACATAATGCGGGGCTTGAACCCACGTACTGTGAGATCATGACCTGAGCCGAAGTCAGATGCTTAACCAACTGAGCCACCCAGCTGCCCCCCCACATCTTTGTATTTTAAAAGCTAAGATGTACTATATATTTAATTTAAAAAATAAATTCAAACTTTTTACCCAGAGAGAAAAAAACTGAAAAAAGTTTTTTTAAGAATAATAGAAAATCCTTAAAAACACAGTAGATTGCCAAATTGCTTTGAGGGATACTAATATTTCTGATACTGGAAATACTAGTGGCAAATGGTCATTTCCAAATGCATTTTCACCAAAAAGGCATTATCCCACCATATTGTATGTTTTCAAGTATGTCTCTGCAGTCAGGAGAGGCTTTCAGGCAGAAGAATCAGCGTAGACAAAAAAATAAAAGCATAAAAGAGATGACTTGTTCTCAAAGCTGCAAAGAACTCGGGTTTGCTGAGGTGTATGGTGAGGCATCGGGAAAAGAAGCTCTCAGGGATAAAGATAAGGTTAGACAGGGAAGTAGAAACCAGAGTGCAGAGGGAATTATAAGTCCTACTAATAATTTTCTCCTTTAGGTAATGGAAAACTATCAGAAAGTTTCAAGTGGAGACTTGCATTTTAGGAAACTCTCCCTAAGAGAAGTGGAAGCTGAGGGAAACATGAAAACCAGAAAAAAAAATATGGACTGTCCAACATGCTAGCATTTAAAATTATGTTAATTGATGAAACAGTACGTTCATAATGTTATGAATGGCAAAATGAAGTATGAGGGGAGAAAGAAAACATATGTATTGTAGTCTTGATATCAAGTGTATATTTTTTAAGTAATCAACATAGACTCTGTGTGGTAACATCAATGAACTGATGAGCTAACATATGTAAAATCACATAGCACACACCTGAAATATAATAGGGGCTCAATAAATGTTATACCATTTCATTTAACAAGTTCCATTACCAACCATGTCCTGAACTGTAATATCATTTACATGTTCTCTTTGGAACCCACCATTACAAGAAGTCAAAGCAATAAACTTGAGGGGAAAATTCTTTATTTTGTCACTTGAAATTTATAAGCACTTAAATGCTATTTGTGTTTAGTGATATGAAGGCAAGAGTCACCATTTAAAGCCATCTCTTAACCGTTTCTTCTCTTCAGAGGCAAACTTCTAGGGTATGTCCTTAAAGGTGAGGGGCATGACCTTTCTCCCACTTTCTCCATTTTGTTTCCTGGAATATAGACATGATGGAGCACCATCTTGGACCATAAAGATGAGGGCAATAGCACTTGTGCTATAGATGATAGCGCAATAAGACAGAAGGAGCCTGGTTCCAGTAGCTAAGTAGCCATGCCAGGCCTACACTGCTTACCTTCATACTATTAGGTGGGAGAAACATAAGCTTCTATCTTGCATAAACCAGTTCCTCAAGGTCCCTGTTACATGTCACTGAGCCCAAATACTCATTATCGCCAACAGCCCATGATGGCAGGATTCATGTGGACAAGCTCATTTTCTTTTCCAATGTCATCATCCCCTTCTTCCTAAGTAACCAAAAGCCAGGAAAAGAACTCACTGGGAATCAGAAATCAGCTTACATCTCTAACTGGGCAAGATGACTGTTGGACCTAATTCTAAGTTCATTGAAACATTTCTTTTCAAAAAACTAGAATGTAACTTTAGCTAAATGGCCTTTTTTCTTCTCAAAATGTGACAAAAACAAAATATGCCAAAATATAGATATTACATTGGGTTCTTCTCTTTTATTTATTTATTTATTTATTTATTGTAGTGCTTAATTAATTTTATTTTATTTTTTTAATTTATAGTTTATTGTCAAGTTGGTTAGAATGGTATCAAAAGGCATATCTGCATCTGTAGGGCCTGCTTGCTTGCTTGCTTGCTCTCTTTTTTGTTTTAAATCTATAGAAGACTCATGACGTTGTGAACTAAATTGGCTAACATCAAAACAATTTTTAAGCTAGGAAAAAAGTTTTAAACAAGCTACTTTGCATGGGAATAGGACCATCCAATGTCCTAGGTCATATAGGTTGTTTTTCCATATTTTTTTTAAATTTTATTTTCGTTTCTTCTCTAAGCCTTATATATACTAAACTTTTTAGTAGAAGTAAAACTCAGTTGCATGCTGAAATTTCTAACTTTTGAGCATTTTGCTTGCTATTTAAAAGTGTATGAATTTGGGGCGCCTGGGTGGCTCAGTTGGCTAAGCGTCCGACTTCGGCTCAGGTCATGATCTCACTGTTCGTGGGTTCAAGCCCCACATGTGGCTCTGTGCTGACAGCTCAGAGCCTGGAGCCTGTCTTCGGATTCTCTATCTCCCTCTCTCTCTAACCCTCCCCTGCTCACGCTCTTTCTCTCTCTCTCTCTCTCTCTCTCTCTCTCTCAAAAATAAATAAAACATAAAAAATAAAATAAAATAAAATAAAATAAATAAAAGTGTATGAATTTTTTAAAATTCAAGAAAATAACTCTCAGCCATGTCTCTATGTTACAATATGGGGGAGGCTTATGCACTGCAGTATACAAGTTGTGTGACCTTAACCTCACTAACGCTTGTTTTTTTCTCACCTATAAAGTGAGGATAGTACTTGTACTTGATTTAGGACTGAGGCATGAAACACCAATCAGGTAAAGTGCCTGGCATATTATAGGAGCTACCTAAATATCAGCTGTTACTCAAATTATTATTGCAATTGTTATTTGCCATAGACATTTACAGTTTCTAGGATCTTAAAATTAATCTCCTTCCTATAGGAAGATGATACTCCTTGACCATTATCTGCACGCCATCTGCTCTCGTTATTTAGGACAAATAAGTTTTTGCTGAGCAATCTATATTTGCAAATTAGATGAGCAGTGTCGAAAATTAACCTACGTCCATGAAACAGAATGAACTAATGGTGCAAAGTAAATTCCTCAGTCTGTTCTTTCATTTTAACTTCTTGAAATTCACAACAAATCCACGTTGTACAACAATAGTCAAATCATTACCCTAGCGTACTATCTGTTTATTCATTAACAAAATACATTTATTAATAGAATATCATTGCTACTTTATTTACTTTGCATGATTCTAAAAGACCATGCAGGGAATATTTTTATTCTTTGTGGCTTTTCATAATAAATATAGGGTAATTGTGTGTGTGTGTGTGTGTGTGTGTGTGTGTGTATGCATATGCCATCTAGTAAAATAAAGGTTTCTAGTAAATACTAGAAACAAGAATCTTCATTCTTTGCATCATGGACACCTGTGAGCCCAAAACAAAATTAAGAAATTACATGATGGTAAAATTTACTGGAACTGCACTTTTAAAAGCATGTGTCAAATAAGAATGAGAAGCTAGTATGAGACAGAAATACACATGTAAAACAAATAATTGTATACTCTTAAAGGAACTCTGGGGTCAAAGATTCCCAAATGTAACTCAAGTGTTAGAAATTGTTTTCAACTAGATGATAATTCTCCTACATTGGGTGCCTATAAAAAATGTATAGGAATTACTCTGCAAATTATCCACATTTATTTAACACTCCCCAGTTCCCCTGGCCCAATTCTTCAAACCTTTCCCACCCTATCCAAAACAAACCAAGAAAAGAAAAAATTGCCCTGATTGAAAAAAAAAAAAAGATAAAATGTAATCTTATGTCCTGATTGCTTCTTTTAAAGTAATGAACTATAGCCATTTTGCTTAATTTCTTTTTGAATCATTTGTATCTGAGTGTGGCTAACACATGGTACTTACAATATAAAACGACTTAAAATATCAGATTTTAATAATCCTTAGGTGGCTCTATGCAAAGCAGATGTTCTCTTATACTTTCCAGATGTTAGCTGTAAGCACAATTAATTAAAGGCAGTGCTTACATATCATTTTAGTAAATTTCAGTACATAGTTAAAATTACGTTAAAGAAAAGAGAGAATGAGCAAAAGCCAGAACTACTTAACTGCAGAGAATTGCCAAGAAAGATCAAGTTCACATATGTCATGCCAACAATAAGCAAAAGTAAAAAGCAACTGTACCCAATGTAAAAGCGATTTCTTGGTAAAATACAACAACACTAAGAACTATATACCAACTCTCCTCACAGCTTTCTGCCTTGGGTGAGTTTTCAACTTAGTTATTAGTTATTCCAGAAATTTTCAGACAACCTATGATGCAAACATACACCTTTAGAATACAACAACTCAATAAAATTTAGATTGAGTAGCTCTTATCCAGTTTGCTAGAGAAGCCAATTTTTACATTTCAAACAATATTAATTTTCATCTATGTTCACTTTACTCTTCAGTATATTGCATGATAATCAGTCCCTTTATTGAGTGCTGCCTTGTCTTTGGTGTGCGCTACAAATTATCTCTAATCTTAATTCAACTCAGTGAGCACTAAGCACTTATTATGTTCAAAGGCCTATCCTGGGAGAAACAAGAATAAACTAGCCAGGGTTCCCTACTCGAGGTAGTTTTCATTTGGAGATTATCAAAACAGCAGCATCAAATTCAGTTCCCAACTTAGCAATAACCTGGTTACATGACCTAAGCAAACTTGAGGTTGAATCCACTATACCTCATTTACCTTAGCTGCCCCAACCCCATTACACTCAGCCTCCACTAGCATTTTCTTAAGGCAGAATTCACAGATAAATTATTAATGCATAAGCAAAAAAGGACACCTCCTACAGATCAACCAAGTGGATATATATGGATCACTCATTGTCTGTAAAGCACAGTGCTAGCGCCTTCCAAACAAAAGTGAGGTAATCAGAAGTGGAAAGCCTAATATGTGAAATGACCCACTAATCCTCTATTCTCTGGATTTCACCCTCGAGCTGCTCTAGTTATTTATACGCTATGCTTACTTTCTAAATGGCAATAGAGGGAGAGGCTCATTCATTTTTATTTTAAACACAACTTACAGAGATTTCAATTTATTTTTCTTTACTGAGTCAATTTCGACTGTGTTCATCTGTGTAAAAATGGAATAAAATTGAAGACTTACCTTAGACTGATTAATGTTGAATGCTATTAAATTGCTAACATTTAACAGTTTTTGACCTACAAAATAACAATTTCACATGGTTCGACCTATAAAACTCTGCTTTGTAACTTGAACCTAGTGTTTTATTACATCGGTAACCTGAAATGTTTACCTTTAATTCAGCGGGATTTGAATATTCACACAGTGATTTGATAACCTTCAAATGAAATTTCATTTTAAAAAAGCAAGAGAGAGAAAGATGGAAAATAACAAAAAGTAAGGAGGTTGTACTCTCCTCTAAAGTGAAAGTAAACCCATGTGATGCATTGAAGAAAGCATCCTCTTTCTAAGATACAAGCTGGTATTACTGATACTACTACAGATGTGTTTTTAACAGCTGCCTTTCAAAAGAGTTTCCTTTTGTCCATGGTCCAAGAGGTGGGAGGAAGGGATACAACAGATAGAAAGTGTTGTGGGCTGACCCCTCACCCCTTACGGAACAAATTTTAACGGAGTCCATGGATTCATTCCCTCTTAAGTCAATTACTACTGAAAAGTGGCCACACAAAACACATACAATAATAGTCTCTTGAAGAGAACCAAAACCTCAGAACTACATAAGCACAGAAATGAATTTGCCTTTTAAGTTCACAGGGCATCATTCTCCCCCAAAAACAAGACATCAGGGTCCCAAAGTGCATCTGACACATTACACCTATCTTGCTATACCTGCCATTTGAAGATAAAAAGATGATTAGTCAGTCAGAAGAACAGTAAAAACTCCCTCTGGAAAAGATGAAGGAAAAAAATGGGCACGTTTTTCTGGCAAGCACATAGAAAGATGACCATGTTATCATCAGGCTTCCTTAACTGATGGGATTGTGGTGGGAAGTAGTAGTGGCTGCTCACAGGTACTGTTGAAAGAGTACTACTGAGTTCAGCACCTTCTCTTTCAATAAAAACAAAATCAAGTCATTTTATTTGTGCCCACACCTTAAGGAACTTTCAGCCCTCTAAAGTACTTTGCAAAAACAGACAATTATTGTTATATAGTTCTCTGATTATAAAGAACTTTATTCAAGATTCTCTACAGCAAAAGAGATGACATTTTTGTAGCAAGATCAATACTTCACCAGGAAGTGTCCAATTGTCTTTTAGGATCAGCAAAATGAACCCTGAGGACTGGCTTAATCCATGCCAAACTAAATCCTTTCAGTAAACCCATTAGCACTCATCAATACCAGAGTTTCTCTTGTTCATTTATTTCACTTATTCCTGTCTTTCTCTCCTCTCTTCTAAGAAGGTAAACTCGGTAACGGCCCTGGTCTGTTTCATTCATGGTTGGCTCTTTCTATAATGCCTAAATTAATGAGTCACTTAGGAGAGCATGTAGTAAATATTGCTGAATTAATAATTAAGTGATAGAAAGTATAGTACTAACACTAGTAATAGCATGAATGCATGAAAACACTAAACTGCTATATATTTTAAACTATAAAAGAAAAAAAAGAAAACACTAAAATAAGAATGATTTCTTGTTTTGTCTCTCCTCAGTACTGTTTCCACAAACTTTACAAATTTTGTAGATATTTGTCCCAATTTCATAACAGCTGGGTTATAGTAATAAAATGTTTATAAAGCACATTGAATTTCTGCCACAAAGCATTATATGTAAATAAAAGAGAACCCGAATGACTGGCAAAATATGTACTTCATATTCATTCACTTACAAATCAAACATTTACTGGGTATCCTCAGGGTGCTGCATACTTTCACACACATTATCATTATCAATCCTCATTAGCTCCTGGAGCGGACAGCATGCTTCCAGGTTTACAAATGAGGAAAAATGCTCATATTGTTTGATCCTATTAAGTAGCTAGAATTTGAACATACTCTAACCCAGTATTTTGTCATAATCTTGTGTTTCTGGTTTTTATTTTTCCATTTTAGCAGACACTTCAAGGCTGTGTTATTTTCCCGTCTGTGCAGGGAACGTGCCTTGGCAATAGGGAAGGCTCATTCACATAAAGATCTACTCTAGCAGGCAGCAAAGTGTGATGGCCAAGCACTGAGGCTCTGGATTCGGACTGTTCACAACTGGCTTTGTCATTTATAGGCAGAGCGACCTTGGGCTTAAAGTCTCATGTCTCAGTTTCTTCATGTGTAAAACAAAGATAATAAACAAGAAATATCAACCATTTTTAATAACAGAGTAAACCATTGTGGTCATCAGTACCATACCATGCAACTTTCTCCATGTTTTTTTTCTTCCTTTTTTTTTTTTTTTTTTTTTTTTGGCAAGATACTTTATTGCTTTCATTTGGTCCATTTCTTGGGAGAGGGCTCCAGGGTGGTTGAAAGTTGCCTGGTGGCTACCTGGACAGGCTCTGACAGAAGCCCTGACACAAGGGGTGATGCACAGGGTCCCTCAGAAGCTGCTGGGCTCGGAGGCTCCTAGTCATGCTTGACACTGAACCTTTAAGAGACACAGTCACCAGGCAGCCTGGGAGGTTGGAGGTGGTTTCTCATCTTCTTGATGAGTTTCACCTCCTCATTTAGGAGGTGGCTCTCCAGGACATCACAGAGATGGGGTCTGAGCAGGCAGAATCCAGGGCATGCAGATCCCAAAGGGCCTGATTTAGGGTTTTCTTTGGGGACAGGGCGCTTCTGTGGAGTTCATGGCTTTACCCCCCTCATCTTGGAAGGGTTCTTGCATGTCCTGGCAGAGGGTGCGGCCACCCAGCTGGTCTGCTCCATGCCCTCCTGCTGTGTTCCTCCATCAACTCTCTGAATAAGCGGCCAGTGCCTTGCACAGCCACCTCTTGCAGTGCAAATAGATGCCCAGAGAGAGGTAAGTGTAACACGCCTTGCACAGGCAGGTTGGCCAGGCTGTTGACCGTGGTCTCCACCTTGGTGGATAATGCTGATGAATCTAGAAGATCATGCTGGTAGACAATAAGGAGCTAATAACAGAAAACGGTTTTGGCTGGTCTCCAGGCAAGGAAAGGAGAAGCGGAGACTGGGGGATGTTGGGGTGTGGGAAGAGGGGGAAGGAGGGGAGTCTGTTGCATTCAAACACTGCTGAAGCCAGAGACTCAGGACTGCGGGTGTGCTGCCTCCATTTCTTCAGCATGTCTTTAAATAGGACAGCAAGCTTTCCATCTTAAATGAGAAATCCATTTTTAAGAAAATTTTTCTGTATATGGTTTGGAATTTAGAAATAAAAACTTCTCAGAAGTAGAACAAGATTGAGCATGGTTCATCTACATCTATGAGCAAGGGAAATGGAGGAGAAAAAAATTACGAGTTTTTCAGTAAAGATGTTCATGACTTCAATTCCCCTCTATATTCTGTAAATTATCACAGGTCGTGGAGACAAATCTATCAGTCTCTACATCCAAACATTGCAACGTCTTGCATGTGTATCACTCTAGCCTTTAGCAAGTGAAATTGTTTTCAATAACAGCTTTGTTGTGTATATTTCACCTACCCTATAACTCACTCATGTAAAATGTGCGGTTCAGTCATTTTTAGTGTATTTACACAACTGTGCAACCATCACCACAATCAATTTTAGAATATGTTCATCACCCCAGAGAGAAACCTTGTCCCCATTAGCAATCACTCTCCATTTTCCCCAATTCTCCAATTTACATTATGTCTCTATGAGAAGTTTTTAAAATGATGGATTCAAAAGTTAGGTCAATGGATGAATCATTAATGAAGGCGCACAGGTGAAGTGTCAGGCAAGAAAACCAGGCTATGAATTCTATGGGCATCAGAGAAAGAAGGGAGTCTCTAGAGTCTGAGATAGTCAAGGAAAAGAAATTCACACCAGGCAGCAACTGGCAGGATTTAGATTAGCAAAGAGAAGTGGAGCAGGGATTTTAATCCTCAACTGCAGGTAAAGCCTGTGCTTTCTTTATAATGCAAAGATTCCAAGAGAAATCACCCAAAACATTCTTGGGTTATCAATTTCTGATATATCCCAATGAGTATTAAATGGATCCATGCTTCAAGTTTTCTTAAAACAGTCTGAGAAAGGCATTTCTTAATGTAAAAGAAGATGTGTGACCCCTTGTTTTTTTCTCAATATAAAATGTCAAATTTTGCTATAAGGATCAGGTTGCTATTTCTGAGACTGAAGAAAGTAAAGAAGGAAAAACTGCAGAAAGAAACAAAAACACAACTTTTTTATATTGCAAAGAGACAGATGGGTTCTTTTGACAGAATAATTGTGTTAAGACTGAGAATTACACTGTTTTAAACTTAAACTTTATATAAATCCATCTCCTCTGCTAGATCCTGAATTTCATTAGGGCCCAAAAGGGGTCCACTGAACGAACACACTCCCTCTTCCCTGCCTGAACTTCAAGTCAGCTGAAAAGGCAGGGAATACTGTTGTTAAAAGCCATAATATTGTCTTTATTATTAAGAGTGCAGGTTGGTCTCCCTGCCTAGAGGCAGTGATTTGGGTATCAAACTGGAGCACAACAGAATCATCTGGAGGGCCTGTTTAAAACCCAGATTGCTGGGCTCCACACACAGCATTACTGATTTGCATTTCTGACAAGTGCCCAGGTGATACTGCTGCTGGTGGTTTAGGGGATGGAGGAGCAGGGGGAATAGGACTTGCCATACTTTGAAAACTGCTGGCACAGAAAGCATCACATTCCCTCAGGGAGAGCAGGAAGTGTGCCCCACAACAACTTCTACAGTGGTCATTGCCTATCTTGGATATATTGTTTCCTTCTTCCATCAGTGATAGGCACAGGATTGGCACATGGTGGCATCAAGTTGTTTGCTGGGTTGAATTGAAGATTAATATGTTGCTAGATTTCTGTTCCAACTAGCATGTGAAACCACCTTTTGAAACAAATTTTTAAGGTTGATCTTGATCATTTTTAAAACTAAACTTCATATCATCTTCATTTGAAGTTCTTGATTCTAATACCTGATTCCCCTGGGGGTGCAAACTGGATACAAATTAGCGGGATCACTTGACTCTGCTGTGCTGCAAACATGCCGAGTTCTGCACAGTTCTCTTCTGCAAGTGCCAGAAATCCTCCCCAAAGGGGCATCAGGTAAGGGGAATTAAAACCAAGAGTTCAAATTTTTTATATGACTCTAAACAGAAGGTTTATGTATCTTTCTTTATCTGGCAACTCCCCCAACTCAACTCACACTCTATAAATATTTAATTCAACATTTATAAATTCAGACCTTTCACAGATACAGGAAAAAATGGTCATTTTCTGTTCTACAGTGAGTCTTTTGAAAAACAATGTAGGCCACATTAAATTAAAGATAGTAGCAATATTTCACAAATTTCAGATCCTGAATAATTTAAAGAAACCAATACTGTGTCAGGAAAAAACGTTGTTACAACTATAACGTGAATTCAGAACCCAGACGTGATATAATGAAGACACAGGATTTTTACAGAGTTAGGGGCGCTTGCTTACTTGAAGGAATTCTTCAAGAACTGTGTATAAAGCCTGGATTAAGTTAAATTCTATGAATCACTGTTTGACTGCCCCCTACTGGCTAGATTTCAGAATGCTGATCAGAGTATAGTACTGGTTTTAAGATTATACTAAAAATATTTGCAGTGAGATTTTTATGGGTTTTCAGATTTTATAGAAGGCTGTGTGATCCCAGTTTTCCCAAATCACAGAAGTGATTTCTCTCATTTATCTTTAATACTTGCTGATACATCTCTTGATTTTTATTTGTGCCAGTCACCTTTATCCAAGGGGTTTTCAATAAAGATAATAAAACTATTGCACTCAAGAATAACCACAAATAAAGAATTCAGTGTCTTGCATCTTCAGTGAGAGAAACATCTTTTTATGATTTAATTTTCTGAATTCATGGGCTGTAGCGATGATTTTTGTAACTAATGTTTTGCATGTCATTTTACCACTTTATACCTCAGTTAATTAACACTTATTGATAGCAACCGAGTACAGATTTATGATAATTTTTTACTGGAAATTTATAAGTTGCTCTTTTAAGTTTTTAAAGAATATCAGCGAGATGCCAGTCTTCTTAAAAATCTGGGGACCAGTGGTGGGAGTTAAGTTGGTTAATATGGATTTCGTTTTTAAAGGTCTTAAGTGGAAAACTGTAATTCTTGCATCCCGAATTTCTTAGTCTATGAGCTGAAGTTGTGGATGGGGACAGTTTGGGTACAGATAATGTCTTAAAGTCAGGCCTATTTGTCTCCCATGTTCACTTATCACAAGAATTAAAATAGAAGGGCGCTCAGTGACTGGTAGGAGCACCTGTTCCTTCAGTGGCCACCTCAGGGAAGGATGAAAAGTATCTTTACTTTGCATCAAGAGAGGAATTTGCTAGAACACAGTTGCCACCCTACCTGTTATGAGATAAGCTGTTTCTGTAAAACCAAAATCCAAGATTGTACACAAGATAGAACTTGCACTGTAAACTTGAAAGTCTAAGATAATGTCATTGAACTTTGTTTTCTCTGAATCTAAATAAATCTGAAACTGTGCGCATATCACGTTGAGTTATCAAGACATTCAGTTTTAGGGGTGCCTGGGTGGCTCAGTTGGTTGAGCGTCCGGCTTGGGCTCAGGTCATAATCTTGCGGTTCGTGGATTTGAGCCCTGCATAAGGCTCTGTGCTGACAGCCAGCTCAGAGCCCGGAGCCTGTCTTCAGATTCTATGTCTCCCTCTCTCTCTGACCTTCCCCTGCTCACGCTGTCTCTCTCTCTTTCAAAAATAAATAAAACATTTTAAAAAAGACATTCAGTCTTATTATTCAGTTCCATTATTCTGGAACTTCTCCTACACTGGGTGCAGATGGAGGTCCCAGTAATGATGAAGTGCCTTAGCATCCCCAGTTATCCATCCTCCCTGATTGCTTTGACAGTTATTCAACACCCACCCATTTATTTTGCCTTCACCCAGCCACACTGCAGGTACCCGCTGCTCCCAGGACCTGCGATCCCCTTCCCCCCACAGTCCTGACAAATCACTACGCTCAGCATCTTCAACTCACCACTCTCCTACTTTTTCTGGGTCACCCATCATAATCTCCTTAATGTGTTCAGCCTTCATTATAGCCAGGGTGAAGGGTTGTCTTTCAATAACCTCTGCTGGAAGTTTTGCCAGAGGAACTTGTAGACAAACATCAAGGCAGGAAAAAAACAAGGCAGAGAATAAAGAAAACTGTTTCCATCTTTCTGATTCTTCTGTAGCAGTAAAATTCAAACTACTATTGCTACATCAACAAATTATTCTGCAAAATAAAGTAGATAGGAATGAAATAAGAAAGTTATGAGGCTGGGAAACTGGAAGATCTAGATAAAGGGCATCATTTCTCTGGGTCTTTGTAATGCACTCTTTAGCTTATTTTATTTATTTCTATTGCCACCTACTGGTGCACAGGGGTTCATAGTGCACTGAGGCTGAGGGAGAAACCTCACACTTTAATTCATTGCTGCCTGTACAGACTGGTGAGGTTGAAGGCTAAGCCCATTCAGAGATTCACAATTATAAAAGGTTAACAATAGAATACTGACAATGCCTTAAATACAAATCAAATTGTAATATACTGAAGGAGATGGCTTAGAAACAGAAAAGAGATGAGGAAGTCCCTGTTTTACAATACTGGGGGTCAGTAGGTTGGAGCTAGAATGTTTCCAGTAGGAGAAGGATTTTATAAATGCTGTGTACTTCAATATTTGTAACAAGGTCTTCTGGGATCCTGTAGTTATTTCTTCAGTTACAGAAGAGAAAGTAATCCCAGAATGCATTTGAACTGCTAAATACATGTTCCAATGAAGGCTAGCTCATCTCCTACCCATTTGGCTATTTATCTAAAACAGCATCGAATAGAGTTGATGGAATCTTTATTTTTTAAGTTGGACAACAGGAGGCAGTGTAAAACCCACTCTTAAGTGCCACCAGGGAACAAAATAATATATTCTACAGTCTGAAAATTTAGCAGACTCCATGCTACACACAATGGTCTGAATACACAGTATTGCCTTGATGTCAATCAGTGTATAGTCTGGAAATAATATACTAGGAGGCTTTTGTTTAAAATCAAAACAAGGAAATAAAGGATTCTGCATAGAAGCATGTTATATGTTCCTAATTATTTATGGAGCTAAAACCTAAGCTATGAAAAGATTTCTCCAGGTCCTGGGTTCAGCAATGGCTAAAATATCTACTAACAGGATGGCATCCTGGAAGGCCACCTGTGCATGAGCACCAGCAGTCACTCTTGAGAGTTATCAGTTCCTCAGAAGGAACCGGCTACTACTGAAGACATTGCTATTTGTGTTACAGGTTAGGCAACTGTCTCAACATCACAGATTGAGAGATCTCTGGGATCATAATGGAGTCATGATATAGAGTTGATGATAAGCTCATTTAACATTGCTCCTTGAGTGTACTAAATATGGTATTCAGAGAATATAACCAATGAACTATGGATGCTTTTATTCACAAATAATTTCTAACTTGAACTAGCTTAGAAAAAAATGAGAATTTGATGGTTAACAGAATTCAACTGAAGTTCATACAGACAAATCACAAGAAGAGCAGGAATCTGGTCAGGACTTAGAAACAGTTGGAATAACGGTCTTGGATGCTTCTGGTGTTCATCAGCTGTGATTCCCAATTCATGATGCCTTCATCTCTAGTGCAGGATGTCTGCCTTCATAAGGAAGCATTATATCCTCTAAAAGCTTTCTAGTTTCCCATGCCCACCATTCCTGTCATTTAAAGTTCTGAAAGAAGATTATTGATTGGCTCGAGTCAGGGCTCAGGCCTGAACAACTGAGAGCAAGGTAACATAGAGTAAAAGTTAATAGCAGGAGGGCTGAATCCTGACTTTCCAGGTGTGATTCTGATACTTATGAACTCCACAACCTTGGACAATGTACTCAACTTCTCTGTGTATCAGTTTTCTGATCTGTCAAATGGGGATGTAATAGTACTAACTCAGGAGTTTACTGTGGGAATTAAAAGGCACAATATATGTAAAGTGCTAAAACTATGCCTAACACAAAACAAGTGCCATTTAAATGGTTGTTATTCCACTAGAATGGCAGTTCTCAATCTTGGTCATACAGCAGAATCATTTGGGGAACTTTAACAAATACTTGATGCCTTGGTCTCACCCACAGATAATTGCTTTGGGGGTAGAGTGTGGCATCAGGATTTTTAATATACTTCTCAAAAAATTTTATGTGCACCCAGTATTGAGACCTATTGCCCTAGACTATAAGCTCCATAGACGGAAGGATTTTGTGTCTACCGTTCAATCTTCAGTCCTTAAAACCATGCTTGGCACACAAAAGGTGCTCAAAAATATTTGTTGAATGAGATAATAAAGCAGCTAGAGAAGCTACTGTATCTAGTTGAACGATGGTGTGTGTGTGTGTGTGTGTGCATTTGTGCATATGTGCACATGAACTACAGTTAAAAAGAATACTGAGCCCACTACAGATTGCAATACTCTGCATAACAAAACTTAAAATCTAAATGCTATTCGAAACATGCAGGCAGACATCCCTTGCCTGTGTCTTCAAAATGGACACAGACATGCACATGCATGCTCTACAGCACATCTTCAGCTTTAAACCTTTCAGTGACTTCCCACAGCATTTAGAAAAACAGTTACAAGCAGTTCTTATTAGTCGTGATAGATAATGTTCTGTGAAGTCACCAGGCACAATGAATTAGTGAATATGGAAGCATTTCTTCTAGGAGTTACACAGGATTAAGTTCCTTCAAGCCTCTAGTCACAGAATTTTCATAAGTTGACCAATATATAAACTTGTATGTATGATTTTCTTTAAAAACATCTTATTTAGGGACACCTGAGTAGCTCAGTCAGTTGGGCATCCGACTCTTGATTTCTGCTCAGGTCATGATGTCACAAGATTGAGCCCCACATTGGGCTCTGTGCTGACAGAAAGGAACTTGCTTGGGACTTTCTCTCTCCCTCTCTCTCTGCTCCTCCCCCACAATCTCTCTCTCTCTCTCTCTCTCTCTCTCTTTCTCTCTCTCTCTCTCTCTCAAAATAAATAAATAAAAATTTTTTAAAAAAACAATCTTGTTTAATATATACGTTGTTGATTCATTAACATTAAACTAATAACAGCACAGTAACTGATGCCTGAACAAAGCTTACTGAACACTATCTAACACATACGTTTTCTCTGTAAATCACACCATAGATTTCTTGCCCATACGTACTGTAGACAGTACCCCGGCGCTATTCTTGGGGGCCATTTTAAACAGTGAAATCACCAACAAAAAGCACAAAAAAATGTGCAAAGCATGGCACTAGATATACTGTGAAAGTATCCAAAAATTAAAACAAAAGACGTATAGTCTGTGTGTGTGTGTTTTTACAATTTTAAAACTGATTTACAGTCTGAGAAACAAGAAGGCAAAGCTTTAGCTTGTCTGGGGGACTCAATTTTTTTGCCCCTCTATGCATGTCTCATTACGACTGCAAAAGACTATATTGATTTGGGAGGGGGGATTACAAATAAATTTTATCTAGGAAGCAGATTGGCGAATACATAAGCCATGAATAATGAGGATCAACTATATTTAACAGGATACAATGTGAAATCCTGGAATCAGATCTCTCCATGAGCTGGCTACATTTTTCTTTTCCAACTTTAGTGTCAGTCCTTAACAGATCTCCCCTCCTTGCTCTCCACTCCCATGTCACTCTGAGGCAACCTTTCTGCCTTATCATGCATAGCCACACATTCTTCTCTTAGCTGCTTCTGTTGACTTAAGCCAAGATTTATCAGAAACATGAATATGTCATAAACTGCATGGGAAGAGAAAGGATCTTCTCAATAAATGTATATATTGGGATAATACATACTCCCAAACCTTTTTATATTAATTAGCTGCATTAAAAGCACCTTGCTCTGATGAATTCAGTCAAACCAGAAGGATCCAAATGGCGGAGACAGTGGAGAGAAGGCTATTACATGACAAAGTGGCTGAAGAGCATCAGATGCTGTTGCTGGGCCAGATTTGATGGGAATAAATTCACCATGGCTTTAGAAAGTTCACGGTCAAATATTTCTCCACTTCCCATGAGATAAGCTCATGTTGAGAATAACAGTTTTGAATTATTCTTTTTCTCTATGAAATAAACTGTAGGCTAGAATTACATGGAGGTTGTATGATAAAATTCAATTCCAAGGATTGATTTCCAACTTTCTGAAAAAGCAAAGCATGTAGAGGAGTCTGTTTTAAATGCCAATATTATTGCTCTGACAACTTGGTTATGCTTCACATAACTTGTTCATACACATTTGAGATATACATTGTATTTTATATCTGATGTATATATGTATAGCCATGTATTTATATAAATATATGTATAAGTATGCATATATGTTAATATATAGATTTTATATTTTTAAGGCTAGCTATAATTCCCCATTGTGTGAATCATTTTACAGCTTGAAGAAAACCAAAAATTTAAACAAAAGACTTATAGTCCATATGTGTGTTTTTTTACAATTTTAAGAAGAAATGCAAACAATGAGTCTGGTTTTACTTTCTTCAGTAAGCTATTTGGGTATAAAAGTGTGTGCTTTCCTTATTAAATCATTATTGTTCTTAGCTTCTATTTTGGAATCTGCTTCCAGGAAATGGATTTCTAATTACCTTTGTGACCAAAAAAGAAAAGTTTAGAAAACCAGAATGAGTTTCAGCATAAAGAGCATAAGTAAAAAGATGGATTTTCCAAGTTTTTCACTTAGTTCATAACCAAATAAAATCATGTAAATTTGTCCTCAGTAAATGGGCACTTCATTGCTTTGGGTACTGAGGAAAGCACTACCTTAGTCAATCCTACTCTGAGATGACATAGCAGGCTGCCACATTCCAAAAGTCCTTGGATATTCCCAACTAAATACTTCATAGCCTGCCTCTGCCTTATATTCTTCTTAATTTAGGAAACTATATAGAGGACCATGACATCAGAGAATGTCTACCAACATGTTCTTATGGGATCTAAATCATTCTCTCTCCCATTCTAGGTCTCAAAGACAGACTAAGGTAAAGAGTTCATAAAAGGTGAATTCCACTCCTTTTCAGGAGAAGCACAAAACACAAAACAGACAGACACGGGACAGAAAGGCTAGAGGATGTGGAAGAGGCAGGGATACATCTCTGCTCTATTTCTTCATATAAATCTTGGGCAACTTAACTTCATAGGTACTCAAGGAATAAATTTGTTTCTAAGACCTCAGTAGACTAACAGTGAAGTACTTTGGTCCAGTAGTTGGGCTCATCATCCAATGGAGTAGCCTAAAAGCAAAAAACTAGAAAGCTCTTCATTGGCACAAAAATTCACTGAGAGGGCAGATCGAAAAATATACATCAACAAGAGTCTGAACAACTGTCTTCTGTTGACATTTCATCTCTGCATTCAGGTGTGCTGTGTCTATCCTAAGAAGTTAAAGGAGAGTGGACAGGAAACCAAGAATTACATGCCATGCTGGGTAAACATACTGGAGTGAAATAAATGTTGATGAACTCAAAGTAAAACCAAGAAACAGAAGACTAAAGTTTTTTTAAAAAAAAATTAGAAAACAGAGACATGATTGCTGATCCACAAAACCAAAAATTACTTTCTTACTAAAAATAATAAATAGTTAATGGATTAGCAAGTATAATCAAGAAAAAGAAAAAAGAGGAGAGAGAAAAATACACATGAAAAGAACATTAAGAACAGGAAAGGAGGCATAATTGTATAATGAATGAGACATTTCTCAATGATAGTTCAGTCATAAGCAAGTACTTTTTTAGCAGCCTCTTTGCATCAAGACCTATTCTATGCACTAGAAACAGAGGAGAAAATATGACTAAATCCCTGCACTCATATATCTTACATTCAAGAGAGAGGAGTCAGACAAACCCAAAGAAATAGTCTAATTTTAGCTTGTGGTGAGTGCATGCAGATGATAAAATAAACTGATGTAAGAGAGAGGGTCCTCATGGCTGCTCTAGTTAGACTGGGCAGTGAAGGCCTTTCTGAGGAGGTGACATGTGGACTGAGACTTGAATAATAGGAAGAGTCTCACAGACAGATACCTGTGAGAAGCTTCTAAGAAGAAGAAAGAGCAAGGACAAAGTCCCTGAACTTGGATCAGACTCACATGTTTAGGGTATGAAGAAGGCCAGTGTGTCTAGATCAGGGGGGAGAGTGGAAGGAGTGGACATTGAAGAGGAAGCAGTAGCAAGATCAGGTAGGGCTTTCTAGACCTCAGTAAGGAGTCTGAATGTCACTGTAGCCCTAAGAGAAAGCCACTGGAATTAGATGACTTATCTTCAGAGACACTCTCTAAAAGTCAGCCTGAGGAGGCACAAGAGAGGAAGTAAGATGATATCTTAAGATTGTAAAGCAGTAGTCCTTGCAAGAGAAGGTAGTGGTTACACCAGGCTGTAGGAGTGGACATGGATATATACAACCCCAGAGCACTTGGAGCACTAGATAAGTTGAATAGTTTCTAAAGAGAAGGAAGAGGAGGAGGAAGAGGATGAACATGTATTAAGCACTAATTATGTTCCCAGACTGTATTTGGTCCTGGGAAAGATACGAAAAGATATTAAGACAAGTTCCTGCCCTCCAAATGCTTATAGTGTGGTTGGAGTACAAACTAACTAATGCCTGTGGAGCTAAAGTGATATGTGATGGTGAGGCCATATATCCTCCTCTCTAGGAATCAGCAACCAGAGCCACACTCTGGAAAGAAAGAGAGAAATAGAGAAAAGAAAGGGAGGGAGGGAGAGGGGATGAAGAGGGAGGGAGAGAGGAAGGGAAGGAGGGACAAAGGGAGGGAGAAAGAGAGGGAGAAAAAGAAAGAGAAAATAAACTAAAACCCCACACTGTCCATGATGGAAACATGGAGCTTGACACTTACCCAAAAGGAACTGTCTCTGAAATTTCCCCTTGTCCTTCAGTTGCCCCCCAGTCTATGTAAAAGTGGGTTGAGCAGTGTCACCTCAGATCGATTCTCTGGAAGAAGATGATCAGATGGAATTTGGGGAGCAAGATGTTTCTTAGCAAAAAGCACCTGTGACTGGATGGGGGAGGAAGCAGGATCGGGCAGAGGGAGTAGCTGACCTATGGTGCAGGATACCAAAGCCACCACCAACCCAACAAGGTACACTGGAGTGAGTTGTGCTCCCTGGAGTTCCCCACATGGGGCAGAAATGGCCAAGCCTCTTCCTTCCATCCCTTAGTTATCAGAGCAGATATAAGTTGTCTGGAGAAGGGTATAATTCTGGAAGGGGGAGCTCTCTGCAGCTGAGCCATCCCTGAAGGAGCTGACTGCTAGAGCAGGAAGTGCTGGATCTAGGCCACACATCCCGTACCCCTGTTTCTATTCAGGGGGGCAGTAGAGGAGGTGCATAAGAAGTTTTGTTCAAGAGAAACCATTTTGGGGCAAACTGTCATCCTTCTCCTTCATTTTTCTCAATCTGTTCCTACAAAAATCAGTGTACCCACAGTCATTTTCTGCTAACTTAAAAACTGGTGGTCTTCTCTTCTCTGAAATTTGCTGAGCTCTGAACTGGCCTGCTGCTGCTGTAAAGAGAGATGTAAGAGCTAAGAAAGGAAATATGTCAAGGGCCACACAGTTCCTACCATTTGGCTCCCCCACATGAGTCAGGAAGAGTTCCCTGCCAGTCAAAAAGTAGACACTTGGAGTGGTGCTCGCTCCTCAGCATTCTAGTTGGTCCACAGAGGGCTACTTGCTTGGTGACGAGTCCTGACGACAGTAGTGTGAGGTGGCCCACCTCCGGTCATTGCGGAGGTGAGGAGAAAGCCTCAGCTCAGCTTTCTGCACCATGACATTTTCAGGGCCTGTTGGAGCCTCCAAAGAACTGACAAATGTGCCCACGTGAGTTGAGCCAGTGTCTGGATGACTTCCACAATGAGGACTTCACATTCCAGGAGCATGGTGATTATGATCCTGATGATTTCGAAAGAAGACACGAAGGAAAGTGAATTGCTCTTACACTGTAAAATTTCAAATGATAAATTTAACATAGCCAATAAACAAATATTGTTCACACTTGCCTGGTTAAACTGGATAAAACTTTCATACATTATAATCAACAAAATAAAGAAACAACCTTTGTCCCTGGAAACCACTGCCCACAGGATAATGCAGCCTCATGGGTCATAATACAACCAGCATTAAGTCAATGGTGTTAGGGAACTTCAAAGGGAAGCAGATCACTATTGTTTCTATGGGGCACCTGGATGGCTTAGTCGGTTAAGCGTCCAACTCTTGGTTTTAGCTCAGCTCATGATCTCATGGTTTCATGGGTTTGAGCCCCACATTGGGCTCCATGCTGATAAGGCAGAGCCTGCTTGGGATTCTCTCTCTCCCTCTCCCACCACTGCTATCTCTGTCTCTCTCAAGCTAAATAAATAAACTTAAAAAATACTGTTTCTATAAAAACAAGGTCTAAGGAGCCGTGGCATTGTGAATAATATTAGCATTTCTACCTTTATCTTGCAGTAGAAGATATGAAATTAGCTGGGAACAGCACATTTGACAATAACACAAAAAGATGTTTCCTGAACTTCAACAGAAAGAGATGAGGTAAGGACACTATGAATAATCGTCACTTATGCTGATTAGATGCTAATAAATATGTAAATACCTTTTCTCTATCCATTATTCTAAATGTCCATTGATAAATCATTCCATGCTATAAGAGTCCATGAATTTTATAGTATATTTTAATCTAATTGTTTGTTAGCCAGGAGCCGCACAAAAATACATTTTCCCAGGATCCTGCACACCTTAGTGGCAGCCCTTAATATGATTTTTTTGACCAACAAATGAAGAGGGACTCTACCTTTCACGAGCTGTCACCTAAGGGAATGTCATCTGCCTCTACCTACTCCCCAGGGCAGCACCAGAGGAGTAGGCAAACAGAAAGAAAAGGGGAGTGGAGAGTTGAAGGTAACAGACCAGACCCTCTGACACACCATTTAAGCCTTGGATCTACAGATCTAACAAAGTGAGAAATCATGAAATTCAACTAGGATGTAGTTCAAGTAGATTGCTACACTGGGGGAGAAAATGCTAGCAGTTCCCGGAAAATTAAATCACTTAATACTACCTCAATTCTAGCATCTGTAATCTCACAGGAGAATCCTTGAGATTGCAGATTCAGTTTTTTATTCCATATATTAAATACCTAATTTGATGAATAGCCAGCATAAGTTTGAATGATTTCCAAATGAAATCTAAAGTTTGTTTTGGACATCCAAAGATAGTTCACTTTTGACCCCCACAATAAAAAAATAAATAAAATAGATGGGTAGCTAGTGGGGCACATAAAAACACCTATTTGGTAGGCTAAAATTCTAAAGAGCAACTGAAATCTTAAAACAATTATTAGATATATAATTAGTATAATCCTTGCTATGATTTATCTTTGTATTTCTCACTATACTCGGCACAATTAAGGAAATCCTGCAGACAGTTGCACTCAGTGGCTTATAAACATGAATATTTAAAAGAGTTTGATACCAATATTCTTCATGACTTATTACATCATTCTTTTAATGTGGAGAGTGCTGGTGATTCAGAATAAAATGTCGATTATAATAGGACTTCGTATTTCAGGGCTAGAAATATTTCTTCTATTCCATTGTGTCCACAAGCACACTTACAAGAAATCATTCAAAAACAAAAAGCCTCTAATGTAAAAGCAGAAAAGTATCAAAATTTTTATTAATTGTGACATGTGTACCAATCCACACCAAGAATATGATGATTTTATTATTCAAATTTAGGGCTAAAATAAGTGATTCTAACTAAAATTAGCTATAAGTGCTGAATATCTATATCTGTATCTATGTCTGTCTAAATCTATTAAATATTCAGTTATTCTTATTTTTTATAAGGTATTATAGGCTCCCCGTAGCCTCTAATAAATTTGTAAATTCTCTGATACCTACCACACTTTTTAACTCTCCTTTCAATCAGCGTGTGCTAAGAAAATTAGCTAGTTAATTCCTTCTTTCATTTGGTGCACATTAACATGTGCAAAGCCCTCTGCTAGGTGGGGTGGGTAAGAGACTATCATAAAGCCTACATTCCAAGATAGAAACAGACGTCAAACAAGTATCTAGAAAAGGCCCTGTAAGCCTACTACCCAGAATACACACATCGAAATCCCACTGCCAGGATCAAATCCCAGCACTCCACAAGCAACAAGTTTTGTAATAAAAGATGTGCGTAATAACAGAATCTCCTAGGATTGTTGCAGGGATTAAGTGAACTTTCCTTACAAGAGTGCCTGCTACATGGTAAGATTCAATAATACCATGTTATTTTTAACAAGTGTGATAACTGCCATGAGAGGAGAAATACAGGATGCAATGTAATTTTAAGATTAACCCATATCAAGTATGAAAAAACAAATACAACTTAAAAATAACATTCTACATACCATTCTATGGTCAACATTGAGTATGTCTGCCCTACTTGGACCTAGACCACTGCTCACACTCACATCATTTGTTCACTCATTCAGTAAGTACTTTTTGAGCCTGTGCTAGACAGGGGGCGCAAGACGAGAACAGGACCTGCAATTAGGGGATTTGTAGTCTATCTTAAGGAATAACTAGAGATGACTTACTGCCCCATAGATCATAGAGCATTTGACTATAATTGGTAAATTTGGGGAGAACTCAGAAAGTTCATAAGTAAATAAAATTTATTTTTTTCAGGACAGATGACTCTCCCTAAATTCACATGTCGCTTAGAACTGGTCAGATCACTTACTTTGAAATGCAGTCTCACCTCATTTCTTGTACTGTCTTGCTACTTATCAGCATACTATTAAATTTTTAAAAGATTTGAAATCTTGAAAGTGAGGTACCATAGAAGCACCATTAAAAATTCATAAATCTTGCACAGAATGTGTCATAATTAGCTTACTTACAGAGCTAACACCATTCTAGAATGGCCATGTTCCAACTTCTTGATCAGTAAAAGATGTTAATGTATAAGCTACAGAATAAAAATAGAGGCAGTATAGTCTAGTTGCAAGAGTCCTGGTCTTAGATTTTTCACTAACTTAAGGAACTATTTATTAAATATGTGATAGATCTCTGTTCCTTCAGCCTGTTCTATATCTTTTGTGCCTTTCTGAGAACATCACCCTCACTTTCCCTTGAGAAATAGAGGAGAGCTGACCTCATCCCCCAACTTCATTCAAGTGAGCTGCATAAGCATATCCACCTCCATGGCCACAGTGATTGGTTCAAGGACATGAGAAGAAACAATTCCATGAGTCAGCCCTGGTGCTTTGGGGGAGCTATTGGCAAAGAGGTGTTTGTCTGCCTGAAGCTTCCAGAAGACATTGTCCTCCCAGATCCTGCCAAAACCACAAAGCCAACCAAGACATGGAATGTGAGTTACTATAAATAAAAAGAGGGAGAAGGAAAGTCTGTGTGCTGATGACTTCTTCTCTACGGAGTGCATACAACTTCCGGGGGCAAAAGTGATCTCTGCTTCCCATAAGTAAATTTAATTTGTGTTAACTTCTCATTTCACCTGGTGGCAAAACTGTGAATATAAGACAACTCAAGGCCTGTCCTCTCCCCTTCCCTGGAGGTTGATTCAATGTACCGCAGCATCTGAGGTCCACCAGCTGCCAAATCTCCATCTGGCTGGCATCCTCTCAGAAGTTTATGATTCCACTGGGTTCCTACTCTCTGTCCTCCTTGTCTCAACCATGCATTCCCTCCAGATCATCTTGCTCTCTCTTAACAACCCCTATATCCCCCAGAAAAACTCCATAAATTTCTGACCTGCCATGCCAAACCACCTTTCTCACTCGGTCTACACAGCATGGTGTCACAGGATGCTCCCCAGGGCCTAGCTGGGCATAATGTCACAAGTACATAGGTATCCTTTCTGCTTCAGTCCCCACCCCATCCCAAAATGTGGTGTTTTCTAACATCTGTCCACTGGGGTCTCACCCAGGTCAGGGCACAGCCACTGAGCTTGGGATTTCATGGACATCTGTCCCAGCTTGCTTCCTCTCTGACTGCTTCTCTCTTCAGAAACCTGGGATAGGAGATTGACATTTACACTATCACCTCTTCCTCCCAGATCTATTCCTTTACATATACTTTGTCTTTTGAAACTGAAAACCCTTGTCTCTGGCGAGAGTTCCAAAAGCCTACTTTAAAGTTTGAAACCTGAAACTGACCTTACCTGTCCCTGAATGTCCCATCCCCTGAGGCAGTGAGCCTAGGCTATACCTCAGTTTCTGTCTGAAAATCAAGGGAAAGGAGAAAATTGTTGGTAAACAAAACACATGGGCTTGTCAGAGATTTTGCTTTAAATTAATCCAGCAAAGGTACTGGGGTGGGAGGGTGGGAAAGGATAGATAAAACAAGATTAGCCGCATACTGATAATCCTTGAAGCTAGATGATAGCCCACAAGAGTTCGTCAATACTATTCTATCCACTCTCTTACTATATATCCTCTATGTTTCGACTGTTGGAACACTTTCATAGTGTGAGGTTTTTCTTAAAAGAAAAAAGGGAAAAATCAGTTAATCAAAATATTCCTCCATTATATAATGATGATCAGAGGTTTAGGTAATAGAAAAATACTAAAGGACATCAAAGTGAAAAAAAAATTTGACCAGATTTGTAATTGTGAAAGATTACCCCGGCTGTTGTATGGTGGAGAATGTCTTCAGACAGAAAAACTGGAAACTAGTGCCTTGATCTAGAAAAATTGAGTCATGATGTGGTGGGGCTGGAGGGGAGGGCCCAGGCCAAGACAGTGTGTCTTCTGCAGGCAGGATAATGGGAAAGGAGGCCTCAATGATCCTGCCACATTCCTGCTTGGTTACAGGGAGAGTGGCAGGGCCAGTTACCAATATAGGGAGTTTAGAAGTAGAATCAGGATTGACGGCTGAGATACTAGGCTCAAGCCATGACTTTGCTATGAAATTTCTGAGGGGTCTTAAGGGACTCAACTAATTCTGTGTTTAGTTTTTGTACATGTGTCATTGTGCAAATAATATAAAATAATTCAAAATATTTTAAACTATAAGGCATTATTAAATATAACTATTGTTTTATCAAAATGTATATAGGTAATATGATCCCAGTAAATAACCAATGATAAAACAAAGAATATTTAAGTCTTGTTCTCTAAACCCCTGCTCTTGAAAATTCCCCAGATCAGTTCAAAAGGGCAAATTTTCAGGAGAGAAGCTAATTTTCCTGTACATCAACAAATTAAAAAGAAATAAGATATGTACAGATGGAGATCATAGTAACAAACCTGAAATGAACATTTGGAGAGAAAACAATTCAAAATGCAATCAGTGGAAACTCTTTAACTTAGCTTACTAAAGAACATATATAGATTTATTTTAGTAATGTGTTAGGTTCAAACAGCTATGAAGAAACAAGATGAGTGTTGAAATTTGAATGAATACAGGGCTATTGATTTCAGCCAAATAAGATATAAAATAAAGAGGCTTCACTCAAGATATACGGTATTTTGCAGATATCAGCAAAGGAAACAGTTATTCGCCCATCCCCTTGCAAAGAAAAAGGTAGAAACTAGGAAAAGAATGTCCAAGCCAGGAATCATTTAATGTATGATATTGAAAGCTGACTTTAACACCAGCATTTTTTTTAAATGTGTGCTTCAAGGTTAGATCTCAAAATCATAACATTTCCTTCAGATAATCCTTCGAGGTATCAGTCCTCAAAGCTTTTCTTAAGGCAAGAGTCCTGTGGTCCAACTTGTGCAAGTTTCATTATAAGAACTCCTTTAGTAGTTCCCTTTGAGAAGGTCATGGCTGTTTTTCATAAAGAAACATTGATAATTTATTCCTAGAATTACAAAGCATTTTCCGGCACTGCAAAGAAGGGAGACTCATTTTGTTATACTCCGATGTGCTTACATTGATTTAAATTCCCTGAGTTCTGTTCAAGTCTGACCTCTGTCCAATGTGGCCTTTTTTCTCTCATCTAAGGAGTTCCTGCAGGGGTCTGGAATGCCACTACTGAGAGAGCGTGTCAGCAGCATTTCTTAGCAAAACACTGCCAGAGATACAGAAAATAAACATCTCTGAAAAATAGCTGAGTTGAAGTCCTTCCAGATTCAACTCCAAATAACTAAATTCCCTTAAAGCCTGTTAAATATTACAAAAATCAGGTCATTAACATAGTTCAGCTTGCAGATTGCAACATGACTTAGAACCACTGAGAACTGAAAGGCAAGTTTTATAGCAGTGCTATTGGTCCTCAGACAGGACAATCTCCTGCTGACTTAAGGGGTGGGGAAGAGGAGGAAGGCTGAGAACCCAGTACTGACGACCTCTCGAGGGGATACAATAGCTAATTTGGGTTGCTGAAGACTGATAAAGAGCTCAGCACCTAATTAAAACTGCTTTGCAAACTGCTCCCAAAGCAAAATGAATGTCTCTATATGGAATCGGTGATCACTCCTTGGGGAGCGATCATAAGTCATAAATGATAATTTGGCCTTTTGGAAAATCTTCACCCCAAAAGATGGTAACCGGAGTGATGAAAATCACAAGTTCTGACATCCTGGAACAAGGTCACATTTGTCTTATCTGCACAAGCATATCTTGCTCGACTATCAGGGTAGGAATAAATAAAGCCTGGAAAATGCTCATGCTCTAGGGAGAAAGTGATCAGCCATTTTGCACAGTGTATAAGAGCAGTTCATCCATAAAAATGCACGTTCCAAGCAGTAACGATGCTCCATCAGCACAGGTCACTCTGAAGGCGCTTCCAAGGCCCCAACAGGGAGAATATTCTATGCCTCTCTACAGACATAAGGGTGTAAATTTTTAACCACCACTAGGGAGTACAAAGACTATCTCATTACTTTACTACCTTTCAATCATGTTCAGACATCCAGCTCTAAGATCCCAGGGAAGAAATTCTCCAACATTATTTACTCTTTCATGAGTTTACCTAAGTTATGCAAAAGTCCTGAGTTTCCTTTACAGAGCAAAGAATCCAGAGAAGACCACACTGGTTACAGCTGAGATGCCCAGTAGTATCCTGAAAGTCAGCTGATTTTGCTACTTCAGGGCCACCCTGGGCACACAGCACTGAGCAGAGTCTGTGTGCATTGGGTGGACGAGCCTCCTAGATTCACACAAAGCACCTCCCCAGAGAGCTTCTTCTATGTGTGCACACTTCATTTCCATAGCTTTCCCTGTCCGGGGCTTTCCCTGCCCTCTGCTTCCCTTTTCTCCTCAGAGTCAATTCTAAACAGACTTCCAAGAAAATATGGAAAGAAAGTTGTCTTCTAGAGCTCTCAGTTTGGATTCCCTAAGGATAGGGAACACAATGGCACCCATCACCTTTCCCAAAAGAGAAAGATCTGTCTGCCCCCCACCCCCACCCCGGCTCTTTTTCTCTCTCTCTCACTTATACATGCACACTTTGATTTTTAAAAATGTTAACTTTAGTATTATTATTCCATTTAACAAATGAAAAAATTAAGGCTCAGCAATGGTTAGTAACTTTCCCCAAGAGACAGTAGTATGTGGTTGATGGAGGAGGCATCCAGACCTAGATCTGTCTAAATCCAAAGTCCATGCTTTTAAAACTCCTTTTGTCAGAAGTTGAAAAAAGTAAAAAAAAAAAAAAAGAAGAAGAAGAAGAAGAAGAAGAAGTTGAAAAAAGTCAGAATTTTAGAGGATGAGTTGTATGAAAATAATCTTTATTTAATAAAAAAGAAAAAAAGGGTGCCTGGGTGGCTCAGTCGGCTAAACATCAGACTTCAGCTCAGGTCATGATCTCACAGTTCATGAGTTCAAGCCCTGCATCAGGCTCTGTGCAGACAGTTCAGAGCCTGGATCCCGCCTCAGATTATGTCTCCCTCTCTCCCTGCTCTCCCCTACCCCACTCTCTCTCTCAAAAATAAAAAGACTTAAAAAATATAT
>CM053569.1:28261921-28272800 GCA_028646485.1 Cryptoprocta ferox | reverse complement strand
GACTCAACCTTGATAGCAAAGCTCAGTGAAAATGCAAAAGAAAATTATAAGCTGAATTTCACATAAACATAAATGCAAAAACTCCTAAAGAAAATATTAGGTATTAAACTCAAGTGTAACCAAACAGCAGGAGGAAGGGAGAAAGGGAGGAAGGGTAGAAAAAAAAAAATTAGGTGCTTAGGAAAATAGCATGTTAACAGGAAGATGCTGTTGCTAATAGAAAAATAAACTGATTATAGACCTTTTTGCTCCTTTGTCCAATAAGATAATGAGCACACTATAAACCCAAGGAGAAAGGAAGGGACCAGAATCTCAATTTATTGATGTGTTTTATTCATTATCTTTTCCTGGGTGGCAAATCACTCCAAAACTTAATACCTTAAAACAAAAAATATTGGCATCTCACAGCTTCTGTGGGTCAGAAACCCAGAGGTAACTGGGTGCCTCTTCCTCAGTGGCTCTCATGGGGGTCAGTAATCATCTCGAGACCAAGGCTGAGGACCTGCTTCCTAGTTGACTCACATGGTTGTTGGCCAGACTCAGTTCCTCATGGGTTGTAGGGCTGAGGGCTTCCATTGCTCTTCATGCCTTTCCGTAGTGCAGCTCACAGGCAGACATCTATCGTCTGTTAAGTGAGTGAGAGAGCTAGAAAGAGAGAGAGGGAGAGAGAGGGAGAGAGAAAGTGAGTCTTTTTGTAACCTGTCTTAGTCCATTTGGACTGCTATAACAAAATACCAGAGAGTGAGTAGCCTATAAACAGAAATTTCTGACTCACAGTTCTGGAAACTGGAAGTCTGAGGTCAGGTTGCCAGAATGGCCAGGTAAGGGCTCTCTTTCGGTCTGCAGACTTCTCTCAAGTCCTCACATGGTGGAAGAGGCTGGGGGGCTCTCTGGAGCCTCTTCTGTATCAGTACTGTGTCTATCACGAGGGCTCCACTCCCATGATTTGAGTACCCCCGAAGGTCCACCCTATTCATACTGTCGTCTTTAGGATTTCAGCACGTGAATTTGGGGGGAAAGGGAGGGACACAAACATTTAGACCATAGCATAGCCTTGGAAGTAACATCCCATTATTTTTACTGTACTCTGTTCTTTAGAAGCAAGTCTATAGGCCCAGCCCACATGCAAGGGGAGGAGGGAATTATACAAAGGTGGGAATATCAGGAAGAGGGGATCACTGGGGAATTGTAGAGCTGCCAATCACATGCACTCCTGTGATTGATTGCTGGGCTGAGCAATCAGACTACCTGAGTTTACAGCTTAGCTTTCTCACTTGTTAGCTATGTGAATCTTCAGTAAGTTTCTTAACTACTTTGATTCTCACTTTCCTCATCTATAAAATGGAACTATTGCTGGTACCTACTGATCTGAAGGAGTCAATGGATTAAATATGTAATAAAGAATCAAAACCTAAATTAATGCCTGGCACAGGGAAGGTATTCAGTGAATTTTAGCTAGCATCATATTAATAATCATGTCAGATATAAAATAGCTTTTCCATTTGTACACAATGGTGTACACAATAGTATACATTGAAAAAGAGGCTTTTATTTTTAGCTTATGAAATGTAGCATAAATGAAGTGGTCACAAGGGAAGCCAAAGTCGCAACCAGTCTTGGAAAAAATTGAAAAACATTACCTATGTTGGCACTGAGCATTTTTCTCAACATAGTAGACTTTCAAACAACTAAACATAATCTATGGAGTACTTTATTACTGTATCCCTGATCCTGATTTCACAAATATATTACTGCCCAAATGAGACTATTTACTACCCACTGAGTGATAGAGCAGGCTCATTTGACTACTGCTGCTGTGTCAACCTAATATCAGGTATGAGACCTTCCTCATTCTCCCTTCATTGTAGACTCACCAGCCTTACACACAACCCACCCAGGGACACGTAAACAGACACACAGGCAGTATTCACACCTTTGTGACATATACTCACACCCAATTCTTAAATATAAATGTTAGTTATGTTCAAAACTAACTGGTATGTCATAGAAATGCTTGCCAATAAACATGTTCAATTAATGAAAATTTTACCTAAAACTCCTATATTCCCCAACTTGGTAAATGGCATCCACCATCTCCATGCACACAGACACCCAAACCAAAACTGGGAAGCCACTCTGTTTCCCTCTTTCTCACTTTCGCTGTCTGAGCCTTTGCCCGTATCTATCCAGACCTCCTTGCTCACTTCTTTCTACTCTAAATGCAGCTGCCTTAATTTATGCCCTCATCAATGCCCTAAAGCCAAGCTGGCTTCTTTTTATAAATGAAAGCTCTTCTTTTACCCCCAGCTTCTCATCCCACCTTGCTACCTGGGCTCAGCAACACCATGGGTAAATATCTCTGTAACTCACAAAGCTCTTCATAAAGATTACATGTAGCCCTCATCTCTGTTGGATCAGATCTAGTTTCTGGAGCCAGGCTGGGCCAGAGACCATGCAGCCCTCCCTGCCTCTCTTTTCTTTGTCTTTGTCTCTCCTGAGACGTGCCTAAAACTTCTCTCTTGAAGGAGGCTTTCTAATTGCTTCGTGCAAAGAGATTCCTGGGGGCAGAGTGAGGGAAGAATCAGACATTCACTGTTTTACCACTTGCAGCTAAACTATGAATTCCAGCTCAGATTCAGCTGGAACAATTAACAGGTGAAGAAACATCTTTCTCTGCAAGAGTACCACCTGAGAAGATATCGAAACACTATTGTCCATTTAACATGGGGGAATAACTGATAAAAAGTAAAGTCCTTACACACTGGGACTTGAGATAGGTATTATAGGAATAGGGGATCCATTAGCCCCAAAGATAGATAGCAGTGTTCACAGAAGACAGTGACAGATCGAGCCTGAATTAGAGGTTCTGGGCTGCCAAGGAGTAGCCTGATGCCTTGGGCTGCTTGATTCCAATTATTTCTGGAAATGTGAAGGAGATGATAGTGTTCTCTGGTAGCCCAATACAGTACAACCTCCAGAGCCAGGCTCTGCAAATAGATCACAGTCCCCAACTCTTACCCAGTCTGATCTCAGGAAAGGTCCAACTTTTCTCTCCACTTCCCTAACACCTGTCTTGCATCTGCCATGAATAGATTATTTTGTCTTCAGCCCAAGCCACCAGAAACAAGAGGATCTTCCTAGGAAATGGACCGGAGCAGGTAAAGGCAAAGAAAGGACTTTCACTCTATCATAGACACAGTCAGACCTATTTGTAGAAGTCAGGCAGTCCAATCTTTTTGCCAGTTATAAAAACCCTGAATGTTATTTACAAAAGGAATCTCATGTTTTTGCCTTTTCAGTATCCCTTTCCCTTGTCTTTTGTTAGCTACTCCCTGATTTTATTTTGGGGAACCAGCCCTCCCACAATTTCATTTTGAGCTGTTCCAGTAAAGCTGATTCTACTTTGGGTTTTAATGATCTGAAAGTTGTAGCAACCGAAAGTATCTCATCTCTGGTGCCTCAGTGATTGGCTAAAGGTGGACATGTGGCCCCAGCCAAACCAAACATAGTTAATCCTAGGGCTATTGCTGGAATTTTTAGGAAATAGCAACTCTCTTTCTTCTAAGGTTGCTAATCAGGCAGGATATAATTCTGAAACTTCTGGAGTCTACACTGCTTCCTTTAGGAGACAGCCTGCCTTAGAATGAAGCCAAGATAGAGAGAAGCAGAGATTGTGATTGGAACAAATAATGTTCCCACAGACATTATTTAATTACCTGGATTCATCCATGTTGTGACTTTTCAGTTAAGTAAACCAAGATATTCCCCTTTTCGTCTAAGATAATTTATGATGTGCTTCTGTCTCAAACCAAAGCAACCCATCCACCATCTACAGCTTCACTGCTGACATGTTAGTTGCCCTTACTCTGATCATTCCAGATAGACAAGCTTTCATTTTTTGGCCAGGGCTCTGGATTTGGGCTCTGATTCTCAGTTCTTCCTTGTATTGAGCAAAATCTGCTATCTTTAAACTATTTATACTACTGTTTCATGTAGTTGTTCATTTAGTTCCTTGTTTAGTTGAAGAATAGCAAGTATAAGAACACAGAGGTAGGCTTAAATGTTTTGTGATGAAGGAACAGCAAAATGCAAAGTGTCTGCACCCTCGTGAGTGAGGGGCGTAGTGGTACATGCGAAATCAGATGGGATGAAGGCAAACCCATGAAAATTGGATTTCCTTGTAAGAACAATGAGAAGCCATGTGAACACTGGGAAACAACGTGATTTGAGTTAATGATTTTTCAGAGATCCAACCTTCTATCCAAGGAAGCACTAGAGGGGGGCCAAATCTCTATACCATCTGACACTCCTCCAGAAAGTTGAAGTCTCTCTGGTGTTCCCCATAATTTTCTTCTTTTCTAGCACAAATATCTCCAGCTTTTTCAATGATGTTTCATGCAACAGGGTTCTCAGGCTTCATAACATCATGGTATCTTTCTCTAGACTCATTCCAGTTTGACAATGTGCCTCTGAAAATACAATTCTTAGACTGATGACAGTAACTGCACATACTGCCCAAGCACTGAATCACATTATGGGATCATTATTTTCTCTCTCCTATACCTTTACCCCTAATGGTGTGGTTTAAACCTGCAATGCCATTTTAGACTACCATGTCGCCCTATTAACTTTTTTTTTAAAATATATCATTGTATTATAGTGAATACAATGTTATATTTTTTTATTTTTTATTAAAATATAACATTGTATTAGTTTAAGGTGTACAACATAATGATTTGATATATGCAATATATTGCAAAATGAATACCACAATAAGTTTACTTAACATCCATCACTATACATAGCTAAATTTTACTGTGATGAGAACTTTTAAGATCTAAGGTCTAATCTCTCAGCAAGCTTTTTTTTTTTTTCAATATTTATTTATTTATGCGAAAGCGCAAGAGGGGGAGGGGCAGAAAAAAGAAGACAGAAGATCCAAAGCGGGCTCTGCCGCTGACAGACAAGCCCAATGGGGCAGGGGACGTGGGAGGCTCTAACTCAAGAACCACAAATCACGACGGAAGTTCGATGCTCAACACCCTGAGCCACCCAGGTCCCCCTCTTAAATATAGGATACAGGGACACCTGAGTGGCTCAGTCGGTTGAGCATCCGACTTCGGCTCAGGTCATGATCTCCTGGTTCATGGGTTCAAGCCCTGCACTGGACTCTGTGCTGACAGCTCAGAACCTGGAGCCTGCTTTGGATTTTTCATCTCCCTCCCCTCTCTTTCTGCCACTCACAGTCTCTCTCTCTCTCTCTCTCTCTCTCTCTCTCTCTCTCTCTCTCCCCCCTCTCAAAAATAAAAATAAAACATTAAAATTTTTTAAATAAAGAAATATATACAATACAGTATTGTTAACTATAGTCACTATGCTGTATGTTGGATCCCCAGAACTTAAAACTGGGAAGCTTGTGCCTTTTGACCAACCTTCACCCATTTCGCCTACCTCTCTGCTACCTCTGCTTTTGGCAACAGCCAATCTATTCTCAGTATCTGTGAATTTAGTTCTTTTAATCTGACATATAAGTATTTGTCTTTCTGTTTCAGTTATTGCACTTAGCTTAATGCCCTTCAAGTCCATCCACACTGTTGCAAATGGCAGGATTTCCTAATTTTTATGGCTGAATTGTGTGTGTGTGTGTGTGTATTATATACACATGTGAATGTGTATACATATATTTGAAAAATAAAAACGAGGTTTCAATAGCATGTTACTCATGGTTGGGCATAAAAACATGGATAATTTAAGCAGATCAATAGCAACTAAAAGATAATCTTTGGAAAGCTACCAAATTGTCCCTGGATATTCATTTCCAATAATAATGATGTCATTAAAATTACCTACTTCATTCTTCAGTGCTTACGATCAACTGTTTCAGTAAAGGGTATGACAATATTTTTAGAATTATCAGTAAGTGAAAATGTATGTGATTTCTCCTGTAGGAAGCCCAGTTGCCCGGTCTACCAAGAGGCCATAGCCAACCTGGTGGAAGGTGCCCAGACTACAGAGGAAGCTCCTAGTGAGAAGCTTCTGCATAGCAAATAGCCTTGCAAACCCCAAGCCCTGGTTTTACAATGTAACATTAAACTCCATACCTGCTTGGTGAAAATAAAAGGGTGTTTTTTAAAAGCAGTAATTAGTTATTCTGACCAACTTTGCCGTGAACTTCAGGGGAAATTATGTTCCCTATTCCAGTAGCTACGGTCAGGACCACTGTTAGCCCAAATGCAAGAGTAAAACAAAATACCCTTCTCCTCTTAGCAGATCCACACTAGGTTTCCTGGCTTAACAAGAAGATCATGGGATGGATTGGATAACTTCAACCCTTTTTCACCCTTTATTAGTTATCTATTGCCAGAATAATACCATGTAACAAATCATTTGATAACTTAGTGGCTCAAAATAACAACCATATACTATTTCTCATGAATCTATGAATGTGCTGGCCAGTTATGCTCATACGGACTTTCCATTCATCTGTAGTTGGCACCGGATTGAGAAGGCTGGCTAGTCTAGAACCTTGGCTGGAACTACTTGTCTCTGCTCCATATGGTCTCTCAACCTCCGGTAGACCAGCCCAGGCTTATTCTCCTGGCAGAAGCAGGTGTCCAATAGACAGAGCAGAAGCTCAAACCTTCTTTGAGGTCTATGCTTGAAAATAGCACACCATCACTTCCGCCACATTCTGTTAGCCAAAGCAAGTTCCAAAGCCAGCCTAGATTCAAGGGGTGGGGAATAGACTTCAGTTCCTGATGGGAGAAGATTCAGAGTCACATGTAAGGGATATGGCTGTGAGGAGGAGAATTGGGGCCACTCTTGCAATCAATCTGTCACATACCTCTTCAGTGAGACACCTGCTACACTTCTCAAAACTTTAATTTGCTAGACAGCTCAGTAAAATAATAGTGACATTTCATTTGCCTTACTAACACAACAGATATTTTGAGAGTAAATGTTATATGCACTAGGATTATAGTAGTGAGCAAAAATAGATATGATCTTTGTTTTCAGAGAGCCTACAGCCTAAGGTCTTCCTGTTTCCGCATTACCCTTTTGGTAGTATACATGTATTTTCACTGCAAATTTCAAAAGGTCATATATAAAATCTGATTACCTCTTTCCAAACTGTGAGCCTAAGAATTACCAGAAGTTTCATGGCTAGAAAAGATAATGTATAAGTTCCAGGCTATTCAAATTTGAAATAAGATCAAGTCCTATCAAAAGTCAGTATTTGAGATGCAGTCAGTCTATTTCCTGGCATGAACAGCTGTATCAATCTGAGTCCTTAATCCTTCTTAATTTGGTCACTGGTTCCAGTCTGAAGATTTCAAAAATCATGATATCTGGCACAACTCTATTATTAAAATCAGTTTTAAACCATCACAAAAAGCACTTGCTCCAGAATTAGACACATCTTTAACAAAATCATTGAATTCTAGAGCTTGAAGTGTCCTTAGAAATCATGTGATCCAAGATCTTTATTTTATAGATGAAAAAACCCATATGCAGAGAGGCAGAAACACACTAAAATTCACATATCCAGGCAGGACTAGAGCCAGATCTAGACCTTAGGTCTCCTCTCTTCCATCCCAGTGTTCTGTTCACCATCACATGGGCACCTCCTTTCTTCAGCTCTGACTATAAGCTTGAATGCTTCCTTTTCCAGAGGCCTGTCATTTGTCGTGAAGGAATTGGTGGAGACAAGAATAGATGCAAAAATGCAGTCAAAAAGGTTGTTGCAGAAATTCAGGCAGGTCGAGTGTACTGAACTAGGGACATGGCAGAGGAGGTAGAGAAAGCTGCACATATTCCAAATAAGGTTGGGAGTTCAAAGTGACAGAATGCCTGGAGTGAGGAAACGAGAAGAAACAAGGATGAAACTGGGGTTTCTGGCAGGAACAATGAGGTGGTTGGTAGGACCATTCACAGAACTCAGCTGTAGGGGTGGGAAGCAGAAGATGCGTTTTGCCCACGGTTTTGTGCAGCCTTCCAGATATCCAATTGGGAAGCTCCTTTAGGCAGTTGCAGATACAGGCTTGGAATTAGGATGGAAATATGCAATGAGCACGTTGGCTCACTCTTTCAACAAATATGGTGCAGACATCTACAATGTACTGAGCACTGTGCTGCGTGCAGAGAACACAGTGAGGAGTAAGCAAGTTGGTACCTGCTGTCATGGAGCACATGTGTGATCCCGTGAGCATTCCTGGCTGCATTATTCCTCGCAGATGTCAAAGGCACAGCCATGGTAACTGTGATCTTCCCCGAAGGCCACATTATTCCCTGCAGACGTCAAAAGAACAGGCTCCACAGTACTCAATGATTTACCCCAAATTAAGCCAGCTGGGAAATGGCAGAACAAGAGCTCTAACCTGTGCTTCAGTGGCTTATTTGGTCTCAACCTCTGCTCCCCGCCCCCATCTCATCTCCTAGGAGATCTGAAGAGGAACTTCTTCATTATTATAATCCAGATGGCTCTCCTTTCTTTCTGAGTCCCCTTTCCTGCTCAAATTTTCACAAGTAGCAAAAACACCCTTCGAGGATTTAAGTGCGGATTTCCTCCTTTCCTCACGCCTATGCTGGCCATGGAGCATAACCCTCGGGACGGCAAGGGCCTGAAGTGCTGGGATGAATGAGGCCTGTGATTTTGAACTTCTCGCTTTTTGGCATTCTTTCCTGTCTTGTTTGAAGGAAAATATTTTTGGCCATCATCTGTAAATCACTCCTCAGGCTACAGTGCTTATAGAGGAAGCTGCCCCAAAGATGGTCTCATGCTAGGACAGTAAGCCAAGCATTTACAGTGTAAAATTATTTAGGCAGAATTAGAAATGTGTGGCAAAACATGGATTGACTGCCAGTCCTTCTCAGTTTTATTGTCATAGCAACTTCGATTTATTAAATGCTTACTATGTCTAGACACTGTACTGAGACAAAGCTATATGTAAAATATTGTATTTAACCCTTACAAGTTCCCTATTGGACAGAGAAAGGAAATGAAGCTTAAAGAGGCTAAATAAGGCACCACAGCTTATCAGAACTGGAATACAAATCTGTCAATTCGCTCCAAAGCAGTTTCTTAACCACTAAACAAACAAAATTCTTAGGCATTTGACGGTCCCTCCAAATGTGGTTTTGAAGTAGGCTGTGCTTTTCTCAGAGTGCCATGTAAACCATTCAATGCGAAGGCTGCCTCTTCATGTGTTTGGCCCTCAGCATAGGCTGAATGTTGAATGTGGGTTGTCCTTTACACGTACCCCACACATTCAAGCAGTCCTAAAGGGACCTGGTTCTGGATAGAACAAAGAAGTCAAGTTTCCAGAATCGTTATTTAAATTACAGCCTAATTTAATGATAACTGGTGTCATGTCTCACATGAGGGAACAAGAAGTTGAGCCATTCACTGCTTTTTTAAAAATGTTTATTTAGTTTTGAGAGAGACAGAGAGAGAGAGAGAAAGAGAGAGAGAGAGAGAGAGAGAGAGAGAGAGAGAGAATGTGAGCAGAGGAGGGGTAGAAAGAGAGGGAGACACAGAATCCAAAGCAGGCTCCAGGCTCTGAGCTGTCATCATAGAGCTTGATGTGGGGCTCAAACTCACAGACCATGAGATCATGACCTGAGCCGAAGTCAGATACTTAACTGAGCCACCCAGGCACCCCAAGCCATAGATTGCTTTTGATGAGCCACCCAGACACCCCAAGCCATAGATTGCTTTTGATGATACAAAAATGTCAAGTGATACCTCTTTCACAAACAAGGGACACAAAGGGAAAAGACAAGCTGGGCAAAGTGTGGGGAAAATGACCTACGACATTGGTCATAATTAAATGACAGTTAAGTTGGTTTCAGCATTTGGTAATAAAATGGACAAACCAGAATGACTCAATTGGAGAAATCTATTGGATTTCAGTTTATGTGAGAGAGTGAGAGAGAAATACCAAAAAGGTGATTTTTTTAATGCTAAGAAAAATAGTAAGTGAAGATGTATTTGTAATTTTGCTAGATTTTATTCTCAAACTTGCTCAGTCCTTTCATGACCTGAAATTTCAACCCCAAAGTATACCCATCATGTATTCTCTTTAGAGAAAGGCAGCATATAAAAGGCACAAATAGAGTCTCCAATGTTTTGCAGAGTTGAATGCATCAGCTTTTCAACAACACATACAGAAATACCAGCTTGGATTTGAGTAGCTTTTGCCTTATACTATGATCAGCCACTAGATGGCAAAATATGACATGAAATGGAGGCTGTGGACAGTGTTTAAAGGCTGACTTGAAGTGGAAGCTGAGAAGTTCGTTAGTCAAAACCTAGAATTGTACTAGATTTATAAAGAGATTTAGTATAGTTATTCTTAAGGTGTGCACATCACTTCTAATTAAAAATATTTACTAATTCATTCAAATTCTTGCTTGGAAGTCCTAAGACTGGACCCAGTTAACTGCAAGGCTTGTCCCTGTGCCCCCCTTTCCTGTGTCCGCCTCCCAGGGCTTCACTGCTTGGTATTTCTCAGTGCCAACCACCACTTTGCTTGAGTCCTAATTATAATTCTCGTCTGTTGCATGTTCCATCAATCTTCTTGGCATCCCTTCAGCATCCTTCACTACTTCATCCTTGCATATTTGCTTGCAGTGAGTTCAGCTGTGGTCATTCTTTTATACCTTTTTGACGTTTTAAGCCTCATGAACCCATTTCTCAACAGTGCACCTAGTAGAATGCTCTATTTCCGGATCCTAGCCTGAACCAAAATGAGCCCCAAGATGCAAGATGAATCTTTCTTAAAAATGGGCCACATAGGGGCGCCTGGGTGACTCATTCAGTTGAGTATACAACTCTTGATTTTGGCTCAGGTCATGATCTCAATGTCGTGAGATTGAG
>CM053569.1:28215466-28261821 GCA_028646485.1 Cryptoprocta ferox | reverse complement strand
TCTTTCTTTGATCATTAAATGAAAGAACAGAACAGAATTGGGGGTAGGGAGGAGCCTGCCAAGTAGACTTAATCTTTTCCAAGTGCTATCAGTGAAACCATTTTTTTAATGAAGAAACGTTTTCTGGTCACTTCTCCACTGATCTGGACTTAATAATTTCTATAATACTCTATATCCTGAAATTGAATCATATTACTAGACTCTCTTATTGAAAGTTGTCATACTGAAAATTAGACTGAAATTTCGCAAAGAAAGTGTGGTCTTTCTGAGAAACCTGGGAAATCCATCTTATATGTCATTTTATACATAGATATCTTACAAAATATTAAAATAGCCAACCAACATTCTTCATGAAATCTTCCCTAACCAATGTACCTACCTTAAACCAACCTCATTTCCTTTGTGCCTGGCATATAACAGATGCTCTACTTGCATATGAAGGAAGGAAGGAAGGAAGGAAGGAAGGAAGGAAGGAAGGAAGGAAGGAAGGAAAGAAATGGAGAGGGAGAAGAAGGGAGATGCAGGAAAAGGTGTATCTATTGAAAAGCTATAAACAAATGCTTCTAAAATCACAAGAAGCATACTTTCTTTGTCTAGTTGAGATGAAGAAATGTCAACTCTCTTCGCATATAAATGTTTTAGGCTTGGCCACTATAAAAAAAAAATCCCTAATCATCTCTCTTCTAGACTAAACAATCCTAGCTCCTAAAACTTTCCCTCAGGACTTTCATTAATTGGTTTTGGGTCTATCTATACTAATTTTGATTTCTTTCTTAAAAGTCAAAGTTATTTGAGCTTATATTCCATTACTTTCCATTATCTTTTTAGATGTTTTCCTTATTTGAGGAGATATTTATATAGTTAAAAGAGAAACCAGATTAAATTTCTACATTTTTAATAATAAAACATATTTTGAAGCCCATGGAAAAAAGGCAGTTTGTCTAAACAACTACTTTTTTTTACATACAAACCAGTTTTATCAAGAAATGTATTTTGTTAAAGAATAAAATATTAATTATTGTATCTAGATATCTCAATTTCCCAACACATACACACACACACACATTTCTTATGCTATGAAAAAATAGACAAACATAATACTTAGTTTTCCCATGTAATAATATTTAATGAAATAAACTATTAAAAGATTTCTTTACCTGGAATTCATGAACCTGAATTCAAAGAATCTGTTATGGCATAGAAAAACTGAGAAATCCTCTGGGCAAATAATGTTGGAAACACACAGATAAATTTTCCAGCTTATGTACTTCCTTACCTATTTCTAAATCAAACCATTGTCTGTGAACCTCCTTCAACAGAATCACTTTGCAGAAGGTACTTCTGCAGTACTTCTCAAAAGTGCTGATTCTTGGTCTCCTTTCCAGCCCAGAATTGGCATAGTCACCAGATGATTCTTATGAATATTTCAGTTTCAAGGGACACTTCTATTAAGCCTTGATCTTTTCACTCAGTGCAGTGATTTTGTTTTGTTTTGTTTTTTGTTTTGTTTTTGTTTGTTTTGTAGAAGTATAGAGATTTTTTTAAGTTGGTATTTGAACAGTAATTGTCAAAATGTAAGAGGTATACTTCCTATCCAGCAAACACTCTGGATCTAGTTAGCAACCTGATTATTGTGGACAGAGAATTTATTTGTGTTACCAGGAACCGATAGAATAGATTTATTTCTGGATGTTGAAGTAAGGCAAAAATTCCACCAGGTCTTTTCTAATTCACCTTTGAACTCCCATTACAGTGAGTCTGACTTCTTCCCTATAGTGAACTAAAATGTAAGGCAGTGTCTTTTTAATAAGGAAATGGGAGTGTTTAATTGACACCAGAAACTGAGCTGTATGCTTTATTTGCATAGCACTCATTTTTTGGGAAATGGGAATACTCATTTTCTGTTGGCCACCATCAGCCACGGAGTTGAAAAGAAGGAAAAATAATTCTAGGTTTGATAACTAAATGTCAGTGGTTTGAGTCTCTGAAATAGATCCCAAGAAGTGGGACTATGATCATGGTATTCTTATTCTTCCAGTTTCCAACACTCAGATCACCTCAAGTTTATTTGCTTTGAAGATAACCTATTCCAATTATGTGATAGCTTAGAATTTATGTGATGGCTATCATGTGACAGTTTAGAATGTTGTCCCCGCTTACGTTAGAATCTATCAATAAAATTATTCTCTAACATAAATTTGTTTCACCACTTTTTTTGCTTTACAGATTTTTAAATATATTTTCTCATTAAATAAATGTATTTTGAAAGCTCTATGGCTATGGCTATGACTTAGTAAACATTTCACTGACTGTTTTCCTCTGATTTTGCTGATTTTCATTTTATGTTCTGTAAAAGGTAATCGATTGGTTTTTGCATAGATATATACTTTGTCAAAAACTTGCAGACCCCTGTGATTCTCAGAACCTCTCAAAATATGGCAGCAAATGTACTGTCTATATCTTAATTTTTAAAAATTAATAAATGCCATAAACATCCATATGAACTTTATTATTAGTAAAACATTAACAAAGATGTTTGGGAATTAACTTTGGCATAAAGTTAAATTAACATGGAAAATATGTTTTATCTTGTGTTAATATAGGATGAGAGAGAGACTTATTGATGAAAATCTTTACAAATTGCATGAATCAAATTTCTTCTCATTCAGTGTGGTATAAGAACAAAGCTTCAGGCTTCCCAGGCTCATGATATTATCTCTGTCATTAACAAAGCCCATTGGGCAAGTTTAACTATGAGTAGGGTATGTGTTTCAGTGTATCCCAGTGCCCATTTTATACCTGTAGCTCCAGCACTCCAAGAGTGTTCATGGTGAACAATATATTATATGATCAGTCTAATTATGTGTCTCTGGGCCACAATTTGATCAATTATAACATGAGAGAATTTGACCACATGACTTAATGATAACTTCCAACCCAATAACTCTACAGAAGAAATCTTTCTTAATTCATGTCATCTTATTTAGTATCTATACTACTTGTTTCATAGGAATATTACATTGTTGGTGATGAACCTATAGGAAGTTAGGCTAACTAGGTACAAGAGTCACCCGTTCACCAATAGATTGTATGGTAGAAATACCGTTTCCAGTTGATTGCTTGGAAACTGTAATATATTTTCCCCTATAAACAATTTTATAAATTATCATTAAATTACAAAGTGAACTCAAAATATATGTAGGGGAGCTACCCCAATAAAAATGAGAAGTGGTTATAGTAAGCCAGTCTCCAGAGAAGGACTGTGTAGTGATAGCTGTAAAGCAACTGCAAGCCAATCACAGGTGAGGGTCACAAAAAAATGGACAAAGGGAAACCAAAGTCTCTGATGCAGGAAGAGCCCTTTGATTTCTTGACAGGATAATGACACAGCATGAGCTAATATCCCTTGGGAATGATAACCAGATGCATTCCAGAGTGTTGGTCCTAAACCCCTTGTGAGCTATGATTTATACGTTTATTCCAAATGCCAAAGAGGATAACAAAGTGGGGTAACTTCTAGCCTTCTCCTACCCCACCACCTCTATCTCCTCAGGAGTTGGCCCAATCACAGCTCCTGTCAATTTGAACATCTGTATTTCTCCACCAGGTGATCTCAAAAAAAGATAAGATAAAGAAACACCTTCAAAAGTAGTCCCTTCCATCCAAGCTCTACAATGGGGAAGAAACTTGATCTTGATCTGAATCTCTTCTCTTGGCTAAAAGGACCTTTAGTCCTTTTAGTGTATGGTCCTTGTTGCTAATTCTAGTAAGTGGAGCTCCTCCTCTGTCCTCTTCCTTAAGGGTTTCCTCCAATCAGAATAAAGCACAATGACCCAACACAAGTTTCACTCTCTCCAAGGAAACACTCCCTGTGATTTATATTTCAGGAGATTTATAAACCTGATATTTTAAATCAAGGGATACTTGAATTATGCTAGTTCTAAAACATTACAAGATTATTCTCATGATGGTGGTGGCTATGTTGGTGTATGTGTGTGTTCACTTGACAAATCTCTGGTATGAATTTTTCGTGGTTTGCCTCACTTCTAGGAAAGTTAGAATTTGAATGTGGAGATTCTGGTTGTGTGTTTCAGCTTCCTTGATTGCTTTATTTAATCAAACTTATACCAAACCAATGAATCAAGGTTATAAATTGAAAGTCGAAGTTCCTGACACCTGCCTCATCCCACTACAGGTCAATGTCTCTCTTTCCCTCCTGCCACCAGAGTGTCCTCATCCAGGAACACATTCCAAGAATGTGGAATGAGCTGACTTGAGGGATCAGCAGATCCAAAATTTTGTCTTTTTGACCAATTCCAGTACCTAGAACAATCCTGGAAAAAGGAATAATTAATATTTGTTTTCCTCAGTGAATTCTGCTATACGTTTCCCTATAAAGATTAAAACAATGTACAGTGTCTGCTGCTCTGACCTATAAGATGAATTTAATTAAGGAAAGAAAACAAACAAAAAATAAAAGTCTTTTTAAGCTCCCAGGAGATGGAAACTCATGCCAGTTTGATTTGGGAGTGCTTAGTACATTTGAAAGTGTAAACACATTTTTCTATTATGATACTCCTATTTAAAAGAACTATTTTATCTGGAAACAAACTGTCTCTGGCTCTAATCTGAAACAGGAATTATAATGAGATGGTGTCACTCAGCTAGTTTTTATTAGATACTGGCCTTTTGTTAAAATGATTGTCCATACTAATATTTCTACTTGAACATCCACACACACCTTTACATGGAATCTATTGTTTCTCCTGTGCACTCCCGACACCTCAAAAATGGGTCCTGTCAATGTCCCTTGTATTAATTATTGACACTGAAATTCATGCAAATGCTTAAGCAAGAAACTTTGTAGTCATCTTCAACCTCTCCATCTTAATTAGGAGAGCTTGGTGAGCTCTTATTTACCACCATGAACAAGTCATTGTTGATAAATGCTTGAGTGATTTTGTGATTATCCATTGGTATATTCTTAGGCAAGACACCTAACCTTTCTAAATGTCAGTTTCTTTCTCAATAAATTCATAGATATGGACTATAGAAATAACTCTGGAGTTGTCTAATACAGTGTGGCAACTGCACTCATACAAAGCTTTCTCAACAAAAAGTTGATAATCAGGGGCATCTGGATGACTCAGTCAGTTAATCACCCAGCTATTGATTTTGGCTCAGGTAATGATCTCATGGTTCATGGGACTGAGCTGCACATTGTGCTCTGCACTGCTTAGTATCCTCTCTTTCCCTCTCTCTCTGCCTCTCTCTCTCGCTCTCTCAAAATAAATAAACATTATTTTTGTAAAACTGATAACCAATTCCTTGCCAACACTTCTTAGATGTAGTTTTTCCTGTAGATTGGTTTCCTATTCCATATGTTTTCCAAAGTGTCCTGCATTTGATTCTATAATAGCATTTACCATTCTCAAGTACAACTTTCTCTTTATTATCTTCCCTTCAAGTGGGTGATGAGATTTTGGAAAATTAAAATTCACACGTACAGACTATGGCCTTTATCACTTTATTTCCTCTTCTTAACATAGCACTTATGATATAGACTGTCTGAGATAGACTTAAAAACATTTGAATCCCTCCATTCACACTGACCACCTTTATACCTCCTCAGGATGACTGAGCCTCTTTAGCTGTCTTCCTTCAACCCCCTTCCTTCAACCCCCCTTGCCTTTCTTCTATGCCAAAGAACAGCCAGAGGGATCTGCCTAAAACCCTTTCTTAGTTTCCCATCTCATTTTCAAAAGGCTCTGAAGTCCTTCTTGTGACTGTACACCTGACCACTGCCTACCTGTTCAGTCTCAGCTCATGCTACTCTTGCCTTCACCCATCTGCTCCAAACATACTAGCTTCTTTCCAGTTCCTCCTCCCTGTCTCAGGACCTTTGGTCATGCCGTACTATCTGCTTGGAGTCCGTGGGAGTTCTTTCCCAGAAAAAGACACGCAGATCTTCCTTGGTTTAGGAAGGTGTTATGTTCCAATAAACCCATCATAAGTTGAAAACATTGTTAAGTCAGATAGGCATTGAATACACCTAATCTACCAAACATCCTGGCTTAGCCTAGTTTACCTTACGTGTGCTCAGAACACTTACATTAGCCTACAGTTGGGCAAAATCATCGAACACAAAGCCTGTTTTATAACAAAGTGTTGAATAGCTCATGTAATTTATTGACTACTGTACTGAAAGTGAAACACAGAATAGTTGCATGGGTACAGAACGGCTGTCAGTGTATGCATTGTCCACCCTCATGATTATGTGGCTGGCTGGGAGCTGTGTCCCACTGCCACTGCCCAACATCACAAGAGAGGATCATACCCTGTACCTCTAGACCAAATTCAAAATTTTAAGTATGGTTTGTATTGAATCCACATCACTTTCACACCATCATAAAGTCCAAACATTGCCAGTCAAACCATTGTAAGCCTGGGATGGTCTATATCTTACCTTATCTTATCTATACCTCGAGTATTATTGCACAAAACTGACTTAAGAAGTGGGATATTAACCTTCTTCAGCTAATGTACTCAGAATTTCTTTTGCAAAAAGGATAAGAATTAACAGTATTTTGTACTTCAGGAGTGTATTTGCAATTAACTAAGTGAAATATCCAAACTTTCAAGTCTAAAAGCAAAATTATGGTCCACTTATACTGAAATGCAACCACTTCTGGGATAAAGTATCATTGTGCATAAACATTTTATCATGCTTTACACTGAGATTAGAATTACTCATGAAAAACACCCAAAGGCTGTCACTTAAATTAGTGCTATTCTTTGTAGAAATCATAAAATATCCTTCTTGCCCTTAATCAGCTCACAAGATCATACTATACTTCTACAACAGACTGTATAGCAACGTGCTGCCTTGTTCACACCCCATAAAGCAGCACAACATTCATGGGGAAATTTCTCCATGATTATTTCAAATATTTCCAAGAAGATAACATCCCAAAGAGAAGAAATAATCAGTATGGTCTGATGCTTTCTAGATTTCAATATTTAAAGAACATATAAGTTATATAGTTTTAATAAGTACCTTTCCACTGCCAAATTAGATTTTTTTCCACTTGCTTAGAAAAACTAGAAATAGCATATGCAATACTGTCAGTTTATTTATACTTAAATTCAAGCCTCCTTTCGTGAGACTTAATGCTATTTTTTACCAAGGCATTCTTGAATTGGAGGGAAGTTATATGAGTTAAAGGCTACTGGAGACTTCTTTTCAGGTGTTTGTCCCCCACGTTTTGTTAAGTACTGATGCCAGACAGATGCTCTTGCAATCACTGAAGAATGGGGGCTCTCACGTGTGCATAAACAAAGGCCGCCACTCAGACCATCAGAAGCTTCTGAACCCCATGTGAATTGTTCTAAACTCATTATTTAGAAACTGAAATAACAAAGACATTGACCCTTGAAGTACCTGGGAAAGTGGCATACTTCCTATAGGTTGCTCGGAGCCTCTGCGAGCTCTGGCCTGTAAAGGCAATCATGTTTACATAAGGATTAGTTCTCCTGACAACTATCTGGGTTTTGATTTAGGAACTGAATAGGACTCCACCACAAAGAGCCACTGGATCACAGACAGTGTGTTCTTTTAATTTACTTCCATAAACAGGCAAAAATTGAAGGCAGCTGTCAGCAAAAAACTAAATTAAAGAGCTGCGTGTCAGAGCCACAGTTGAATCAAGATCAGTTTCTGAGGTGGGGGTGTTACGGGAGGCTGGATGTTTAAGCTCCCAAAGAAGATATGTTGTTAGGTACAAAGCTAAGGCTTTCGCTTTAACTGTGGCTTAGATGTACTGTGCATTGTTTACTTTTAAAAATTAAATTTAGTCTGAAACAAATATCATTCCTAAAAAAGTTTCCTTACTTAAATGATGTACATGATCTCAAAGTGTAATACAATAAATGTGCAAACCGTAACCATCCCTAATATAATCATAGCCAATATAGCTTAGCGTGCTGGGCTTGTGGGCTGTGGATCTCCCTGATACGTCTCATCACAAACTCCTAATGCTTCTTTTAATGAATTTTAATTATTACCCTAATTCTGTCCTGGTGGGTTTTGTTGTTGTTGTTGTTGTTGTTGTTGTTGTTGTTTTTGCTTTTTTGTTTGTTTTTTGCTTCTCTTGTTATCTCACAGTGACTTTGCTTCTGCAGTCTGCTGTGGTAGAACATGGTCAATGTGACTGGGTGGAAATGTGAGCAAAATCTCAAGTTTGCACCTTCTGATCATTCAATAAGCAGTATACACATTTATCATGTCTATCAAAGTAAGTGCAGACATCTTTGGTTAGGTGCGATGCCTTCAAATTTGGTTAACATAGGTATAAATGTAATTGAGGGCAATATGGCATAGTAGTTAAAAGTACACTGGCTATAGAGTCAGATCTGGGTCTGATTTGTGACTTGGTCATTTAATAGCAAATTTGATCACTTCTTTGAATATTAATTTTCTCATCTGTAAAATAAGAATAATATTTTATAAGGTATTTTTAAATGAAATATGATAATATATATAATGTGCGTATATAGAGCCAGGCACATAGAAAATGCTCAATAAAACAGTTATTCTCATTATTTTATTATTATCTCAATGCAACAAATAGATTATTAGGGCCTGATCTATGTCCAGCACAGTGGAATACACAAAAGTGTGTAATAGTGTCCTTTTCCTGAAGAAGTTTATACTCTAGTTGTTTAATTATGGAAATCAGCCTAGAAAAAGTAATGTGTTATTCTATGAGGACGTCTAAATGAGTGGAGGAAAAACAAGAGTACAAGAGACCAGAGAAATAAGAGGCTAGTCTGTTGAAACAGTAGAGAAATACTGCATGAAAAACATCAGAGTTAGAATGCATCTTGGAGAGTGGGCTTTCCCCACGTGGAGTGATTGAAAGGTGACAGAAATGTGCATGGCCTAGTTGAGGAATACACAGCTTACCAGAACAGTATTTGTGCTGGTAGTATGGGAGGATCAGATTCAAGGGAAAGCATTTTCCATAATGTTTGTAAGAAAAGGTCATCTAGCAGAATAATCAAAGGTCTCTCTCTGTTTCTCTCTCTTTCTCTGTCTCTGTCTCTGTCTCTCTCTCTCTCTCTCTCACACACACACACACACACACACGCACACAGAGAGAGAGAGAGAAGAGAGTATTTCTTGGACATAGGACTGTGAGATGTTGGCCTAAACAAAGTGAAACCCAAGTCTTTCTGGTAGAATTTCTCTGAGACTTTAAAATGCTAACGTGTAATAGAAATGTAACTGACTGCAGTGTTTAAGTGTAAAGCATTCAATTGTGCCCTCAATATCATAAATCCCATCAGTGATGAAATGCATAGTATATGCTTCTCTCTTCCCCTTGAAGGAGCTTGTAGTGAGGGAGGAAGCATGAGACTCAGAAGAACAGAGTTAATGGGGCGAAGAAATGACTCTTTGGATGTGCAGAGGGAAAACCTTATTTGAATTTGGTGGCAAGGGTTGGCAAGGACTGGATTGCTCTGCATTCAAAGATGCATGGACTTTGGAGAAAAGGAAGGTTGGGGGATTGCCTTCCTGAGAATGAGGAGCTGTTGGGGTTGGGGGTGATGAACAATAAGCATAGTGTTTTTAAGAAACATTGAGTTAATGCGATGAGTAAAACCCACCTCTCCTGAAAGCTGAGTGAAATCTGTGCTACACAAAAGCCTTACGCATCAGTTAGCTAGCTTTATCAATTAGCTTATGTATCAGTCAGCTGCTCGGTCAGCTGGAGGTTGGCTCATCTAGCATGGCTTCGGCTGGGATGGCTCATGTCTGCTGCATGCAGTCTCTCATTCTCCAGCCCACTAGACCAGGTTTATTCATTCATCTGGTATCGACAAGGCTCTGAGACAGAGCAGAAACACTCAACATTTCTTGAAGCCTAATCTTGAACTGGCACACTACCACTCCCCAGAGTTCTGTTGGCCAACACAAGTTACAACTGTAGCACAGGTTCAAATGGCAGGGGAACTGTCTCCACTTTTGATGAGAGGGCCTTTGCCAAGAGTGACCATGAAAATGTGAGCCATTTATGAAGTCACCAAGGACTCAGAGTGAACACTGAACTTTCCATAAGTCATGGAAGGTGGTGCTGAGCCAATATTGCATAGCCCTTCATGGACGCTCTGACACCAACTGAGATATGGGTATTACGAATATATAGAAATTCACTATATGATATGGTATGCTCCTAGTTTATTTGACCATGGAAAACTTCTATTTTTCTCTCTTTAGAGTCATCTTGTAAATATGTAAATCTGCCCAACCAACCTGCTTAAAAGAAATTTTTAGAGTAAATTCCAACTCTTTACCATGGCCTATAAAGTCCTCCATAATCTTCCCTCTACCCATCCCTTCATTTTCCTCAGCACCCTGTTCACACCAGCTTTCTTTCCAGTCAGCTCTGAACCTTATTCCCAACTCATTGCCATTCCACCTGGTGTTTCTCAAGCTCTCTACTGCAGACTTTCTCACAAGACTGCCTCTTTCCTGTACACCACTTGGGCTTTTAGCTCAGAGGTTGTGTCTCTAGAGAGTCCTTCTTGAACCATCCTAACTAAAGTATCACACCATTTCCCTCTCTCACTCACCCTCCCTCTCATTGCTCTGTTTTATGTCCTTCATAGAGCATAGTGCTATCAGAATTTATTTTTTGTATTCATCAGTTTGCATGCTTCTCTCTGTCCCTTCCCCCTCATGTATCAGCCAAAGCAAAGGCAGGACTTGTTTCTGTAACTCTGTCCTCTGTCTAGAACAGTAAATATTTTTGACTAAATGAACACTTAGGGATGGCAGTGGTATAAGTTTTCTCCCAAATCATGGAGGCATGTTTGTGCTAAATAATTTTTTCACGGTTACACAGATCATGAGTTTGACCTTGGACAAGTCACTTATCCCCAGTCTGAACTCAAGACTTCTAATGTCCAAATCTCATACCTTTAACACCTGTGCTACCCTGTATGAAGTTATAATACCTCTATTATGTATTTAAAAGACTGAACAATTCTACCCCACTCTCATTTCAGCAATAACTGACTGAATAAATTGGTATAAAGGAAGATATTTTACTCCTATATCTTACTCTGGGTTTGAAGGGAAGAGGACCTAAATATTCAGGATTGATTGTTATAGAACTTTTCTTTTATTAAGGAAAACCTGCCAAGGAAGGCAGGGAGATGAGGAAAGAATGTAAACTAAGACCTTTTGAGCCCCTGCCATTTGTGAGGCATGTTGTAAGTGTTGTGGTGACTAACACCCACACCATTTGTGACAAATACCACTGTACAGATGAAGAAATAGAGATTTGGAGAGTGAATAAATACATACAACTTGGAATTAGTTGTTCTATATAAATCCAAAGTCCATAAATTTTCCATGGCACCACTGGCTTAATGAATGGTAGCCATGTTCTTAAGAGTAAAATGTGAAGAGTTTTACTGTCAACACCACCTACATTTCTTCTTTTTCACTGACATTTGAATATTTCCAGAATATAATATGATATTTCTTTATCGAAAACTTAACTTCCCTCTTGTTCAGTAATAACAGAAAGTTATGCCAAATTAAATAAAGCCACATTAGTTAAACAGGCTCACCAGAAACAAGCCAAAATGCTGGACAGTGCTCAGCAGTGGATGCAATGTTGAATCTCCCAGGCAATTACAGAATTTATTTTTCCCTGAGGCAACATAAAGCATGAACCATCTTCTCTTTTATAAAAATGAATTCAACCAGGTCTGTGTGGCAATTTTACCTAGAACTCAACAATTGGTCCTAAATTAGTCAAGTTCCTTTTTAACTAAAGCCCAGGTTTGAAGCTCCTCCTACTGTCATGGAATGTGCAACAAGGAACTACACACGTGTGTCAAACAACCAGCTTGACTTGAAATCAACATGGAGGAAAATTCTACTTGATGAAATATCCATTTTTGTGGTTTCTCAGGATTCTGAGTGAATGTTTCCCTGTATTTAGAGATAACTGAGTGCAAATTGGTCTTGGCAATGCTCAAGCTCTCCATGGAACCAGGCCTTGCAAAACAGTGGCAAGGTGAAAGTTTCTTCAATGCTCTTGCTCAGAATTATCATGAGAAAGGGGGTCCTATAAAAGGAATCCACTTGCAGTTGACAGCATCTCCCCCTGTCAGCAACTTCTTACTTATTTCCTGATGAAGCATCCGTTTTCCCATCCTCATGGGAGGAAAGCTCTTACTTCATCCACAGTGTCTATCTTTTGGCAAGCTGCTCACTTTGGACTTAAACTCTTTTGAAACCATTTCCCTTCTTCCTCAGATTTACGAATGAAACTACTCCCTGCAAGTGCTCTCCTGGTGGCTTTTCTCCCTTAGAAGATTCCTTACAAGACACATTTAGACATTCTGTTCCAGCCAGAAGGTCACTCGTGAAAATAAGCAGCAAACAAAACAGATCTGAAGGCATGGAGTGATGAAACACAACGTTGTTGGCTGCCTCTTTGCCAGAGCCAGCTGTTCCTTTCATACAATCCACATCTACGCTGATAAAAGAGCTCTCCAGAGCACTCTGCCTAAGCCAAGCTGCAGGGCTGTCTGGTGCCATGGAGCACCCATCACACTTCTATCAATGCAGGATTGCTGTAAAAACAAAAAGGGACCATATGCTCCTTTCAATGCAATATTCTTCTTTCTAGGGTTTTGAAACACAAAATACTACAGTCATCCCCTTCAAATCTTGTCTAATAGAAAAACTCATGATTTTGATATCTGGAGAAATAATATTGCTTTGCTCATGCATCTACAAAGTCTAGTCTCGGTTTTTCTTATAAAGGATGGCATCATTTTGATCATGGCTTAAAAGAAAATCTTGTGGTGCTTAACCCCTTCATTATCATCCTTTCCTGGTTTTGAACTGAAAGCTTTCCTTGGGAGACTAAACTCTGTTTTCAACCTCCAAACCACTCGAAAAGAATCTGAATCCTTTCTTCATGTAAAAGGAAGCCATGTGAATCTATCACACCCTTCCCTCTCTGGTCTTTAATTCAAATTTGCTCTGCTCTCCTCTACTTCCTTAGCTTTATTAAAAGTCTTTGGCCCTTCCTTGAACCATTCTCTCAAACATTTGGTCTTCTTAGGGGCTGGCCAAAGCTGCAGATTGACCCAGCTGTTTTAGCCTTTGGTACAGCTTATCTCCAGACAAATTATGGTTTCTATTTTCTTCTATAGCTTTCTCATTTTAGAATCCTAAGTATGTTGGTAGAGTGGATTATCCAGATCTCGGGATACTATGCAGTTGTTAAAAAGAATGCATTCAGTAAACAGTATGGATGTTAATGTAGAAAGATGCCTGAGATATATTAATTTTTAAAATAAAGGAAATTGCAAGAAAAGGAAATGGCTTATATTACATTTGTATCTTATTTGTGTTAAAATATACATTTTAATTATAAAAACAATGCACACTCATGGAAAAATTCAAAGAAAGTACATATCTTGGATGTCCATGTATAAGAGAGAAAATTTAACTTTACATTTTATACAATTTTGGTCTCCTTGAATTTGTACCATGAGCATCCATTTTTAAAAAGAATTAGCCATAATAATAGTAATAAATTGGAGAAGTACTTAGATGTCATAGTGAGGTTGGACATAGACTAACGGGATTTTAGCGTTTTTTCCCCCGGGATCAGTAGTTCCCTCTGCTGTCAAAGTAGCCGCTTGTTGGTAAATGCTGACCCAGGCATCTCCTTGATCTGCTCTGCATCGAGATAAACCATGAAACTTCTTTTCTCCTTCAAATTCCAGGACATATCCTCCATTCTCCACTGAAAGTGCTGCCACACCACCTTCTCTATGGCTGCTTCTTGCAACTTTCCCTCCCTTTATGCCATTCATGGGAGGAACAGGGGGCATTTCTTTTGCTTTTTCTTTCTTTTATTTTTATTTTTTTTACATTTATTTATTTTTGAAAGACAGAGCATGAGCAAGGGAGGTGCAGAGAGAGAGGGAGACAGAGAATTTGAAGCAGACTCCAGGCTCTGAGCTGTCAGCACAGAGCCTGACGCAGGACTCGAACTCACCAACCATGAGATCTTGACCTGAGCTGAAGTTGGACGCTTAAAACAACTGGGCCACCCAGGCACCCCTTCTCTGCTTTTTCTAATGTGTCAGAAGGATTACTCAGGGGCTGGCCAGCAGACCATCTGAAACCAGGCATCTAGAGTCTCGGCCAGCGGAGAGGTTGTAGCTTAAGGACTGATCCCAGCAGAGCGAGAGTGGGGACTACTAAAGGGAGGAAGTGAACAGAGCAGGTTTTCCAGGGTCTGTGGTGACAGCAGACAATTCGGGCAGTGATTGAACAAAGTAGGGTGAGTAGTGGCCAGGAAGTCAGGATCATAAAAGATTGGCAGACTGTCCTGCAGCCAGGAGGCTCTGGGCTCAGAAAAGGCACAGTCTTGGCTGATTATTAAGAAATCAGAAATCAGAAGAAATCAGAAATTAAGAATGAGAGTGAGGAGTCCATTATCAGAAGTAGAGCACAGGCTCAGAGAGGCACCTAACAATAGGGCAGACTCAGGATAAGCTTCCTCATTGGCCAGACTCAGGCATCTTTTAATCCCTCCCACTGAAGAAGGATGGGTCATCCACTGCCTGAAATGAGACTGAGTCTGTAGGGCAAGTGAGCCAAATGGTGAGAGAGAGGAAATTGGGAACGCAGGTTAGTCAGTAATTTTATCAGCCAAGTGAGGGAGGAATTCTAGTTTAGGGCCATAATAACACAAGCCACAGTGGGGCCAATGTCAGCCTGTTACTGACATTAATTTAAAAACTTAGAAAAAGATAAAATCTTTTCATTTTGCCTGACTTCTGCACATTCATTGGATATTGGAGCCTGAAATCCATGTCTTGAAAGTCTCAAGCTATGGAGCAAAACAGACAAAAAAAAAAAAAAAGAAAAAAAGAAAAGAAAGAAAGAAAAAGAAAAAAGAGAGAAAAGGGAAAAAAAGGAAAAAAAAGATCTGAACAAATAAACAAAAACACACCAGAATGGCATTCTGCAATCTTGATGGGAAAAGTGATGACTTGTGTGGAGCCCACCAAGAGGCCCATCCCCAGCCTTGAACCCTGGTTGCAATTTTCTTTTTATGTCTAGATTAGAGGAACACACCCATTTTCCTTAAATCACATTTAATTTGTTTCTTGGAAATTCTAACATGTTCCAAGAGAGCCACATCTCCTTTGCCAAAATCTCCTCTTGGCCTAATCCTTCTCATGTCAGGGTTTGAGGCATTGTCCCTTTCAGATCTCACACAGTGTTCCTCACTTCTTCATCAGATGGCCTGGATAAGTTGCAATATTTTCCTATTCCAGCACTGAACTGTTACAGCAGGCTGATTGTTGGAAAGGGTGAAAAGAGTGGGGTGTGGGCAGGAGGTAGTTAGACGATTACATTCTTTCCATTAGCTGCCAATAAAAAGTGTTGAACTATAGACAGTCCAACAGGGCCCTGTTAGAACAGTTATACTCTGGGACCACACCAAATAGAGCTCAAACCGTTGGTAGTATTTATTTCAGTGATACGAATTGCAGGTGGAGAAACACAAAAAAGCAGCTTTGGGTAAATTTAGCAAGCTGTTTCTTGAGGTATTTGTAAATTGAACACCCAGTGAATCAAAATGTCTCCAAATGTAGCCCATATTGGAATTTGAAATAAAACCACATTCATTTAGCAAGAGCACCTAGTACTGAAAGGTAACCTGCATTCCTGTTCAAAATCTAGCTAGGTGTCGTTGGTCCAAATGTTATTCTGACATTACCTCCCAGAATTTTCTTCTGGTATATTTGCAAGGCTTTTCTTCAAGAAAAATTCCTGGGATTTTTCTCCCAATCCTATTTTCATGGGTTATTATGGTTGATAAACAGATGGTGGACCCCCTATCCTATAGAATATGCATTTTTCCCCACTCCTTTTGGCTACTATTTAGTGAAGCCATTTTGTTTTCATTGATTTAAACATGCATTCCATAAACATGTATTAACTGCTTAGCCTGCATGAGCAATGATGGTGCTTGGAGCAGTGAAGACCAAAGTGTACAAAGCAAGAGTATTCTGCATAAGATAATCACAATAAATATATTTAGTGAGTCAATAACAATCAGATAGGGAGATGGATGTAGCAATTTCACTGGTGGGGCAAAGTGAGAACGATCAATTCTATTTGAATGGGTAAAGAAAGTTTTTAGAGATAAGATGCCTGCAAGTCCTGAAGGATGTGTGCAACACTGGAAACATGTTATGGACTGAATGTTCAAATACTGAAGTCCTAGAATTTTCCCAATGTGATTATGTTTGAAGGTGGGACCTTTGAAAAGCAATTAGGTTTGGATGAGATTATGAGAGTGGGGCTCTCATGAAGGTATTACTGCCCTATAATATTATAATAAGAGAAACAGAAGCCAGAGCTCGCTCATTCTCTCTCTCTCTCTCTCTGTCTGTCTGTCTCTCTCACTCACTCTCTCGCTTTCTCTCTCTCATTGTCATGTGCAGATATGGTGGCCAGCTGCAAGCCAGGAAGAAGAGTTCTCACCAGGAATTAAATCTGCCAGCATCTTATCTTGGACTTTCCAGACACCAGTTTTGTTATGGCAGCCCAAGCTGACTGAGATAAATGGTAAAGAGAATCACTCCTAGGAGACAGAACAATATTCAGCATTACAAGGTGCGGGGATTTGCAATGATGCGACCACAGTGAGCAAGGGAAGTCCTTTATGCTGCTGCATCATAGCAGAGTGTGGGGATGTCAGGGGCCACCCTCTCCAATGCAATCAATATACACCACCCCAAGAGAAGCACAACCTTCTGCCTCCCCCAGCCATGGCTAATTGTAGGCTTTGGATGTTTTAAGGTGATTAATAAACATAAAAACCCTGCTTTCCACTTTAAAAGCAGTTCCTACACATTTCCTAGGTCATTTGATTTGTTGTGCAGCCGTGTAGTAACTCTCCCTATTTTCACCCTTGTTTTGCCCAAGGCCATGGCAGTTGGTCACTTCCTCCTCCTTCCTCTCCAAGTGGTTTATGAGGCAGTGGGAGCTTCATGCTTTACATGGTGCTTTAGAATTCTTTCTTCATAAAGAAAAGATTCTGCCTCACATGAAGGTGAGAACCATTTCTCAGGCCCCCTTTTATCACCAGCAGTGAATTATGTGACAAGCTTCTAAGGAGATGCTTAGTAAATAATTGAGAAGGGAATACTAAGTCCTTTCATTTCAAATCCTAGGTCCATGAGACTGACTCCCTGCAGAGATGCCACACCCTAAGGCAGGGCCACTTGCTTTGCTTGAGTGCTTCCTGTTCTTTGCACGTGCTTTTCCAGTGCACCTCACTGAACCACTGTTTGTCCATCACCAGCGTTTTCATTTCCTCATACTTTGCAAGGAAGGAGCAAGCATTTATTATAAAATTAACTGGACTTTTCATCATTAAGTGACTAAAAGATAGTGCTCAAACCTGAAACCGTTACTTGTGGAGATTTCAGGGGTGCTTCCTGGATACTTTGTGGCAAACACTACTTGGAGAGGGCCTCTGGGACCCTACATATCAAGGCAAGGTGATTTTCATGTCTTGCTCTGCCCACACCTAGGAGAAATGCAGAGGTCAGCTCTCCTCGTTCTGAAATTCCACATTTATTCCATATTTCCATAATTGTACTCAAATACCACTTAACATTTGCTAATCCTTCCTCTTGCAATGCTCTTAGTAATCTAAATACAGTAAAACCTTGGTTTGAGAGCATAATTCTTTCTGGAAGCATGCTTGTAATCCAAAGCACTTGTATATCAAGGCGAATTTCCCCATCATACATAATGGAAACTCAGATGATTCATTCCACAATTCAAATATATTCATATAAAAATGACTGTCATACTGTAATAGAATACAAAATAATAAAATATACAAAATATAAAGAAAAATAAACAGATTAACCTGCACCTACCTTTGAAAACCTTTGTGACTGGTGTGAGGGAGACAAGAGAGGAGGGTTATTGTGTAGGACAACTTTCATTATCACTAATGGAATCACTGCTGTCTATTGATTCATGGAATATTTTTCTGCATGAAGGCCGTTGGATATGCTCACATGGAGGTTGGCTACCGTACGGTATTAACAAACTCTTGTCATATACTGTATTTGATGTAACTGGCAATAAGGCAATGGAGGAAAGGGTCTATATCTGCAGGAAGCCTGGCCTAAATGAAGTAGAGCATTCCTAAGCTTACTCCTATATGGAAAAGCAAAGGACTGTCCACACGTGCTTTGAAGTGACAAAAAATACACTAGTGCCAGTTGTGTGCACCTTCCAACATTCTGAAAAATCACTGATTTCTGCCAAATGCTGTGGCCTTACACTGAGTATTCGAGCATGGGAGATGATCACCCACCATTCCACAGCGAGAAAGAGAAGAACCATTGGCTCAGTTGTGACCATGGGACATTTGGCATCACGTACTACTCCTTTTGCAAGACTTCACTCATTTATCAAGTTAAAATTTATTAGATATGTTTTCTCATCTTGCAGAACACACACAGTAAAACCTTGGGTTGCAAATAAGTTATTTTCAACCCAAGGTTTTACTGTAGAGCCCACTCTACATAATAGGTAAGTTTTGAAAAATGTGTATATAAACCAAATCTAAAGTATTTTATGCTCTAGGAGAGAACACTTTATTTTAACCAATGATCCAATAGATGTAAGACAAAAAAGGCTGGATTTAATTTTTCTTACTTTATTACCACTTATGATAGTTAAAATGTTATTTAAATATTAACTATATTCAATATATTAAAGTAAATTCAATGTGTTGAATATTAAATATATTAAAGTAAAATTTTAAAGAGGAAATTCAATAATTTCTATCTTACATCTTTTGAATAGAAAGTAAAGTTCTGGAGGGGAAATTGGAAAATATCTTCGGGTAAAAAGTCTGTTTTTCCCAGGATAGGAGTCTTAGAAACTTTTCCAAAAAGCTATTTCTTTCTGCCCAGATTATGGAGAGAGGATAAAAGAGGCCCACAACATATCTTGAACAGGCTTAAAATTTAACAAACAGATAACCAAAGTATGCAGAAAAATAACTTCTTTACTTTCTGTAACTAATTTTATCTTGCTGATGGCAGAAAAAATCTCAAACTTGCCACCAAAAGGCCACTCTCCCAGTTTTAAAAAGTCTCTCTTTATTTCACTCTGGTTTGGTTTCATAAATATCCAGACAATTCAAATTTCAAACTCATTATAGGAACTTGACTAATGCTCACAAGGCTGGGGAGATTTTAATTATGCATAAAGGATAAAACTGACTCAGAGGACACGTTGGGTCACATCCTGTGAAAGTGGCCCTCCCCAGCACTGGCTCTCTCCAAAGCCACACTTCCCCTGACCATATCAAATGGAGCTCACTTCCACACCCTTCCTGCCCTGCCCCTGGCTCTAGGCTCCAGGTCCATACTTCCTGGCTTCAAGTCCTATAGATCTTACTAAAAGGGCAATGTTAAGCAAGTTATTTTAATCCTCAGCTTCCTCAGTTATAAAACAGTCAACTGCTTCATTGGAATTAGTGGCAAGGGGGCACCTGGATGGTTCCATTGGTTGAGTGTCCAACTCTTGGTTTCACTTCAGGTCATGATCTCAGGGTTCGTGAACTCAGGCTATTAGCACAGAGCCTGCTTGGGATTCCCTCTCTCCCTCTCTCTGCCCTTCCCCGACTTGTGTGTGTGTGTGTGTGTGTGTGTGTGTGTGTGCATGCGTGCCCTCTCTGACTCTCTCAAAATAAATAAACATTAAAAAAATAAAAAAAAGAAATTAGTTGCAAGGATTCAGTTAGAATAGCCATAGGGACTTTTTGCCACTGCCTCTCAAACTGTCTATGGTGAAGTTTTGGAGGATTTTAAAATTCCCAAATGCTGTGGAGGATACTTTAAAAAATGCAATAAAATGAATTATTAGAAATCATACGCATACATGCACACACAGACACACATAGCCCATATATATACACACTTTTTTATTTTTTCTTTATATATAAATAAAGGCAAACATATTCACAATAGAAGCTCAGATTACTGCAAAGACCATTTTCATTTTTGTATGTATCTCGTCACTAGTAACAGTTTGCATGCTCTGGACTACTGGCTGTATTTTGAGTAGTACTGCCTTACACAGTACCAAGCACAAACACACACTCAATGTTAGCTACTATTGTGTGTATTGAGTCTCAGGAGAAAGAGCAGATAGAACATGGAGTAGTATATACCTTAACTCAGCTCAGTGTCATCAGTTAATGAATAATAAGCATTCATTAAATTTAAAATGAACATGAAAATGTCCAAATCACAACCACACCTGTAACTTTTATCCATTTATCTTAAATAAAATAAAATAAAGTAAAATAAAATAAAATGCTTTAGGAATCATTTCATTTTATAAATGAGAAAACTGAAACCCAGAACTGGTATGGACGTAGCAATGCATTAGAATTACCTAGGAGAGCTTTTATTTTTCTTATTATTATTGTATTGAGAGAGGTAGAAAGATTCCACGCAGATGAGAGTGGGAGAGGGGCAGAGAGAGAAAGAATCTTAAGCAAGCTTCACTCTCAGCCTGACCTGGAGCTGGACACAGGGCTGGATGTGAGGCTCTATGTGGGCCATCTCATAATCCTGATATCATGACCTGACCCAAAATCAAGAGACAGATACTTAACCAACTGAGCCACCCAGGCGCCCTAACCTGGGAAAGCTTTTAAAAACTACTGCTGCCAGGTGCCACTCCACATGAGTTAAATCAGAGTCTCTGTCACTGGGACATGGACGTGGAGATGCTTTAAAAGCTGCCTACGTAATTCTCATGTGCAGGGCTTGGTTCTCTCAGATTTTCTGATAGAACCTATTGGTGGATAAGGCAGGACTCTAGTGTTGCTACCTAGTATCAACAACACCGCATCACAATTAGGTAGGAGACCTCTCTGCAGGGGAAATGTTTGTCTTGGACAATTTAGATGAATAAACTTTGTGGATATTAAATGTAGGGTAGAGGACAGTCTATATTAAACAGCTGACTGATGAACCTAATTCATGATCCATACAAAGGAACCTAACTTGGTTTCCCTAAATGCCTACTTGAGTGTTTTGTGAGCCCCAGGAGGAACCATTGATAAGTCTGATTAGAAAGGTGATAGAGTATACTCTGCATAACCTTTTAGATTCAGCTGGGAATTCAAGGCACACTGTTTAAAAATGAGATATCCTATTTCCTCCCTATTTCCAGAATTACACTCAGAACTCTGACTTTTATGATGTATTATTTTTCTCATTTGGTTTCCCTTGGAAGAGAATGGAAACTCTGAGTCCTGGCCACACTTCCGCACCATTCTGATTTCCCCGTCTAGTGGGCCAGAGTGCTTCGTGTACTTTCTTTAATATCAATGGAATTAAAATGCATTCTGTGGAAAATGTACAATGGAGATTTATAGACTTCAAAAACATAATAAAAATTAAGTTAAATGTTGAAGTTTTCTTAAAGGTAGAGGTGCTACATATGATGTGTTTGCCAATGTTTAGTTTGGGGGAAAAGAATTTAAACTTTCCAAGGACTCTTTTATTTTATTTGTATTCAAAATATTGGTTCCTAGACCTCCCTTGTAGTGTAGAACTCACTCTGAGCTAGTTGGGAAGGTCTTAGGGAGGTACACTAATGAATGGACTGAATTTGATCATATCACAGCAGAACTGTGTAATCTGCTAGTGCAGAAGATGGTAGCTGAGGGAGAAAAGGTCCTGTGAAGAGTTCTGCAACCCATTTCTTGTTTGCCTATCTACCATTTCTCAGTCCTACCTTAAATCTCTGTTTTGAGAGTTCATTAGTAATTTCCCAAGTCAGTTTGGATTGAATCTCTGTGTTATGTTATTAGTTTTAAAGATTTCTCCTGCATGGCACTTACGAAAACTATATCTGCTTAATGTATATGTGCCCTGCTAGATTTTAAGCTCCATATATATCTTGTTCTATTTCTAGTACCTCAGTACCTAGTGCAGTACGTGCCACAGCACTATTCAGTAAATTTTGTTGAATGAATAACTATGCCTCTTCCCACCAATACCTCTCTCTCTCGGTCTCTCTGTCTCTCTCTCTCTCTCTCTCTCTCTGTCTCTCTCTCTCTCTCTCTCTCTCTCTCTCTCTCTCTCTCACACACACACACACACACACACAGTTTTAGAAACTTTATGTATTTGCCAAGAGTAGTAGAAAATATACTCATATTAAAACCCTTGTGAAGTCTTTAAGATCTTCTTAAACTCACAGACTACTACTCAAACTTTATGCCATTGTTACAAAATCAGAAGCCACTTTTTAAGATGGTTATAGAGGGTTGAAACCTTAAACTTGGAATCAGACTTGGACCCAGATCATGAATCTGCCACTTGCTAGTCATTTACCTAATTTCACAAAGCCTCAATTTTCACATACATAAAATGGCAAGCATCAATAACAATGAATAACATACCACAAACCATGGTTGTAAGGATGGAATAAGATAATGTATAATTTAAAAGCTAGCAGCATTTCTGGCACAGGGCGGTCCTCAGTTCAGGCTTGTTGAATCTGAATTTGAAAAAGAAATTTTAAAAAAGCAGTAATGCCAATTTTGGTTGGAAGGTTTCCCGGCGGAACAGGCTATTTGAAGGTAAGAAGGTTCAGAGTGTCACTCACCATGACTGCTCCCTGGGCTCTTCAGCCACAGCTCCTGCAGGACTATCTTTTATTCCATGCGTGGTTTCTGGAGTCACATCAGAGGTTTGGGGCCATTTGAATTAATATTCCCTCTATAACAATATCAGGTAATCTGAAACTCCTGTTTTTTGTCCTGATTATTTTTTAAAAATCAGACTCAAAATTATTCTAGGAACTAGTATAAAATAATATATTGGTTTACTGACTGTTTATGAAGTTAATTCTAAAAAGTTTACCTAATATTACACTTAGGAACTCACAAACTATGTTTTACTTTGATCTCTTTGATTTATTTTGAAGAGTACTTTGTACCTACTTTTTTTATGTAAGTCTTGCCTTTGTCCAAAATCAATAACATTTTGAACTGTTAACTTCATCACAACTTACAAAACTTGTGACTTTAACTAAATTATTTAACCTCTTTGTGCCTAGTTTTCTTAACTCTTACATGGGAATAATAAAAGAACTTATCAAATAGGTTTCTTTTGATCATTAAATATGTTAATACCTGCAAAGCAAATGGAAGGTCCTCAGCACCTCATAAGAATTTAATAAATATTTTTGCTACCTTAAGAGTGCTGAGTGGATGGTCTACACCCAGACACGCACAAATACAGGGACACACACACACACACACAAGAAACTATCAAGAGATGTAAACAGTAATTACTACTTATAGTGACTTTATCTGAAAATTACTATATTAAATCATTGTGCTCAGAGTGCATATTAAATAGGTGTTTTCAAATTTTCATGTAATTGACAACCAGTGCATACAGAATCTTTAAAAACTCATTAATGCCCAGAAATATTCCTGAGTACTCTGCATATTTTATCCGACTGACCACCCACATCAAAATACACCTGGGGCTTCTACAGATGGAGATGCCTGTGTCCATACCCATGCAGTCCTGCTGAATAAGAACCTGTGGGTATGGAGCCAGGGAGTACACATTTTTAAAAAATTCATTAAGCAACCTCTATACCAGCTGAAATTTGACAATAGCTACAATAGATTGAATTTGTTATTTCTGTATCATGATTTGTTCATAACAATGTCATAATACGTTACTATAGTAGGTAACACATAAAAATGTGCTGTTGGCCTAATTCACAAAAACCAAGGGCAATGAACAATTACAATGAATGCCTCTGCGTGTCAGGAACTAAGTGCTGAATATTTAAAGGTATACAAGGTCAAGTTTCTTCCCTGGAGAGGCATACACTCTTGTGAACTTGCTTACAGTCTAGTTTCAGAAACTACTTCTTGAAATATTCTCAAAAAGTGTCTGTGTCAGATAACCAAGATCCAGACTATAATAGCTGTTGTCCGAATCTAATGCTTCCTTGATGTAGAAATGGTATTCTATAATAAATACACAAGCAAAAGGAGAGAAGTCCAACAATTAATCAACAAACAGATCGGCAGTATGTTGACAAATTTTAAGGCAGGAAGAAAAATAAAATCCCTCTGATGTGGAACCAAGGTTAACACTGCCATAGAAACCACTCAGGCAATAATATATCAGAGCTCTGACCTGCCAAAAAGCCAAGTACACAGATCCAGAGGATGCACCTACTTTTCCCTGGGGTGGAGATGTTCTTGGGTAAAGGTTGTAGAACTAGTGTGCTTAACACTGTTTAGGGTTCCCTACAAGCTCTTATACTGCAATTATAGCTAACACTCAACAGTAAGTTGGAAGGAGCTCAGCCGTAATGGAAATATCTCTCTTACATGTTCAAATACTTATATTCCTCTGGAACCTGAGAGATACTTCTAAAGTCCATGTGTGCCCTGGTTCCCCACCAACTGATCCCTCCCAAAGTTCAACAAACCCGAGTCAGTCAATCAGAAGTTTGTCAAGAACAATCTATACTAGGAGCTGCAAAAGAAAGCTACAACTAAAAGAATTTTAAAAAGAAAAATATGTCAGGTAGGTACAATATCTTGAAACAATAAATCTTGTATTCCACGTTGTCCCGGAAAATCATAAAATTAAAATCAGCAGAACATACACTTTCTTATAACACAAATATTGAACAATTAGATCCTGACTCTAATAGTGAAGATCTCTGATATTTCGCTTTTTCTCCTACTCCTCATAAAAAGAAGAGATCTTTTTCTTATGTTAAAATGTATTCGTTCTTATCTAAATTGACTGAGATATTTTAGACATTCAAAGGGACAACCAAGTGGATAGAAAATACAAGGCACATACTGAGCTTTCTTCAAATCCCAAAATTTCTCTACATTTGAGTAAAAAAAAGGGGGGGGAGGCATATTTCATTTGCATTTTTCATCCCTAATTGAGCAGCCAGTTTCTAATGGAAGAACATGAGCTGAAAAGACGCCAATGAAATAGCTGGGTTTCATAAGCCATGGGACTGCTTTCTCAGTACAAACAGCATTTGTGGTTTCAAACAGGGAGTCTCTGTGGCTGGGTTAAGTGAACAACGACTCAAATCAAACTTTGTGTAGCTGTTCTGACGAGCAGGAAATGTGTAAACGTACTCAAAACCCACCAAAGACTGTCAGGTAAGGGGAATGCCATGCTTCTGCTTTGCCATGGAATGTCCCCCTCTTCATTCCTTTCTCACCTGGTCAGTTTCTTCAATTCAGAATGTAGCCCTCTTTTGTCCTAGGACCAACCTGAATTTGACATTTTGTGCAAACTCTAAAAAATCATGCACACACACACACACACATACACACAACTATTAGACAGCTCCATCCCTAGTCTGAGCTATTGTTTTGCCTTTGAGATCACCAGAATGTCCTTTAAAAAAAGAAAAAGAAAAAAAGAAGAAAGGAAGAAAAAGAGAGGGGAAAGGAAGGAAAGAGAGAAAGAGGGGGGAAGAAATGAGACCAGGAAAAAAAAAGGGATCATAAATGGGATGGTAAAGAGAAGTATTGGGCTACCCTATAGAATACCCCTCTAGGTGCTTCTAGCATTAAAGGGTGCTCTTTGTATTCAAGGCAGACCAGTTCAGTGACTGAGACAAAACCAAAACCCAAGTTTCAACTTTGGGGCTCTTCTTGTTCCAGCCTTCTCCCATGAGGCCATGTAGAGGAGAGAAAGTGTTTATTTATTGCTCTATTATGACTGAAACCAGCATTATTTGGCAGTTACTTTCCAAAAAGTTAAATGTCAAAACTTCAATTTCATGAAACAACGGGGTTTGGTCAAGGCCAAAATGCTTTGAGAGTAACTTATTTTTTCTCATGGTATTTCCATTGCTGGTGCTAGCCAAAACCCAAACTACATACCCAGATGAAAATAAACATAAATCAGAAAGCCCCAGAAATGGTCTGAGCCTAGTGTGAAGAGTGAATGAATGATGACTCAGGTTAGCTTGTATTTTATATGAACTAGATCACTGATTTTTCTTTTTCTTTTCTTTTGAACTGGATAGATCGGGATTTCTTTTTGCTCTTTGTTGGTTTAGAGTCTTGATTTTGACACAAATAAAATTGTTACTGTACGCCTCCCCCCAACAAGAAACATCCAGAAATTTAGCCTACTCCATTGAATGTCAGGCAGATTCTAGTGATTGATAACATGTCACAGTTATTTCTCCAATTATTCCTGGTAAGGGGTTCAACTAGGAATTGAGCTTTTTTTTATAATAACAAATATAATAATAATATAATATAATATAATATAATATAATATAATATAATATAATATAATATAATAAAAGAAAACCTGCAGTCTCTAACTCCCAAAATCAGTTCTTGGGGAAAATTAGGTAGCACCTTTTTGTGAGTTGTACCTTAATGTTAGAAGTAGAGGAGACAGAAATTCACTGGGTTATTACACTTTTATTTTTTGTGGACTTGATGACTTTTTTTTCTAATATGGACAGGATGAAGCACATAAAAGCATTTATTAAAGAACATATTTTTTGCCTGAAAACAAGCCCTGTTTCTGCCCCCACAGGATGTTGGTGCTCTCCACAGACCTCGCGTTGATTACCCTCTGTGGGAAGTAGCGGTCAACTCTAATTAACTAATTTACTTTCAACAAGTGTTTAATTAGGGCCTTTGCCCATATGTTGTGCTCTTTTGAAGATCCTTCACAGTGTAGGAGCTTTATTAAAATACAAAGAATTAGTCTGGTTCTCTGACATGAGACGACTTTGACCTGGTAGGAAACAATATGAATCAGTTGACAAGTATCAAATTCAATAAATACCTATCAAACAACTTTGAAAAGCATTGAGGCATCTCTGTGTCTTCAGAGAACAGAACTGAAGATGAGTATCTGAAAACTAAAACGAATATTCAAAAGCAGCAAAATTATAATCAATGATGGTGGATTGAAAAAATATTTTTTTACTAGTAACTGTGTATCAAATACTTTCTGTTCTCTGCCTCCTATAGTTCTCACAAGAAACCTACAAGGAAAATCATACTCATTTTGTAGGTAAGGCAACATAGAGAAAGTTTAGTTAACTGGCCATGGTCACAGGTGACAGGTCACAGATTTGAGATTTAAACCCAGGAACACCTTAGGGGATCGCAGATGTACCTTACAGAGGTGCTTCCCAAAGCTGCCCAGAGAAATGTCCAGGGAAGCTGGTTAAACTGCAGATTCCAACTCAGCGGGTCATGGGTAAGGTCTGGGAGTCTGCATTTCTAACAAGGTCCAGGTAATACTCATGCTACTGGCCCTCCAACTACACTTTGAGTAGCAAGGACTTAAAAGGACAGGGAGAATTTAAATAAACTAAAATGTGGTGAACATGCCAGAGGCTATTGAGAATCAGAGAGGGTCAGCAAATTAATGACAAAGAGCTAATTAAAAAAAAAAAAAAAAGCTCAGAAGGAGCTCCTGGCTGGCTCAGTCCGAAGAGCCACTCTTGATCTCGGGGTTGTGAGATTGAGCCCCATGTTGGGTGTAGAGATTACTTAAAAATAAAATCTTAAAAAAAAAAAAAAGCTCAGGTCCCAAGGCCAGACAGTGATTATAAATCCTTTAGTCTTTCTTCCTCAAGAACATAGATCTACAGGAAGTAATGATTAAAATTGGAGTTTAACAACTCTCTCTTAGGATGGTTTTCTCCAAAATTGATTCCACATCACGTTGATTGCCATCCTTAAAGACCAGAGCCTAGGAAATGTAATGTGCCTTTTAAACGCTGTGTTTGTAAAAACTCTGAAGTAATAGAGTGAGTAGGAATGAAAGCACTGCTGGGGTAAGCCGATGTGCTCTTCCCCAGAGGAAGCAGAATGTGCAGTCAGGCTCTCTTATTCAAATCCCAGCATCACCCACTATCTGTTTGACCTAGACTGAGTTACTTAATTTTCCTGTGCTTCTGTTTGTTTCTCTGTGAAATGAAGATAACTAGAGCACCTACCTTTAAAGATTTTTCCAAGTATTACCTGTGATATCATTGAAAAGTGCTCAAAGCACTTCCTAACATGTAATAAAAGCTATGTGTTTCTATTAGTCTAAACTTGTTCTATATGATTTGCTGAACATAGAATTCGCTCTGACACAGCAGTGGAGAAGTAACAATGGTAAAAATGAACCAAATGGGGGTAGAAAAAAATCATTTAAGTTCAGCTCTTCCAGTAATTTGCTGACATTGGGCAATTCACTATATTTCCCTGGATCTCAGCTTCCTCACCAGTAAAAGAAAGAGTGTTGAGTGAACTAGAAATTTCAAACATTTCTCCCAGACATAATAAAAATCTATATTTCTATTATGGAATGGGAAAGGAGAGGAGAGACATGGGAATGACTTGCAGAGCTTTTAATAAGGCTGTTCAACCACACTCCCTAGATTCCTAACTGCCCCCTGCCAATTTAGTAAGTTTAAAAAGAGACATACAAATCTGCATCTTAAGAAGTACCTCATATAATTCTGATGTATGTGGTCCCTACTCTTTAAGAAATGCTGTCCTAGGTAATATAGAAAAAAAATCTAGTCTAGCATTGCAGTTTTTGCACATAATCCTTATATATGTGATCCAGATATGGGTAAATGAAAGTAATATCCAAGGTCAGGACGGCTTCTATTTACCGAGCAGTACTCTGTGCCACGCATGCAATAAATGAGATATTTTATATGTGTGTGTATAAAATATTTAATTTTCACAAAATCCCTGTAGGTGTTTTGAGCTGGACTTCAAGTTACATAAGTCTATTAATTTCCTTTTGCTTTAAGCCATGTTGAGTTAGCGTTCTGTTTCCTTGTAGCCAAAAATACCCTAATTAATTCACATATTCTATTTCAGGCACCGCGGGTTTAAAATGGGCTTCCCCAAAAACCTCAGTGACTCACAACAGGGGGAAAGAGTGTCAGACTAGTAAAGTTGTGATAAGTTTCAAAACAGATTTATTTAAGATGCTATGGAAATGCTGGGGAGGGATAGCAAAGCTTTAGGAGAGGAGAACCGGAACTAATTCTTGAAAACGGAGCAAAAACAGAGAGAAGGGTGTTGCAGGCAACGGGACTGGCTTTGGCCAAGGCACAGTTATAGGAGAAAACACAGAAGGTGGGCTGTGCAGGAAGCTGGTCTCATCTGCCTGGCTAAGCAGTATAGATTATCAGCAGATCTGTTCAGGCAACAAAGAATGATTTTGTCTCCTCTGAGTGCTGGTGGGGCAGATGTATCTGAGATAATACTACTTTGAATCTGACATAACTGAGTTCAAATCTCAACTTTGCACCTTTATTAGCTGTGTGATCCTGAGTAAGGTACTTAACCTTTCTAAGCCTCCATTTTCTTATCTGAAAAGTGGAAGTGAGGTAAAAGTTAATTTACCCTCATTTAAAGTTGGAAGATAATAAATGTAAAGTTTTGGGCACATCATGTTTATTATTACTTTGTTTATGATTACTATCTATGTGCTAAAAATGCAAAGAGAAAAAGAGTTTGTCCCTGCTCTTGAGATAGTTAACATTTAGTTGGCAAGAATAATGTGTAAGCAAATAGTTTTCTGAGAAGAGGAATGCATACTCTCTGAGTATGAGAAGCACACTTTTTGAACTTAACTTGATTATAACAAATTAGTAATTCATTTGAAAATACTGTAAACAGGTGATCAAGGTTTCATTTAAGATCATGGTTTCTATCACTGCATGGAGAATTGATTGTAAGTAGAGGCAGCAGACTAGGGAAAAGGCCGTCCTCAGAGAAGGTGATGAGAGAGGGTGAGCTAGGAAACCGTGGCTGGGTAAAGAAAACTAGGGAGGACTGCAAGATATTTAGGAGAATCAACTGGATTTGGATTTCATGCCTGAGCTACAAGTCTTGGGTGATGCTCAGGTTTCTAGTTTAGGAATGTTTAATATTGATGTCATCCTGCTGGATTTGTACAGCAAGTGGTAGAGCTAGAATCATCATAGTTTTCCAATCCTCATTTTCCTCACCTGATCCGCCCTCTGATTGGCCAGCAATTGATTCCCTCCCTGCAATCTGTGTTATCAACGTGCAACTTTCAGCATGCTTTATTATATCCTGCCATTGATGTCTACATTTTTCTATTTTCAGGGGTTCTCAAAGTTCAGTCCTTAAACTAGCAACATCAGCGTTGTGTTGGAACTTGTGAGAAATGCAAATCTTTGGGCCCCATTCCAGATTGACTGAGTCAGAAATTTTTAGCCTGGGCCTCACAGGCTATGATTGAACAGCCCACCAGGTGATCCCCATCCACTCTGGATTTTGTAGAATCACGAGTCTACAAGCTTCAGCACATCAGGTGATTTGTAACGTTCCGGTTTGCGCAAAAGGAAACAGCTCCAGCTCCAGCAGCATTGTGCCGGCTGCCAGGAAGGAGAACCATGGCTTCTGACAGGGCGGTGGGATCTTGAGGATGGAGCAACATAATGGAGCCTTTCCATAAATACGGGTAAGCTCCAGCTGGGGAACTGCAGGGAGTGTGGGGAGCTCTGTAGCTGATTTGGCACAACCTGAGTCTTCTTCCCAAGGCAAATTGCAACACCCAGATTAACCATGATATATGCTGCAAAACTACATCAGGATTAGTCTAGTATCAAAACTCCCAACCCCATTAGGAGAATGTTGGGGCCAGTGGAATATGTGAGAGGTAATCAAAGGGAAAAGTGTCCCCTCAGACATTTTTACAGACAAGGCTACTGAAACTCCAAGAGACGAATATAACAGCCTACCATGGCAGGTCAGTTGGTAGAATTTCAAAGGTCAACAAGCCATAGTCTTAAAGGCTCCTATTACAACTAGGCCACCAGACAGATGCTCAATTGTCTACTGGCCTCTGTGGCACAACTCCATGCTTCTTGGGAAGTAGGGGGAAGGTTCCTTAGCTCTTTCTCAGAGAAAGGGGATTAATCCTATCATGACCCCTAAGTCTCAGGTCACAACTGCCCATTAACTGTCTGACTAAACGGTGTCCCTGGGTGGGCTGCAAAGTTTGAAAATTGCTATAAAATCCCATCCTGTCTGTTTTCAGAATAAAATCCTATGTATAGAAGTATTTTCTTTCTCATCAAATAATTTACTTCCTAATAAAGTGAGCTCTTTTTTAGATACACTGTTGAAAATATATGATTTAAACTGCCTGTCCCTGAAAATACAATAACTACGGTTCTAAGATCTCTTTTTTTCTAATGACGAGAGGCTGTGCTGGACTATCTTAGCTAAATGTCTGCAGCTGCTGACCATCAACACTGCTTAGTTTCTTACAGTTCATCTCCTCTCTGACCCTCTAAGCTAATTACACTCATAGCCCTGCTCACAGTTAAACATCCATGGGCAGGACCTAGACATCTAGGACTACCAGAGGTCAAATGGGAGACTTTTCATCTGTTTGTTTTTCTCTAGCCTTAATAGGAATTGTTAAGTGCAAGTAGCCAGACAGCTAATTCTGACCTAGTCGTGTGGAACATCCACATTTTCCACTACTACATTGTCTTCCATTCGGCACTGTGGCCATCACCCTTGGGCTCTCAGAGTATGCTAAGCTCTAACTGAGTGGGCTTGAGCAAGGTTTTAATCTATGCAACCCTCACTTTCCTCATCTGTAAGATGAGAGTAGTTGTGATGATTACATTAAAGAATGCATGTAAAGTTACTGTGGGATCTAGTACATAGTGCCGAATAAATATTAGCACTGAGATGATGATGATGACTGTAGTACACAATGTTGGTGCTCCCCCCACATTCCCTGGGATCCCTTTATACCATTTTTCTGTGCTTTTCCCCAGAGGCTTTTAACCAATGACTGTTGGGTGTAGAAACATGAAAGCCCCTGGAGCCACCGGGACCACAAGTGTACTCTGGAACTAAAGAAACAAAAAGTATCACAGAAATGAGGGAAAGGGATCCTCTGTGCTTTAGCAGAATGGCTTTGGCATAGTTTTATGTTTATACTTCTTGACTTTGTGGACATTAACAGTGCCAGTGCTCCCAGCAATGCCAATACCAGTGTGCATTCCAGCTTAACCTGATGAAGGAAGCCATAACCTAATGAATGGGCCAGTAGCTTCAGGGCCCTAGCGGGGACAATAGTAGGAGTAAATCATTGGTGGCCACAAGTAGCTATGTGGACAATTTGACAGATTCAGAGGACTCTATTTGTGAAGTCTGTTTTTCCAGTATAATTAAGAAGTCTTCAAGGTGACCTAAAAGTGCATTAATAGCAAATAAAAAAAAAAAAACAGAACCAGAAAAATGTAGCATACTACTGAATCAGTATGAATTTTCTCCATGACTTACAAGGCACAAGAGTGGCAGCTATAAAGCTTCCTACCTCCCCACACTTTCCTCGCCTCCTGGGACCACAGATGAGGAAGCGCTAGGAATCCTAGGGGAGCTGACCAAAGGAGAACTCCAGATTTTTACCCAGATCCTTCTTGTTCACTGTAATTTAGCTGACAGAACTGTTCACCAACAGTCTATGGTATGAAGTCAGCCCCTTAGCATCCTGTCTTTACATCTGAACTTTTCATATTTCTTCCTACCTTCTGGCCCTCTACTGCAGAATTCTCCTATGTGAATTACTCATCCCACTAGTGTATGATATCAGAGTTTGCAATAAATTATTTATGCTGATATTTATTTTTCTATATCTGTTCAGTCTAGCTCAGCCCTACACAACCTGTAGGACCTATGGCCAGGATCCCAAAGACATAATACTCAATGTCGTAGTTCTTAGTATCAGTCCCCCAATACATGGTCACATTATCTGAATTCCTGTCACCTTTAGGGTTCCATATGCTACCTCTCTTTCCTCCAGTGTCAAGCAATTTCATTAACCCCTCAAATAGAATAATTCTTTTCTGGTCAACCCTTAGCACCACCTAATTTAGAAAAGTCTAGCTCTAAATTTTTAGAATAATCATAATAGCAACAGTTTACATTTAGTGAACACATATTTCCAAAATTATTATGAAAACTAAAATTATAGTGAATATAGTATTAGAGAAATTAATATCTAATTTTAAAAAGAATGAAGTATGTAGAGAACTATAATACATGGTACTAAGTTCTATGATGGTAAAATTAATATGGCAAAAGAACAATAATGTCCATTTATTGAGAATTTACTATCTCCTCTGCATTGAGCTAAACATGTCCACTTATACAATACATACCTCTTCCATTTATTCCTTATAACAAACTGTTCTAGCTATGTTTTTGAGGCATATGAGACACATAACTTAAGTAACTTCTATGAATGTCTTCAGGTAATAAATGACAGTGCAGAGATTTGAATCCAAATCTACTGACACAGTCTGTTTTGTCTTACTCCCTTTCCTACCACTATGGGCACATAACAAGGGGTGTTGTATTCAGTCTTGGGGCCTAGGGAGAACTCCCTAATGAAAAGGATAAGAATTATATTTAAGAGGAATCCAAAAGCATATTTAGGAGTTAGCCAGGAGAAATTACAAGTATGAAGCTTGTGTGCACATTAGCTGTAGAGAGAGGAAATAAAGGGTTCCCGATAGAGAGCCTAGCAAGTGCAAAAGCCCAGAGTCAACAAAGTACATAGTTTATTATTAGTGCTGTCTGCTGCTACTTTGGAGATATAAAAAAAAGGGGAGACTTTCAAAAGCTTAAAAACTTAAACTGCTCTGAGAGTGATAGGAACCACTGATAGGACTCTAAGAAGGAATTAATAAAATAAGATGTACATTTTAGAAAGATTATATTGTGTACAGTATGGGGAATGGACTGTAGCTGGTATATCTGGAAGTGGGGAGGTCTTTGAGTCTTCCCCCAAGTGTACATGTATCTTGTATTTATTTTAGTGTATAACTATGGTAGAATACCATATCTTTGTGCCTTATCTTTGTGTAGTGGATTCGTTTATTCAACAAATATTTACAGAGTGTTCTCAGGCAAGGACATTACAAGAAATGAGAATTAAAGACCAATATCCCTCATGAATATATATGTGGAAATACTTAGCAATATATTATCAAAGCAAATTAGCAATATGTAGGAGAATAATACATCATGACCAAAAGAGAGGTTTATTCCAGGTATTTAAGGTTGGGTTTGCATTTTTTTAAGTGAAAGTAATTTATTACCTTATCAGAAAAAAAAATAAATCATATGATTATCTTAATGTAAGCATAAAAATATCTGACAGAATTCCATACCCACTCAGATAAAAGAAATTTAGCAAACTGAAATAGAAGAATATATCCTCAACCTTCTAAGGACATGTACAAACATCCTAAGGCTACCTTATATTGCACTTAAAGAAAGAGACTGCACAATTCTCCTCTAAGATTAGGAAAAAGGCAATGATGTACACTGTCCCCACTTCTATTCAACATTGTAGTGGATGTCTTAGAAAGCTCAATAAGACAAGAAAAAGAAATAAAAGGCATAAATATTAGAAAGATTGCGACTTCTGGTTCAGATGTTTCTGCTGGAACAAAACACCACCACTCTTGGAGTCTGGAACTGAGCATAGCAAATGCTTTCTCTCTAGCTCAAAACCAGGAATTGCCAAAAGCAATTTGCTTTCATTTATCAGGGGTAGCAGTAATTTTTCCTATTTTGCCTAGAATTAGGTAACCTCTCTAACTCTGATCCATAACTGAATTCTCAGGAAACTTGATTGAGCATCCTATTAGCTGCCCATCAGTCCTCTACATTTTTGACACCATTTTGAGAGGCTCCAGGAAACAGAAAGTAGCAGATGTTATAGATGTTTTTGTAGGATAGAAGGTGGGAAGTAAAACCCACAAAAGTTCAAAGCTTTTCCACCTTGGTTAAGTTTCTGGGGATTCAGGAGTCTGGAATATGGAGAGCTTCTCTCCAAAGTGAAAGACAAGTTGCTATACCTAGCACCTTATACGTCAAAAACTATTGGTATCATTTGTTACACCTCTTTAGACTATTGAGACAACTCATAGAATATTTTGGTTAGTATTCTGACCAATGGTACTAAGTGATCCGAAGGTCTGCTAGTTTTGAGTAACACCTGAGAAAGTTGCTAGCTTGTCCAAGTATAAACCATTAGGAATCAGTGGAACCAATTAAATTAAAGCATTTTTGGAAGGTCAGGTTGTTGGTTGAATTCTCTGGTAAGCCCTACTAAGAGAATCACAGTAGAGATTGTAGAGAAAAATTATGCTCTTCTACAACTATTCCCCTTTTGGAGAAAAACAGCTCTTGGCTTGCAATTGGGCCCTGACAGAGAGTGACACTGAAAAACAAGATGTCTGTGCAACCTGAGCTACCTATCAAGAACTGGGTATTAACTGTTATACCAGAAAAAAAAAGTTGGTCATGTCCACACCACTCCATCTTCAAGTGGAAATACAATGGGGCAGGACCTTGAAATTATAAACAGCTTGAACAGTTAGCTTGCATTTCCATCAAGACTACTCCTATGTCACTACTATCTATTCAAAGCCTCATGGGGAATTCTTTAAGATAGGTGATCAAGAATGAAAAACACTAAGCTTATTTTTAAGATTTTTACTCCTGGTATGCTGACATTAGGTTGAAATGACAGTAATATACTTGGATGAAACATGGAAATGGATAGCATAATAGGCAGAATTTTCCTAGTATGTCTCTTTTTGCACATTATTTGAGACTATAAAAATGGCCATGCAAGACGTAACTTTGAAGAGCAATCTTAATAATCAGTGGGAAAAACTATTGTTTTGTGTTCTGTGAACTTTAAAAATTTTGTCAAGCATTAAAATTTTTTTACTATAAATTATAAATGTATAGGGAAATAAAAATAGTAAAACTAATATTTATTCAATATACTATGATTTAAAACATTAGAAACATTGAAAATTAAAGCATTTTATTTCTGGGGCACCTGGGTGACTCAGTTAAGCCTCCAACTTCAGCTCAGATCATGATCTCACGGTTTGTGAGTTTGAGCCCCACATTGGGCTTTGTGCTGATAGCACAGAGCCTGGAGCCTGCTTTGGATTCTGTGTCTCCCTCTCTCTCTGTTCCTCCCCAACTCGCACTCTCTCTCCAAAAATAAATAAGCATTTAAAAATAATTGTAAATAAAAATAAAGCATTTTACTTATTAAAAAAAGGAAAAAAACTTATTAAAAGTAGCGTAAACAGTGATTGTCTCCTTGTATAAATTACAAAATGGAAAGAGCTTTCTTTTCTATGCCTTAGTCAATTGCCATATTCTTTTTTCTTTTTAGCCTCAGTACTCTATTTTTTTAATTCTTATTTTAATTTAAATTCAAGTTAGTTAGCATATAGTGCAACAATGATTTCAGGAGTAGATTCCTTAATGCCCCTTACCCATTTAGCCCATCTCCCCTCCCACAGCCCCTCCAGCAACCCTGTGTTTGTTCTCTATATTTAAAGAGTCTCTTATGTTTTATCCCCCTCCCTGTTTTTTATATTATTTTTGCTTCCCTTCCCTTATTTCCATCTCTTTAGTATCTTAAATTCCTCATATGAGTGAAGTCATATGATATTTGTCTTTTTCTGACTGACTTATTTCTCTTAGTATAATACCCTCTAGTTCCATCCATGTAGTTGCAAATGGCAATTTTTCATTCTTTTTGATTGCTGAATAATACTCCATTGTGTGTGTGTATACGTATATATATATATACGTATACATATTCTTATATACCACATATTCTTTATCCATTCATCCATTGATGGACATTTAGACTCTTCCTATAATTTGGCTATTGTCAATAGCGCTGCTATAAACATTGGGTGCATGTGCCCCTTTGAAACAGCACACCTACATCCCTTGGATAAATACCCAGTAGTGCAATTTCGGGGTCATAGGGTAGTTCTATTTTTAATCTTTTGAGGAACCTCCATGATGTTTTCCAGAGTGGCTGCACCAGCTTGCATTCCCACCAGCAGTGCAAAAGAGATCCTCTTTCTCCACATCCTCGCCACATCTGTTGTTGCCTGAGTTGTTAATTTTAACTGTTCTGACCAGAGTTAGGTGGTATCTCATTGTAGTTTTAATTTGTATTTCCCTGATGATAAGTGATGTTGAGCATTTTTTCATGTGTCTGTTTGCCATCTAGATGTCTTCTTTGGAAAAGTGTCTATTCATGTCTTTTGCCCATTTCTTCACTGGATTATTTGTTTTTTTGGGTGTTGAGTTTGATAAGTTTGTTATAGACTTTAGATACTAACGCTTTACCTGATATCTCAGATAAAAAATCTTCTCCCATTCCATTGTTTGCCTTTTAGTTTTGCTGATTGTTTCCTTCCTATACACCAATAATGAAGCAGCAGAAAGAGAAATCAAGGCATTGATCCCATTTACAATTGCATCAAAAAACCATAAAATATCTAAGAATAAACCTAACCAAAGAGGTGAAAAATCTCTACACTGAAAACTATAGAAAGCTTATGAAAGAAATTGAAAAAGACATAAAAAATGGAAAAAATATTCCATGCTCCTGGATTGAAAGAACAAATATTGTTAAAATGTCGATACTACCCAAAGCAATCTACGTATTCAATGCAATCCCTATCAAAATAACACCAGCATTCTTCACAGAGAATGTGAACAAACAATCCTAAAATTTGTTTGGAGCCAGAAAAGATCCCGAATAGCCAAAGGAATCCTGAAAAAGAAAACTGAAGCTGCCGTCACCACAATTCCAGACTTCAAGCTGTATTACAAAGCTGTAATCATCAAGACAGTGTGGTACTGGCACAAAAACAGACACTCAGATCAGTGAAACAGAATAGAGAACCCAGAAATTGGCCCACAAATGTATGGCCAACTCATCTTTGACAAAGCAGGCAAGAATACCCAATGGAATAAAGACCGTCTCTTCAGCAAATGGTGCTGAGAAAACTGGACCATGACATGCAGAAAAATAAACGTGGACCACTCTCTTACACCATACACAAAAATAAACTCAGAATGGATGAAAGACCTAAACATAAGACAGGAAACCATCAAAAGCCTAGAGGAGAAAGCAGGCAAAGACCTCTTTGACCTGGGCCGCAGCAACTTCTTACTCAACACATCTCTGAAAGCAAGGGGAACAAAAGCAGAAATGAACTATCGGGACCTCATCAAAATAAAAAGCTTCTGCCATATTGTTTTTATCTGTTGAATATTTTATCCTTTGCACTTACAGTCATGAAGTATCTCTGACAATTCTAATTTTTCTTATGTACATTTTTTGTTAGCATCACTTCCTCTGGAATATCTTCACCTCTTGTCACACCATTTTCTTCATTTATATCAGTAAGTTTGCCTTCACTAAGTTCCTCTGGCTACATATCTAGAGTCTCTCAAATGGCCAAAATGTCAATGTCAACATTCCCATTGTCAGCCATGTCTTCTATAATTTCATTTACATTTGATTTGAATTTCACTTCCAGCATTAATAGTTTTCGTTTCTTTGTCACATGTTCATCTTTGTGGACTAATTCTCTCTTCCACTTACCCATTTAAAAAATAATTTACAGAGGTTCATCATGGAGGACGAAGGGCACCAAATGACACACTTTGCTATGTGTGAACTAAATAACAGATGATCAGTGACCAATCACTAATAGACTTTGAAAGAAGTGACACAATTGGTCACTGATCATTATGTGCATCTGTTGTTTACATAGCGATTTTGTGGACTAAAGAGTTGGCAATGAAGTTTACACTTTATGCGATTTCTTATAGTTAATATACATGGCAACTAAATTTTGAATTGTGTTGAGACTAAACCATGATATTCATTAAACTAAACCATGATAAAGTTTGTGCATATCAGAACCACATAAAGTAATGACTACTGGTATGTTGGTTATCCACGTTGCCTTGAAGAACGGATGGTCTAGGGTATGAGTCTATATTGTCTTCAGGTATGGCTTGGCTATTTGGTCAGAGACTCAGAGGGGATAATTTTTGCAGATTAGTGTCAAGGAACTTTTGGAAGGGGTCCTCCAGTACCTTCAAAATGGGCCTGAAATGTGAGAACAGTCATGTCATATGTCAATGTTCACTAACTATTTCCTTTGTGAAGAGACTCTCAACAATGACATGAACAGGATGGTGCATCCTGTGTATGTCAAGTTAACTTCATCCCCAGGCGCCCAAATGTTTGATCAGTGGATCAGGAACAATGTGCCATGATGGTTGGGATATATTTTATGCAGGATCAACAGCATAGACTGTTCTCATCAAGGCTGGTCAGATTACCCCGACTTTGGGTACACAATATTTTAAAGACCAGTACTGAGTCCCTAGAGTACCATTCAGGTATCCAATAAAATGTTGATTATATTGCAGCCCTACCATTACTATCTCAATCAGTTCTGGCTGCTATAACAAAATATCACAGACTAGGTTCCTTATAAACAGTAAAAATTTATTTCTTACAGTTCTGGAGGCTGAAAGTCTGAGATTAAGATGCCAGCATAGATGAGGGCCCTCATCCGATCACAAACTTCTTTACAATTCTCACATAGTAGAAATGTGTAGGGAGCTCTATGAGATCTTTTATTAGAGACCTAGTCACCTCCCAGAGGTCCCACCTCCTGATGCCATCACCTTGGGGATCAACATTTCAACATATGAATTTTAGGGGGCACAACAACTCAGGCCTCAGCATTCATGAAAAAGACAATATTTGCCTTTATGAAATAAGTATTTCTGGATTTGGATTTGCCTCCCCTACCCATCATACCTATGCTAAGAATAACATCCACAACTTCTCTGTTAGAGTATTCTAACATGGCATAGCTTGACCAAGAAACTCATTTTTTAGCTAAAGAAATGAGCCTGTGGCCTGATCCTCATGGAGCTCACTATTCTTACTATGTACCTCATTACCCATATAAAATGGGGTTCATCAAAGATTTAGTTAGAGCACCAGTTTGCAATTAATACTTCCAAGTTTGGGCTGTGGCATACATTCTGAGCCAGTGACTGAGATGAAGTGCTGTTTCCTCCAAAGTTAGAATACATGGATCTGGAAACCCAAGGGGGATGTAGGTGTGACACCTTCCATTATTACTTTATTACCCACTTATAAAACATTTTCCCACTGTCCCTAAAAACTCTGAGCTTTTCTGGTTGGAGAATTTAGCAACCAAGAGAGAGCTTTCTTCTACCAAAGGACAAAGCAAATGTTGCATTGAATTAGAAGCTGGGACTGTCCCTTTGCCATTTTAGGCTTCTTATGCTACTTGAAAAACAGAGAGGAAAAGGTATTCTTGTGCTTCCTGGGTAATTGATCCAGATCAGGGGTCTGAAAACTTTTCATGTGTATATATATATAAATAATATATATATTCTATATATATATATGGAGTATGTATTCTATATATATATGGAGTATATAAGCACAGAACCAAAAAAGGAGAGGGTCTTTTTTTCCTCTGATTTCACCCACATTTTATATATATATATATATATATAAGAGCAGACATCCTTTCAAATTCTCCATGTTCCTGCCTGGGCCAATTAAAGAGGAATCCCAACCTCTGAGAACTATTGGAAATAATTCTACCAATTCTTTGGCCATCTTTCATTTCTACTTCTCTCAAAATTTGAAGAATGATTGAGCACTGTACATGTGTGTGTCAGTTTCTTCTGGGTTCTTGCTTTGGGGCAGTTTCATACCTGTATATTCTTCCACATATACCCTGTGCTGCCCTGGTCTTCTCTATGTATTAAGTTTATTGGGAAGTCAGACCTTGCAAGGGCAGATAATTGTGAAGGTGGGGAAGTCTGCAGCTTTGCAACTGCTTTTGCTTATAACTGGTGTGTAAGCTTAGCTGCTTCTTGAATATCATCAGCCCTTGTGCAAACACCATTGTTTATTCACTGATTTCCCTCTCCTAAACCTCTGCTACATTTCAGGATACCCTGGAACAAATTTGAAACTTATGCTCAAATGACAGTTTTCTAAAATACCTAAAGGATCTTATTGTTTTGAATTATAAGTACTTATATAATCCCTAAATTGTAAGGTCATGAGTGTCCCTTAGAGTAAGAGTGGGAGAATATGGATTGCCCTTATAATAGGAAGTCCAAGGATTCTGGAAGGGCAGGAACCCAATAACAATTTTTTAAATTGTTCCAGCCATTAAGCAAGGCACTTTAGATATATTATCTCATTTAATACTTATGACAACCATTTAAAACTTATAACAGCCTACATATTATATTCCCACTTTAGATGAAAAATGGTAACCGAGATGTTAACTAAGGTAGTACTGCTTACACAAACTAGTAAGCAACAAAACCAGACTTTAAACACAGATCTCTTTTACTCCCAAATCCATGCTCTAAATCATTGTGTTATAGTAGTAATTAGTGTATGGGAAACTAAAACAATAGTCATGATCTTTGTCAGCCATCTGTCAATTCTGAGTACCAGAAACTATCCAAGAAAGAGAGGTAGTTTATCTGTGGCCATTCCTAAATGAGGGTTGAGCAATCCATAAATCAAACATCTTCCTACTTATAGAAACCTGAACTCGGGTACACCTTAAAGCATAATTCCTTACCAGAGATGCAGTTCCTGGCCTCACCTGGTACAACCCATGGTGGACTTACAGAATAAAAGGACAACAAGTAGGATTCTGATATGGAAAAATCTGAGGCTAGAGAGCTTTCATGGTCCAACATGTTAGTGTCATGTTTTATATTATCTCTACTTTGTCTTCTGAATTAGGCTGTCTTTTCACTGTCCTTTTTCTCCACAATTTCCATAATGATATATTTTTCTGTAAATTTTGAAACCATCATGGCCCACTGAAAATCCATGATATATACACTTTGTTTGGTATTCTGAAATCTTCGTATCTCCTCCAAAGCCACTGTACAAAACTTTGTCTCCTTAAGGATCTCCACTCAAAACACCACCTACTTTTAGAAGGAAGCCATGTAACATACTTATCTTCTTAAAATGTCTTCTTCATTTATCTTCTTAAAATGTCTCTGTCTAGATATCATAAAAGGATTTAACTTGTAAATTCAGAGTATTAACCTCAAAAAGTAAAAAGACAAGTGGAGGTACACAATGGACAATCACAATAATTTATTATTGGTTTATGCAGCTAAAAATTCATGTAACTGTTTAGCCATCTGGATTACATATGGAAAAGAGTAGACTTACTGAATTGGCTAAGAACAAAAGGAGAACCATCTGGTCATCTAACAAACATTGCTTGAATGCTTACTCTGTGCCAGAAACTGTAACCAAAGTTAAAGATAATAGTTTGGTCACATGGGGCTCAATACAAGAAAGGCTTTTTTACAGTTGTTTAAATTGTCGGGCAGTAGAGTAGGCTATCTTAAAAACCTATAAGTACTCCATTTGTCAATCAAATACCTACTGACCACATCAGATATTATAAAAAGGTTTCTTTCTTCCTGTTGAAGAAGAGATTAAAATAATTGAGTTACTTTTAACTCTATGCTTCTATGGAATGATAATTCTAGGTCCTTTTCCTTCCCAGTATTCATTTTCTACCCAGCACTCTATTTCCACCTTCCTTTAAAAATGTATCTATGTTCAGGTTTATCTTTTTTCTGATGACTCATAATTGGTTTCCTCTAGTCCTAAGAAATCCATAAGCGCCAGTCACACTTAGCTCTGCCTACTGGGCATTTCCATTTGAATGTTTTTCTGTCTGTCCAAAAAGTATTTAATCAAACTTATCCTTAACTCAAAACTCAGTACTCTTTCTGAAATATACATTGCTATCAATAGCACCATTTTATTCTTTCAGTAACTTTGGCACAAAATCTTGTAGTCACCATTGAGGTACTATGTCTCTAGACCTTACCTGGTGATCAATCATGTTGGCTCAATATTTCTAGTGTTTTCTTATCACTTTTAAAAAATTGTCCGACCTACCCTTCCTAGTTCATGACTCTCTATTCCTTGCCTAAGAATTAGGATACAATATGAAATCTCTGTCTTTATTGCCATTTCTCCAAATAAGTAAGCACATGTACTCTTTTTACCTTAAGACTTTGCTGCCTATTAATTCCAGAATTTATCAAAAAGTAAATAGATTTGGACCATATTTCTCTACAGCTACTATGGATAAAAATCATTCATTTGCCTCCACTTCAGGTAGCACAAAATATTTAGTAAATATTTTATACAATGAAAGAATGAAAATACACCACTAAAATACTTGGTCATTTGCAATTCAGAAAAACTCTAGATAAGTGTGCCTTATGTCATTGTTTCTCATTTTTACACATGACAAGTCAAACTAGACCAACCTACAGTTATTGGACCTATGGGATATCTTTAGGAGCTGGTTCTGCAAAAGATGGGCCACAGTCTTTCCTGGATGTACAATATCAACCTCCAGGATTCATATAGATTGACGTGTAGCTAGCAGTAATCCCATTTTCCTGCACTGATCCGTGCTTGCACTTCATAATACTAAACTGTAAGCACCCTAAAGGCAGGGACCTTGTTTTCAAGTAAGCCTCTGAATTCTTAGATCCTAGCGGAGTGTGGCATTTTATAAATTTGTTCAATAAAGAAACCCTAGTATATTTTTGCTTCTCAAAGACATTGTTTAAAAAATGAAAAGACAAACCACAGGCTGGAAGAAAAAAGGACAAATGACCTATCTCATTAAGCAAGTGTAACCAGAATATAGGAAAAAATAAAAACTCCAGTTTTTAAAAATGGGAAAAATACTTGAACAGATGGTTTACCAAAAAAGATATAACGATAGCACATGAAAATATGCCCTCCTCCATGCCCATCACCCCCCTTCCCCTCTCCCCCTCTCTCATCAGCCATCAGTTTGTTCTCAGTATTCCAGAGTCTCTAATGGTTTGCCTCCCTCCCTCTCCCCAACTATTTTCCCCTTCCCTTTCCCCATGGTCCTCTGTTAAGTTTCTCCTGTTCCACTTATGAGTGAAAACATATGGTCTCCTTCTCTGCCTGACTTATTTCACTTAGCATGACACCCTTGAGTTTCATTCATGTTGCTACGAATGGCCGGATTTCATTCTTTCTCATTGGCATGTAGTATTCCATTGTATATGTAAACCACATCTTCTTGATCCATTCATCAGTTGATGGACATTTAGGCTCTTTCCATGATTTAGTTATTGTTGAAAGTGCTGCTATGAACATTGGGGTACATGTGCCCCTATGCATCAGCACTTCTGTATCTCTTGGGTAATTCCCCAGCGGTACTATTGCTGGGTCATAGGGGAGTTCTATTGTTAATTTTTTGAGGAACCTCCACACTGTTTTCCAGAGGGGCTGCACCAGTTTGCATTCCCACCAACAGTGTAGGAGGATGCCCATTTCTCCACATCCTCACCAGCATCTATAGTCTCCTGATTTGTTCATTTTAGCCACTCTGACAGGTGTGAGGTGGTATCTCAGTGTGGTTTTGATTTGATTTTTATCTTGATGAGGTCCTAATAGTTCATTTTTGCTTTTGATTCCCTTGCCTTTGGCGATGTGTCGAGTAGGAAATTTGCTGCGGTTGAGGTCAAGGAGGTTGTTCCTGCTTTCCCCTCTATGGTTTTGATGGTTTCCTGTCTCACATTCAGGTCCTTCATCCATTTTGAATTTATTTTTGTGTATGGTGTAAGAAAGTGGTCTAATTTCATTCTTCTGCATGTTGCTGTCCAGTTCTCCCAGCACCATCTGTTAAAGAGGCTGTCTTTTTTCCATTGGAAAAAAGTATCCATTGGATACTCTTTCCTGCTTTGTCAAAGATTAATTGGCCATACATTTTTGGGTCCATTTCTGGGTTCTCTATTCTATTCCATTGGCCTATGTATCTGTTTTTGTGCCAATACCATACTGTCTTGATGATGACAGCTTTGTAGTAGAGGCTAAAGTCTAGGATCGTGATGCCTCCCGTTTTGGTTTTCTTCTTCAATATCACTTTGGCTATTCGGGGTCTTTTGTGGTTCCATACAAATTTTAGGATAGTTTGTTCTAGCTTTGAGAAGAATGCTGGTGCAATTTTGATTGAGATTGCATTGAATGTGTAGATTGCTTTGGGTAATAATGACATTTTAACAATGTTTATTCTTCTGATCCATGAGCATGGAATGTTTTTCCATTCTTTGTGCCTTCTTCAATTTCCTTCATAAGTTTTCTATAGTTTTCATCATACAGGTCTTTTACATCTTTGGTTAGGTTTATTCCTAGGTATTTTATGGTTTTTCGTGCAATTGTGAATGGGATCAGTTTCTTGATTTCTCTTTCTGTTGATTCATTATTGGTATATAAAAATGTAACCGATTTTTGTACGTTGATTTTGTAACCTGCGACTTTGCTGAATTCATGGATCAGTTCTAGGAGGCTTTTGGTAGAGTCGGTCAGGTTTTCCGTGTAGAGTATCATGTCATCTGCAAAAAGTGAAAGTTTGACTTCATCTTTGCCAATTCTGATGCCTTTTATTTCCTTTTGTTGTCTGATTGCTGATTCTAGGATTTCCAGCACTATGTTAAACAACACTCATGAGAGTGGACATCCCCGTCGTGTTCCTGATCTCAGGGGGATGATATTAGCTGTGGGCTTTTCATAAATGGCTTTTATGATGTTTAAGTAGGTTCCTTCTATTCCGACTTTCTCGAGGGTTTTTAATTATGAAAGGATGCTGTATTTTATCAAATGCTTTTTTCTGCATCTATCGACAGGATCATATGGTTTTTATCTTTTCTTTTGTTAATGTGATGTATCATATTGATGGATTTGCAAATATTGAACCAGCCCTGTAACCCAGGAATGAATCCCACTTGATCATGATGGATAATTCTTTTTATATGCTGTTGAATTTGATTTGCTAGTATCTTGTTGAGTATTTTTGCATCTGTATTCATCAAGGATATTGGCCTGTAGTTCTGTTTTTTTGCTGGGTCTCTGTCTGGTTTGGGAATCAAAGTGCTGCTGGCTTCGTAGAATGAGTCGAGAAGATTTCCTTCTATTTCTATTTTTTGGAATAGCTTGAGAAGAATGGGTACTAACTCTGCTTTAAATGTCTGGTAGAATTCCCCAGGGAAGCCATCTGGCCCAAGGCTCTTATTCTTCGGGAGATTTTTGATGACTGATTCAATTTCTTCACTGATTATGGGTCTGTTCAGGTTTTCTATCTCTTCCCATTTGAATTTTGG
>CM053569.1:28188592-28214966 GCA_028646485.1 Cryptoprocta ferox | reverse complement strand
TTTTTTTTTTCAGATTCTATATTGTTTATTTCTGCCCTGATCTTTATTATTTCTCTTCTCCTGGGTTTGGGGTGCTCTTGCTGCTCTTCTTCTAGTTCCTTTAGGTGCGCTGTTAGATTTTGTATTTGTGCTTTTTCTAGTTTCTTGAAATAGGCCTGGATTGCAATGTACTTTCCTCTTCGGACCGCCTTCGCTGCATCCCAGAGGGTTTGGATTATTGTATTTTTATTTTCATTTGTTTCCACATATTTTTAAATTTCTCTCTAATTGCCTGATTGGCCCAATCATTCTTTAGTAGGATGGTCTTTAACCTCCATGTTTTTGGAGGTTTTCCAGACTTTTTCCTGTGATTGATTTCAAGTTTTATAGCATTGTGATCTGAAACTGTGTGTGGTATGATCTCAATTCTTTTAAATTTATTGATGGCTGCTTTATGACCCAGTATGTGGTCTATTTTTGAGAATGTACCATATGCACTTGAGAAGAAAGTGAATTCCATAGCCTCAGGATGTAGAGTTCTAAATATATCTGTCAAATCATCTGCTCCAATGTGTTGTTCAGATCCATTGTTTCCTTAGTGATTTTCTGTCTAGTTGACCTATCCATTGCTCTAAGTGGAGTATTAGAATCCCCTGCAATTAGCACATTCTTATCAATAAGATTGTTTCTGTTTGTGATTAACCGTTTTATGTATTTGGGTGCTTCTGAATTCAGTGTGTAGATGTTTATAATGGTTAGCTCTTCCTGATAGACCTTGTAATTATTATATAATGCCCTTCTTCATCTCTTGTTACTGCCTTTAAAGTCCAGTTTGTCCAACATGAGTATGGCTACTCCAGCTTTTTTTTGACTTCAAGTCACATGATAGATATTTCTCCATCCCCTTACTTTCAATCTGAAGGTGACTTTAGGTCTAAAAGGAGTCTATTGTAGACTGCAAATAGATGGATTTTGTTTTTTTACCCATTCTTCTACCCTATGTCTTTTGATTGGAGCATTTAGTCCATTTACATTCAGTGTTATTATTGAAAAATATGGGTTTAGAGTCATTGTGTTCTCTGTAGGGTTCATGCTTGTAGTGGTGTTTCTGATACCTTGCATTCCTTGCAATGCTTCCCTCATAGAGTCCCTCTTAGGATTTCTTGTAGGGCTGGTTTAGTGGTGATGAATTCTTTCAATTTTTTGTTTATTTGGGAAAACCTTTAACTCTCCTTCTATTCTAATGACAGGCTTGCTGGATAAAGGATTCTTGGCTGCATATTTTTTCTGTTCCTCACATTGAAGATTTCCTGCCATTCCTTTCTGGCCTGCCAAGTTTCAGTAGATAGGTCTGTAACTACTCTGATAGATTTCCCTTTGTATGTTAGGGCCCTTTTATCCCTAGCTGCTTTCAGTATTCTCTCTTTGTCCTTATATTTTGTCAGTTTCACTATGATATGTGGTGCAGAAGGTCTATTCAAGTTATGTCTGAAGGGAATTCTCTGTGCCTCTTGGATTTCAGTGTCTATTTCCTTCCCCAGATCGGGGAACTTTGGGGCTATAATTTGTTCAAGTACCCCTTCAGCACCTTTCTCTTTCTTCTTCTTCAGGAATTTCTATGATATGGATGTTGTTCCGCTTGATTGTATCACTCAGTTCTTGAATTCTTCTTTCATGCTCCTGGATCAATTTATCTCTCTTTTTCCCGGCTTCCTCTTTTTCTATAATTGTGTCTTCTAATTCACCTATTCTCCTCTCTGCCTCTTCATTCTGTGTGGTGGCTGCCTCCATTTTATTATGCACCTCATTTATAGCATTTTTTAATTCGTCACAACTATTTTTAAGGTCCATAGTCTTCATAGCAACAGTTTCTCTGATGTCTTCCATGCCTTTTTCGAGCCCAGCGATTAATTTTATGACTATTGTTCTAAATTCTTGCTCAGTTATGTTGCTTATATCTGTTTTGAACAATTCTGTAGCTGTGACTTCTTCCTGGAATTTCTTTAGAGGAAACTTCTTCCGTTTCATCATTTTGGCTATCTTTTTGTCAGTTTTAAAAGCTTGTTATGCACTCCGCACCTGTGAGTATTGCTATATTAAAGGAGGCTCATTGACTGTCCAGGGCCTGTCCATTTATGAGGTGTTCTTTTAATGGTGTCCCTTGGTCTCCCTCATTGTGCCTTTTGTTATTTTATTTCCCTACTCATATTGATATTTGGGACTCTCCACCAAGTGTACTTTGGGCTGTTTCTTGAGGTAGTCCTATCAGGCTGTCTTCTTAGTGGACTCTGTCTCTTTTCGTCCCAGATTTTTGTGGTTCTGTGTCTTATGGCTTCCATCCTTCTTTGTTTGAGAGATGCGGGCAAGTGAAAATTACAGAGCTCCCTAATTCTCCGCCATCTTGCCTCTCTAACAACCTTGGAGACTACATTTTATGGGGTAGAGGAGGTGACATGCCTAACATAGAAATATACTCTATGTCATTCCAGGAATAGTAAAGCAGAGGAAGTTGATAGACAGGAATGATGAAGAGGAGGTTGCTATTTTAGCTTGGAGAGTCAGGGAAGATCCAGCTGATGACAGTTGAGCTTAAAAAGCTTTTCATAATATTAATGTTTTTAATTCATAATTTTTAATAATTTCATATTTCATATTTTTGAGGCTTAGGATAGCAAATTAATGTTCTGGATAGTAAATTCTTTGACCCTTTATGTGTACTCACCTCCTCAATCTTAAGAAGAAATTTTTGGGGTTTGGTAGTGGTGGGGTAAGCTATAGAGAGTTAAACAAAATATATATAATTTAAAGTCCTGTGATATTTCTAAAAGCCAAACACCAATTAGAAAACCAGTTTCAAATTAGAATCATCTTCCTTAATTACCACTTTGAAGGGAATTACCTTGCCCCCATTATAGAACATGTAGCTCCCTTTCATTTTGCAGCTGAGCCTAAGTATTCTGCTTTTTATTTACCTGTCCTTGTCTGTACTGATTTTTACGTGTCGGAATCTATGTTCATAGCAATGAATGATGAGATTGCCTCTATATGATCATATTGATGCATCTGTGTCATTATCTATTACTCACTCATCCATCCAGCATGCACTAAGCACCCACTATGCTCTGAGCCCTAAAAGCAGCATGTGACTAACTACAGCAATGAATCAAACATAAACCTTGAACTTGAATAGCTTATTGTCTGCTAAGAATAATTACATGTAAATAAGAGAGAAAAGAAATTGTCAGAGATGTTGAATTACAAGGTAAAAGAGAAGGAGAAAGGCGACTTGTCAGGCCCCTATCATGGGGTGTCCTCAGTAATCTTTCCATTAGCTGGAACCTCTCCCCTCTCCCTGCAATGTCCTGTATCTAATTCTTTGGAGCCAACTAGACTTGGTCAAATCTCTGGTATAGCCTCAAATATCTTTCTAGTATATAAACTTTCTTCAGATGTTCACCTGAAATGGGAGAGACAAACAATAAGGATTTAAAAATATAACAAATATAAAGTGTCTAACAGGTTGATGTCTAATGTTAGTTCCTTTCTCCTATGTTTTCCTTACCCTAAAAACCAAGTCTGATTTTATACTTCAAAGCTTTAAAAAATTATTATAAAGTATTTCGGATACAAAAGGGGTTGGAGAATAACATAATAAACTCAGCTTCAGAAATAAAATGTAATCAATACAGTTGACATATCCTGTGTACCAGACCCTCTGATCTCCCAGTGATACCTCCTCCAAAGGAAGTAACTTCTATCCTGAATCTGCTGCCAACCCCAAGCATTTCTTTATATTTTTACTACATATGTATTCATATATACTACATATACGTACAGAACTGCTTTGTATGTTTCTAAGATTTACATAGATAACATCATACTCTAGGTATTTGGAAAACCAGACTATCCTGAAAATCTCTTTGTAAGACACATTCTTGTTGATCTATATAGAGCTAGTTCTGTCAGTTCTCTGTTCATGCTCTTCTACCATGTGAACATTCCATGATTCATTTATTTTTGCTCTGGCTGATAACTTTTAACAACGCTGCTTCAACAACATTCATAGCTGTACAAGGTGCCACATGTAAATATGTGAGAGTTTCTAAGGGGTATACTTGGAAGTGAAATTGTTGGATCATGAAATGTGCATAGCTTTGATTTTATGGATATTACCACATCACCCCCAAAATGTTGTAGTAATGTAAATCCCCTCAGAAGTATATGAATTCCTACTTTTTCCTACATTCTCACTAATTCCTGACATAGCCATGTATACAAATGTATTCAAATGAAAGGGTGCGAAACGGTACTTCAATATGGTTTCAATTTGTTTTCCTTTCTACTACTGGAATTGAACATCCGTTCACATGCTTAGTGGTCATTTGGGCTGCTGCTTGTATGAATAATTTTTGCCCATTTCCTCAAAGCATCTTCACAGAAGAATAATTCACACTTTTTTCTTCTCCAACTCTAAAACTATTAAAGTTTTGATAGAATGCATTTTGAACCTTCTGGAATGTTAAAAAAAAAAAAGATCCTCCTTACCACCCTTGTCCCCAACCACCTAGTTTTCCTCTGTAATTAACTTTTCTTCAGATTTGAAATATGAAAGTGCATAGAGATTATTGTTTCCTTCTGTCTATGCATTGAGAAGGAATAGATTAAATACAGTAAAATTTAGAGTTCTGTGGCAATTTTTAAAAGACTAGAGAGACCATATCTGGTCAAGAGGCTTTAATTACCTTGAGCAGAGACAAGATTAAGACAAAAGAGAGACAATGATTATCGATGTTTGTAAATCACACAAAAAAATTATGGTATAAGGATGGAAGGTCTTATACCATACAAGAGCTCAGGCTAGGACTTTTCTTCAGTATAGCAGTCCCAGGGACCAATGACTTGTGTATGAACATGTCTATCTCATATAGGGTGATGAACACTGAGTTGTATAGAGATGAGGGAGTCATCTTCTGCTAACCAAAGGTTTTTCATGAAGCCTGTGAAGTCATGCTGCATGTTGCTTCAAGGTTCTCTGACATTATAATGAATAATATGCCTATAACTTGTATTTATTGTCTGCTATATAGAAAATACTTTATACAGTAGTTCATTGGATTTCTCAACATTCATAAACAATTGTTAAACCAGTTCATAGATGAGGAACTGAGGTTCATACTGGGAAAAAGTTTACCCTGAGTCACAGTTAATATGTTACAGATCTTGGATATTGCTTGCCTTGTGATGAAGTTTGTAAATTTAATTGAGCTTGATAGGAAGGAGATTTAGATTTTAGTTAGCTATTCTCAATTTCAAATTATATAATTACCTTCCTGAAAGAAAGAATTACCAGTTTATTGGGAAATGTCCAGGTTATTTCATGCCATACTTCACATAATATTTCTTTACAATGAAGTGATCACGTGTCTGGTGTATGTAAATCTCTGAAGGGTGGATGCCAGGTTATCACTGAGAAAGATCTGACTGGAAATCCAAAAAGAACAGGTGGACATTTATAAACATACAGTGCTGCACTGCTGTCACCCTCAACCATCTCCCCTTGGATATTGGTAAGGAGAATAAGTCATTTTTATGCAACAACCTTTTGGGTTTATCATAAAAATGATAGAGCCTCAGATTTAGGCAATTTGTGAGCAATTTTCCTTTCTTCAGGGGGAAAAAAAAACCTAGCCCTAGGATCCCAGGCTTTCATATGCTAGCCAAAATGAACGCCTCCAGGATTTTTTTTCAAGAGGTCCCTAAAACATTCCCAACTATCCCAAGGTCTCCATTCTTGGAGGACATGAGAAGTAATCTAATGTGAACTCGAGGGGTTTAACTGGTGGTACTAGAAAGTAGATTGCTACTTGAAGAACTTTTCCAGATATGAAAGTCAATGTCTTTTATAGAAAAATTAAAACATTTTTTTAAAAGGTGATGAGTTCCTCTGAAACTTTTTGTGCTTTCAGCCGAATGAGTTCGAGCCAATTTAGGGTGTTTTATTCAACTTTGAAACTCCCATGGCCATGAATCCACAGAAGCTGTTTACTCTCTTTGAAGTTCCCTTTCACTCTGAGCTGACAGGGTTTTAGCCAAGTTTGGCTTCAAGAGACCTTCCTAGATTGTTTTCTGTCCAGGTTGAGTCCTCTCTGTGTGATGGTTTAGTCCTTGGCTTAAATTTCATGGGGAGGACCCAGTTGCTGAAGTCCAAGGCAGAGTGGATAAGTGTTTCCAGCACAGGGAGAGGTTTGTGAGAGGGTTGTGTGTGTATATGCATGCATGCTTCTGTGTGTGTGTTAGCTTGGTTTTGCTGAAATGAACCCATGAGATGTATATTGAAAAGTTAAATTACAGTTAGTATTTTCTAAACATTTACATTTATCAGATCTAGAAATAACTTTGTCTCAGAATGGTAATGACTATACAATGGTTATTCTCTCCATATCATTATTTTCCCATGTAATTATTAGCTGACTTGAGATAATGATGAAATAATCTTGGTAAATGGTCTAATAAAAAAATTGTGTCATGCCAAATTGACCATGAGCAGCGGTGAAAAAGTAGCACATGAAAGTGGTTAAGTGTATTACCCAAAGTTCCCATTACTGTATTCAGCCATCTCGCCTTACGATGCACTAATATTTCTCTTAAATAGGGTCATGGATCATTAATTCCCTGGCCTTGAAATCTCTTATTATTAAAAGTGTTACTTAGCAACTTTTAGACATTGAAGTTAATCCAAATAAGAAAAGCCAAAAGGTCTGTTGGTCTGTTCACTCTTATTGTAAAAAACGATTGATGTCCTGTCCTGGAATATTTTTCATTTGCTTTCTTAGAATTATATTGTCTTGACTGGGATAGGAAAACAAGAACAAAATGCGAGTTTCCTTGGCTCCCATAGATCAGGGAACAAAATCACAAACATATTTGCTGTTTATTTTATATGTCTGCCTAACTGTTCTTCATACATGAAAATGACTTTCTTGTCTCCTCCAAATGTCAGATTCAGTCTTTAAACAATGCATGCTATCTAATATCCAGTTAATAGATGCAGCAGGCTCAAATATATTTATTTCTTTTTCTGCATGTTTGACTGCATTGGCTGCAATATTTTGCTAAAAGCTTCCAGGTTTATCTTGATTACTATATGCTAATTGGTCAAGCCGGTAGAACTGTTCTGAATGAGAGCACCATTTCCATTGTGTTCCTATTACACTTTCATACACACTTCCATTTGGGCACTTATCATCCTGTTCCATACAAATATACTTGATTCTAGACCTGAATGCATTGGTGTGTGACCTGTGCAGTCATGCATTGCCCACATTAACAGGACACCACTCAATGCTACACTGTGGATCTCTTAAAATTCTTAATTTTTGAAAAGGCTCTGCATTTTCATTTTGTACCAGGCTCACATATATAGCTGATCCTGCTTACATGTCTATCTACTGTAATAGAAGATACATTACTGGAAATGAACCATTTAGGGAAAGGATCCCATTTCTTGATCTAATTCAATGCATGTTGTATGGACTGATTAAGTTAGCTTCATGGAAACCATAAAGCTTTATATATTCATAATACAACCTGATAATACATTATTTGTGTCAAGCTTTGAACAGAAAATTCTTTTTCTGAGTTGGAATTTGTGTCTACATGATTCAGTCAGTGTATTTTAAGTATATCAGTAACATCCCTGGAATGCTTTGGGCACTAAGGCATGAAAAATTAAGGATCAAAGAAACAGTTGTTTCCAAGAAGGAGCTTAGAGTTAAGTGTAATAATAAAACTAACATAGGAGAATTGAAAAGGCTGTATGATTAAATTTTTAAATCTCATATAGTTGTTAAGGTAGAACAATTCTTACTGAATAATGGGGTCATGTAGTAAGCCATGGTCATTAGCTATCATCATGCTCTTTGTTCTACTTATAAATAATGCTTGTCTTTGTTAATATTTTTCCTTTATTTCGATCTCAAAATCTGCTTCTTTTGGGATACTTTTATGCATTACTGTGAGAATACAAATTTTGATAAACTTTCTATATGGTAATGTGGAATCCTAACAAAAAGAATCTTAAAAATATGAAAACCTATTGACCCAGCATTTCTATTCTAGGACTTTCTCTTGAAGCACATTGCATATATAACATCAAAATATTGGGATGTTTTTAATAAATATTTTTTCCCAATTTTTAAAAATTTAAATCCAAGTTAGTTAACATATAGTGTAATAATGGTTTCAGGAGTAGAATTTAGTGATTCATCACTTACATAAAAAACCCAGTGCTCATCCCAACAAGTGCCCTCCTTAATGTCCATCACCCATTTAGCCCTTACCCCCACCCAAGACCCTTCCAGTAACCCTCAGTTTGTGCTCCATATTTAAGAGTCTCTTACAGTTTGCCTCCATTTATGTTTTTATCTTATTTTTCCTTCCCTTCCCCTATGTTCATCTGTTGTGTTCCTTAAATTCTACATATGAGTGAAATAATACAATATTTGTCTTTTTCTGACTGACTTATTTTGCTTAGCATAATACATCTAGTTTCATCCATGTTGTTGCAAATGGCAGGATTTCACTTTTTCATCACTGAGTAGCATTCCATTATATATATATTCTCATGTCTTTTTAAATTAATTAATTACTTTATTTTTTATTTTACATCCAAGTTAGTTAGCATATAGTGCAACAATGATTTCAGGAGAAGATTTCTTAATGCCCCTTACCCATTTAGTCCATCCCCCCTCTCACAATCCCTCCAGTAACCCTCTGTTTGTTCTCCATATTTAAGAGTCTCTTATATTTTGTCCCCCTCCCTGTATTTAGATTATTTTTGCTTTCCTTCCCTTTTGTTCATCTGTTTTGTATCTTAAATTCCTCAGATAAGTGAAGTCATATGATACTCTTCTTTCTCTGACTAATTTATCTTAGCTCATTCATCAGTCAATGGACATTTGGGCTCTTTCCATAATTTGACTATTGTTGATAACACTGCTATAAATATTAGGGTCAGGTGCCCATTTGAATCAGCATTTTTGTATCCTTTGCATAAATACCTAGTAGTGCAATTGTTGGGTCATAGGTCATAACTCTATTTTTAATTTTTGAGGAAACTCCATACTGTTTTCTAGAGTGGCTGCACGAGTTTGCATTCCCACCAACAGTGCAAAGGGGCTCCCCTTTCTCCATATCCTTGCCAAAATCTGTTGTTTCCTGAGTTGTTAATTTTAGCCATTCTGACTGGTGTGAGGTGGTATCTCAATGTGGTTTTGATTTCTATTTCCCTGATGATGAGTGATGTTGAGCATCTTTTCATGTGTTTGTTAGCCATCTGGATGTCTTCTTTGGAAAGGTGTCTATTTATGTCTTCTGCCCATTTCTTCACTGGATTATTTGTTTTTTTGGGTGTTAAGTTTGACAAGTTCTTTATAGATTTTGGATACTAACCATTCATTTGATATGTCATTTGCAAAAATCTTCTATTCCATTGGTTGCCTTTTAGTTTTGTTGATTATTTCCTTTGCTGTGCAGAAGCTTTCTATCTTGATGAGGTCTCAATGGTTCATTTTTGCTTTTGTTCCCCTTGCCTCTGGAGACATGCTTTTAAAATGATATACTAGGGGCACCTTGGTGGCTCAGTTGGTTAAGCATCTGACTTCGGCTCAAGTCGTGATCTCACAGTTCATGATTTCGAGCCACTCGTCAGGCTTTGTACTGACAGCTCAGAGCCTGGAGCCTGCTTTGGATTCTGTGTCTCCCTCTCTCTCTGCCCCTCCTCAGCTCACACTCTATATTTCTCTATCGCTCTCAAAAATAAATATTTTAAAAATAAACAAATAAAATAAAGTAATTGCATTAAAAAATTTTTAAATAAATAAAATGATATACTAAATATTTATATTATTTTAATAATACAGGGCAACTATAATAAATATAAAATAATTATAAAATCATATTTACATCAGTATGATTTCAATTTTTTAATGTATAAATGCATTAAGAAGTAGAAATAAACATAACAAAATGCTAAAAGTTATGCTCTTTTGGGAGAAGGAATTATAGATCAATTGTGTTTTCTGTTTTACATTTCTATATTTTAAAAATTATTTAAAAACAGTTTTAAAATATGTTTTCAATGTTTGAGGATACCTCTATCTTTGTTAAAAATTCAAACCTAAAAGTATGTATATGTATATTAAAGATGGTATTTATATGTTTATTTTTGAGAGAAAGAGCAGGAGCAGAGGAAGGGGGAGAGAGAGACAGAGAGACAGAGAGAGAGAGAGAGAGAGAGAGAGAGAAAAGAGAATCCCAAGTAGCCTCTATGCTGTCAGCATGGAGTCAACACAGGGCTCGATCTCAGGACTATGAGGTCATGACCTGAGCTGTAATCAGGAGTCGGACACTTAATTGACTGAGCCACCCAGGTGCCCTATAATGATTGTATTTAGACTATAAAAACCTTTAGGTTGTATTTGAATTTTCCAAGAATAGATGAGAACCCTAATTAATCCTTAAAAGCATTGATGTTGAACATGGAATGTGCTCCTTTATCAGTTTTTCAAGAAAGTATCTCTTGGAAATCAGCATCATGGCAGATACCAACTGTCCAACTTTGCAACTTCTGCATGAACTGAGAGGTGCAGGAAAACAACAAATCTTCCCTGGATTTGGGGGAAGACTTCAGAGTGACAAATCTCAAAGAAATATGTATAATAGGAATATTGAATTGACAAAAACTTGTCTCTTTGAAAATGGTGGCAGAACCTTTGTGTTAGCACAATACTTTCTTTCTAGCTCAGTTTTAACACTTTGTATTCAATGTCCCTGAGTGTCTCTTTGCAGGTCTGTTTCATTACTAAACTTCATGCTGCTTTGAGGGCATTGACCATGTATTTTTCATGTGCCCTACTAATGCATAGTCAGGCACTGGCATGTGGTAAGACACCATGTGTGTTTTGAGAATATATCAGGTGTGTGCAAACTCAGGTCTTATTTATCTTAAGGTGGGTAGAATTGCTGGGCATTTCATGTTCAACATTGATGTTAAATATGCTTTATAAGTGCTTCTGATGAATTATTTAAATAATATAGAGCCAAGTTTTTATCTCAAACTTTTGAATAAGAGAAGAGAAACATGCTTCAATTTAGTTATGAGAGCCATTTAGTCCGGGAAGAAACACTTTTGTCAGACATTTTCATAGGCCATTTGGCTGCCAATTTTATATTCAAGGATTACTAAATAAGTATTTTAGCTGATAGCCTGGCATAAAAGAGCCATGGGATTTAAATAAAATCACTCATTCAGTCTCTGTTTCTGTAGTGTCAAATGGGAATATCATTACTTGTCATACCTCACAATTTTTGTATGAACCAAATTTTTGAACCAAATTTTAATGTATTTTTATATGTGTATTTTTAATTTTCATATTATATAATTATGCTTATGTATTATACATGTCATATATAAAAACATTTTGAATCACTGGAGAAATATTACTTGATATATGCAAAGACCTATGCTAAATGATGTGGAAAACAATGATTTAAACCCAAGATTCATGTCTTCATGGAATGATAATACAATTACAAGTTTGAATTGTTCAATCAATGGGAGTAACCAATGGTTACCAATGGTTTCTTGGATCACAGAGCAGAAGTACCACCATGAAGAAACAATCCATCAAGTCCTCCTATTCGTCTTGTAGAATTTATGAGACTGCACCTCCAGCAGCTGAGACGTTCAGACAGTTTAGGACCTTAATGTTGGTAATTTTGCACATTTGAAACAGTGACAAGAGGCAAAGATTCTTATTGTTCTCTTTGAGTTTGTTTTGCTTTGAATAACATATAATTTCCAACAAAAACCATGGACCATAACTTTCCCTAAATTGTATTTCTCAAGTTGAGACAGATGAAGGGAAAACAGAGAGATGGGAGCAGTAAGAAAGAAAAAGAGAAAACATGAAGGGCAGAAAGGGAGGGCAGGAAGCTAGGAGGGAGAGGAAATAGAATCAGGACCCTCGAAAGAGGCTCCATTAAGCATCTCACGTTCCCCTTGTCTCCTAGGCTTATGAAAATACTTGCCACTCAACATATTTCCTTGGTGAGGACACTTGATAAAGATTTTAATATCTTTGTGTAAAAGCTTTAAAAAGTATAATAAATCCTCCTAAAATCATCATCATCATCATCATCATCATCATCACTATCACCACCATCACCACCATCACCACCACCAAACCAAAAGGAAGAGAGATTATATTTAAGAAGTAAATTCACACAGTAGTATAAAATTGGCTACACTAAGAAATTCTGCCACTTTGGGTAAACTCAGGCATGTCCAAGGTATAAATCAAATCCACCTTGAACTTGGACAGTTTGAGTTTTACCTGGAAGAACACAGAAGAAATTGCTTAGGTAATAATAGGCCAGAGATTTATGCAGAGCAGATGTGAGATGTGAGGTGGGGAGTAAACCACTCCTATCCGTCTTTTATCTGGGCTCCCATTTCCTGTAACTCCATTGTCTAGGGAGTCCAGACAAAATTCTGGACTTGTTATAAACTTTACCCAACCTTCAACTATGCTCATTTTTATGTAGTTTTATATTAAATCATCCAGGGCCCTCACAGAATCATAGGGTGAGTTTGTGGTAGCTTTTCCTCAAATTATTCTGGGATGTGTTTGGATTGGCATTGAAGAAACAGCTTTACTTGTCTCAGAATGTAAATCAAAGAAATGATCATTTCTGGATAGATTCAGACCCAAATATCTCAGTACAGCCCAAGTGTATATACAGCCAGTAGAATGTTCTATGTTTTGATACATTTTTATAAAATACTGTTTGTATACCAAAAAAATGTTTTAAAACATATCATGTCAGTACTAAACTCAATCAGTATTGTGGAGTTAAAAAAAATCATAATCTGAGAAAATATATTTAATAATTGATGCCAATTTTTAGATGGTGGTCTTTTGAATTTTGTAAATTTCCTAATTAGGGTGTAGCAAATTTAATGACAAAGAACTGCACACAAGCACCTAATTACAGTGGAGCACTGCTGATACTGAGGAGCTAAAGAAAGGGTAACTAACATACCATCCATTTTGCCTGTTGCTATTCCACAAAATGCATCAGAGTTCAAAACTATAAGATGAAACACATTCAGCCAGCCTGTTTTCAAAAGCTCAACAGCCTGTGTTTTTGAAATGCACTAATTTAAATTTAAAGACACATATTTAATGTTTCCCCTTTGTAGGTTTTCAGCAGCAAACACACATGGAGTCACCATCTGTTTTCAGCCTGGTTCATTACCAATTCATCCCCTGCTCTGTATTATCAGATCAAGAGGGTAGACATAAATTTGGCCACCTGGGCACTGGTGTCATTAACGTGCAGTCCAGCCACACACTCATAAAGTGGTTTTGCTTGGAGCTGTAACTTAGTGGTGCTTCCTTTTTCCATTTGATCAATGTTGAGTTTTGTTCAGTAAGCTCTTAATAATGTAATTTCAGAACAAACTAGAGAACACCAAGAACTTTCAGGAATATTTTGCCTACATATCCAGGACAAAATGATTTGTGTTTTCAGGGACAGACAAAGACCAACAAAACAAAGCTTTCAGGAGTAGGATCAGAGAGAAGAGAGGAAAAAGGCAGAGAGAGATACATAAAGATAAAAACAGGGACAGAGAAACATATCATACAGAGTCATGTTCTTTTTTTTAATGAATATGTATATAAAAGAGTTCAAACTATTACAGTATAATTCTGAGTATAGCTCCTGACTGAAAATGGCTGAGTCCACATTTGCTCTTTGTTGTAAAAGAAACCCATAGCTATCCATCCCAAGTCACTTAGTTCATCAAAAAATAAAGGTGTCACACTTAAAACAGATGTTTTACTTCCCTAATTATAACTTTGACCAAGTGTCACTTTGCAAATTACATTGAATTGAGAACGAATCTGATAAACTGAGTTAATTAAAACAGATAAATTGCCCTGATTCCCTTTTAAACACTGAGAAAAATCACAGACACACAATTCTTAGATATATGATAGGAAGTACTTTATAGTATAACAATCACATCCTTAAAATAAATTTAACGTAACTGAAAAAATTATACAAATAATATAAAAATTCCCCTGGCTCTCATAAAAACTTTCTTCTTGGGTTTATGGACTGATTCAAATCTTAATAATTAAAAATCAGAAAGAAAATATTGAGCCATTAACAGAATCCTTTACTGAATAGCAACTGTCTATGAAATTTTGAGGAATAAAAAGATGGGATACAGACCATGGGTTCTCATCTCATGGAGTTTACAATCAGTGAGATAAAAATAATTCATTTATTGAAAACAAAAGTTATAGCATTTATTTAAAAGGGATATTAAGTCCTGAATTACATTTGCTGTAGAAATTCAGAGGAGGGTATCAACGATGACTCAGAGAGATAAGGCTACATGGAGGAGATGACGGCCAAGGGGAACCTGGTGAAGAATGATGTAATAGTCTTCTACAGCTGCCATAACAAAATACCATAGAGTAGATATTTAACGACAGAAATTTATTTCTCACAGTTCAGATGGCTGAAAGTCCAAGACCAGGGTGTTGGGAGATTTGGTTTCTCTTGAAGCAACTCTCTTTGTTTTGCAGATGGCTGTCTTCTCACTGTATTCTCCCCTGGCCTCTCCTCTGTGCACACATGCTTCTGTTGTCTCTTTGTTTTCTTATAAGGACACAGTCCAACTGGATTGGGGTCCCCTCCTTATGACCTCATTTAACCTTAATTACCTCCAAACACAGTCATATTGTGGGTTATGGCTTCAACATATGGATTTTAAGAGGACATAATTCAGTCCATAATAGATGGGATTTGGATGAAGACGTGTTTTGTGGGGTGAGTGGTCAGTAATGTGTGATATGATATGGCAGTCGAAGATTAACCTCATTAGCAAAGAATAATTATAAGCTATCATTAATAGCAGTTTTTAACTTTATCGAAGCATAGGGGTGCCTGGGTGGCTCAGTCGGTTAAGTGTCCGTCTTTGGCTCCGGTCATGATCTCACGGTTTGTGGGTTCGAGCCCCACGTCAGGCTCTGTGCTGACAACTGTCTCATAGCCTGGAGCCTGTCTTCAGATTCTGTGTCTCTCTCTCTCTCTCTCTGACCCTCCCCTGTTCACACTGTCTCTCTCTCAAAAATAAATAAAAAACATTAAAAAAAATTAAAAAACTTTATTGAAGCATAATTGACAAAATTTTAAGATATTTAGAGTGTATAACATGAGGATTTGATATACATAAATGTTATGAATGGGTTTCCCTCATAGAGTTAATTAGCAAATTCATCACCTCACATATCTAATGCCCTCCCTTTTTTGGTGAGGAAATTTAAGTTCTACTCCCTTAGCAAATTTCAACTATACAATACAGTGCTACCAATATAAACACCATGAAATACATTAGTTCCTCAGATCTTGTGCATCTTATGACTGAAAATGTGTAGCTTTTTACTAACCACTGCCTATTTTCCATACCCCTGGCAACCATTTTTCTACTGTTTCTATGAGTTTCATTTTTTTGGTTTCCACACATAAGTGATAATATGCAGTATTTGTCTTTTTCCGCCTAAGTTTATTTTACTTAGCATGTCGTCCATGTTGTCCCAAATGATAGGATTTCTTCTTTTTTAAGACTGAACAACATTTCATTTTATATGGATATCACATCTTCTTGATCCATTCATCTGTTGATGGACACTTAGGTTGTTTCCATCACTTGGCAATTGTGAATAATGCTGTAATGAACATGGGAGTGCAGGTATCTCTTCGCGAGAATGGTTTTGTTTCCTTCAGATACGTACCCAGAAGTGGGGTTGCTGGATCATATGGTAGATCTATTTTTAATTCATGAAGCTCAATATAGTTTTACATTGTGGCTGTACCCCGAGTACATTCCCACAGACAGTGTACAAATGCTCTCTTTCTCTACACTCTTGCCAGCATTTGTTATCTTGTATCTTTTTTATAATAGCCATCCTAAGACGTGTGAGGTGATAGGTCACTGAGGGCTTTGGCGGGGGGCGGGGGGGGAGGTATAATCTCCATTTTAATGGAGATTATGAAGAGATTAGGCTTTGGAATAAGTTAATATTAATTAAAAATGAGTGTGATGGATTTTTTAAATTCACTTGGGATTAACTTCTTCATTCTTCAACATTTATTTTTGTTCTTTCTAGTTTTATTGCATTATAATTGACATATAGATTATATTAGCTCAAGGTGTACAGTGTAACAGCTATGTGTCTATATCGTGAAATGATACTACAATAAATTTAGTTAATATCCATCACCTTATAGTTACAAACTTTTTTCTTGTGATGAGAACTTTTAAGTTCTCTTATAGCAACTTGTGAATATACAGTACAGTATTGTTAACTATAGTCATCATGCTGTATATTATATCCCCAGAACTTATTTTATAAGTGGACATTAACTACCAGCCCATTCTCTGTTTCTATGAGTTCAGGATTTTTAGGTTCCACATATAAGTGAGATTGCAAATATTCATTTTTTTCTGATTTATTTTACTTACAGTAATGTCCCTAAGTTCCATCCATGTAGTCAAATGGCAGAATTTCTTTCACCTTTGTGATTGAAAATTCATACATACACACACTTTCTTTTTTTTTTAATGTTTACTTATTATTCAGAGTGAGACAGAGCAAAGCAGGGGAGGGGCAGAGAGAGAGGGAGACACAGAATCTGAAGCAGGCTCCAGGCTCCAAGCTGTCAGCACGGAACCCAACACTGTGCTCGAACTCAGGAACTGTGAGATCGTGACCTGAGCCAAAGTTGGACACTTAACTGACTGAATCACCCAGGCGACCCCATGCACACATTTTTTAAATTCATCCCTCATTGGACACTTAAGTTGTTTCCATGTCGTGGCTCTTGTAAATAATGCTGCAGTGAACATGAGAGTGGAGATACCTCCTTCAGTAGTGATTTTGTTTCATTTCAAATATATACCCAGAAGTAACATTGTTGTTGGGGCACCTGAGCAGCTCTGTCAGTTAAGAGGCAGACTTGGGCTCAGGTCATGATCTTGCGGTTTGTGAGTTCGAGCCCCGTGTCAGATTCTGTGCTGACGGTCAGAACCTGGAGCCTGCTTTGGATTCTGTGTCTCCCTCCCTCTCTCTCTGACCCTCGCCTGCTCACACTCTGTCTCTCAAAAATAAATAAATGTTAAAAAAAATTTTTTTAAAAAGTGACATTGTTGTATCATATGATTGTTCTATTTTTAACTTTTTGAGGAGATTCCATACACAGTTTTCCATAGTGGGTGAACCAATTTATACTCCTATCAGCAGTGCACAGAGGTTCCCTGTTTTCTACATCTTCCCCAGAATTTATCTCATGTTTGTTAGTTTTAAAATGATAGCAATTCTAACAGATGTGAGGTGATAATCTCTTGTGGTTTTTATCTGCATTTTCCTTATATTAGTTATACTGAACATCTTCTCATTTATCTCTTGGCCATCTGTATATCATCTTTGGAAAAAATATCTGTTTAGGTCCTTTATTCATTTTTTAATTGGGTTGTTTTTGCTGGTGAGTTGTATGTATTTCTAATATATTTGCAATATTAATCTATATGTGTTTTGCAAATATTTTCCTTTCCCATAGATTGCTTTTTAATTCTGTTGATTATTTCCTTTACTGAGCAAAAAGTTTTAGCTTGATATAGTCCTACTTGTTTGTTTTTGTTACCTTGGCTTTTGGTGTCAAATATCCAATTACTGCCTAGCTTACCCCATATATGTTCTTCTAGGAGTTTAGCAATCCCAGATCTTATATTTAAGTCTTTAACCCATTTTCAGGTATTTTTTGATATATATATATATGGTATAAGATGGGGTTTCAGTTTCTTTATCATGTGGCAATCCAGTTTCCCAGCACCATTTATTGAAAAGACAGTTTCCCCATTGTATATTCTTGGCTCCTTTGTTATAAATTAATTGCCTATATATGCACAGGATAATTTCTGAGCTCTCTATTCTGTTCCATTGGTCTATCTGTCTTTTTTTTAATGCCAATAGCATACTGTTTTAATGACTACAGTTTTATAATATAGTTTGAAACCAGGAAGTGTGATGCCCCCAGCATTGTTCTTTTTTCTCAAGATTACTTTGTCTATTTGGTGTCTTCCTTTATGGCTCCTTATAAATGTTAGGATTGTTTGTTCTATTTCTATTAAAAATGCTGTTGGAATTTTGATAGAGATTGCATTGAATCTGAAGAGGACTTTCATAGTATGGACATTATAATATTAATTTTTCAAATTCATCAAAATGGGAAATCTTTCATTTGTGTCTTCTTCAATTTCTTTTATCAATATCCTATAGTTTTCAGTGTACATATCATTCACCTCTGTGTTTAAATTTATACCTTAGTATTTTATTTTTTTGATCTATTATAAATGAGATTGTTTCCTTCATTTCTGTTTCTTTTCATTGTTAGTGTATAGAAACACAACTAATTTTTGCATATTGATTTTATCCTGAAACTTTACTGAATTTGTTTATTAGGTAAAACAGGGTTTTTATGGTGGACGCTTTAGGGTTTTCTATATATAACATAAAGTCATCTTCAAATGAAGACCATTTTACTTCTTGATTTCTGATTTGGATGTCTTTTTTTTTTTTCTCCTAAATGCTCTGGTCAGGACTTCCAATACTATGTTGAGTAAAATTAGAACAGTGGACATCTTTGTCTTATTCTTGATCTAAAAGGAAAATCTTTCAGCATTTCACTGTTGAATATTATATTAGCTATGGATTTGTCATATATGGCCTTTATTAAGTTGGGTACATTTCTTCTACCCAATTTGTTGAGAGTTTTTATTGCTAAAGGATGTATTTTTTTTTCAAAAGCTTTTTTGCATTACTGAGATGATTTGTATTCTTCATTTTGTTAATGTGATGTATCACATTGATTTGCAAATGTTAAATCTCTAAAATAAATCCTACTTGATTATGGTGCATGATCCTGTTAATTACTGTTGAACTCAGTTTGCTAATATCTTGTTGAAAACATTTGCATCTGTGTTCACAAGGAATATTGGCCTCTAGTTTCCTTTTCTGCTTTCTCTCTTCAATTCTTTTCTAGCCAACTTTGTATTTTTGGTTGTCACGGTGTTTGTTTGTTTTTTCTTTCTTTCCTTCTGGCCTACAAAGTTTCTGCTGAAAATTTGCTCATAGTCTTATGGTGGTTCCCTTGTATATAACAAGTTGCTTTTCTCTTCCTGCTTTAAAGATTCTCTCCTTATCTATAACTTTTGACAATTTAATTATAATGTTAAATTATGGATCTCTTTAAATTCATCTTATTTGGTTCTCTGCGGGCTTCTTGGGTCTAGATGTCTCTTTCTCTTCTTTCTCCAGGTTATGGAAGTTTTCAGCCATTATTTTTTTGAATATGTATTTTGCCCTTTCTCTCTCTCTTCTTCTAAGAACACTGTAATGCATATAATGGCATACTTGGTGTTGTCCTATAAGTCCTTTAAGCTGTCTTCACTCTTTTATTCTTCCTTTTTCCTTTTTGTTCCTCTGATTAGATAAATTCCATTGCCCTGTCTTTGAGTTTGCTGATCCTTTCTTCTGTTTGATCTAGTATCCTGTTAAACCCCACTATTGAATTTTTTAGTTCAACTATTGCATTTTTCAGCTCTTTGATTTGTTTGGTATGTTTTCATATTTTCCATTGGTTGAAATTTCTCACTTTGTTCATTCATTGCACTCATTTCCTCAGTAAATATCTTTATACTATTGTTTTGAATTTCCGGGGAAACCACTTATCTCAATTTTATTGAAATCTGCTTCTGGAGATTTATCTTACTCTTTAGTTTGGAACATAGTCCTCTGTTTCTTTATTTTCCTTGACTCTTTGTGTTGGTTCTGCACATTATATAAAATAGCCATTTCTCCCAGTTTTCACAGAATGGTCTTCTGTAGATGAACTTTGTCAATTATCCCAGCCCAAGCTCTTAATTATCTCTCAAACATTTGTGATTGTCCAAGTTGGCTTCTTTGTTCTTAGTCTCTCCCAGAAGTTGAAAGTATGCCAAGGCCCATCAGTGTCCCAAAGGGAAGAATCACATTCATCATCTAAATACAGGTTCATTAGAAGTTTGACCCTCAGGCAAAAGCTGGGAAAGTATGTAGTTTCTAGGAAGAAACTGGGAGATGGTCATTTTGCCTCATCCCTCTGTCCTGGGAGTTATAGGCATGGTGGGAGAAGGAAGTGCTTCTGTACCCATTAAGAGCTGCTCCTCTGTTTGCTACATATCTGTGGGGGTCACATGTGCAAGTTCCATTAGCTATCAGTGTCCAGAGACCTGGAGGCTTGTCTTTCATGCAGCACCCATGAGAACTGTGGTCCCAGACATATATATATATATATATATATATATATATATATATATATATAGGCTCCTTCAAAAGAGATAATGATGACTTGTTCAAAAGAGATAATGATGACTTGGAGTGGGCTAGAGGGAGAAAGTGGAGAAGGTGTCCACTAGCTTCTCTGGTCTCCAGGAAGAATTGTTGCCAGCCCCTAAATGCATGCTAAATTAGGAGCCTGACCATTAGGCAGAGCTTTTAAAGTATGTACATAAACCTTTTGGGGGGAAAGACTGAGATGGGCATTTTTGCCTGTTTCCTCTGCACTGAGCACTAAGAGAATAACAATTTGGAACCTCTTTTTAGTTTGCTATAGTCCTGTGGGATTTATGAATGCAAGTCCCATTAGCTATCAGATCCAAGCAATCCAGGCACCTGTCCTTCAGGTGGCAGCACAAAACCTGGGGTGCAGACATGTGCACAGGCTCCTTCCAGGAAAATACTGCTAACTTGTAGCTGGCTACAGAAAGATGGCAAGGGAGGTGTCCACTGGTTCCTGTGGTGTCCAGGGAGAATTACAGATATCCTCTAGATGTGTGCTAAATTAGAAGCTTAGCACTCAGGTAGCAGCTTTTAACATATACAGATGGACTTCTTTCAGGGAAAGACTAGGAGATGAACAATTTTGCTTGCTCCCTCTGCACTGAACCATAGGGACATAGCCACAGTGAGTGTTCACAAGTTAACAGTTGGACACAAGTCTCACTGGCTTTCAGAGCTAAGTGTTGAGTGGTCCTGTTCCTCAACAGAACAGGAGTCTTAAAAGTTGGGGGTGCTATAGGGATGCCTGGGTGGCTCAGTCAGTTGAGCATCTGACTCTCGATTTCAGCTCAGGTCATGATCTCACAGTCATTGAATCAAGCCCTGCATCAGGCTCTGCACTGAACGTGAGACCTGCTTAAGATTCTCTCCTCCCTCTCTGTCTGACCCTCCACTGCTTGTATGTTCGTTCTCTCTCTCTCTCTCTCTCTCTCTCTCTCTCTCTCTCCCCTCTTTCCCCTCTTTCCCTCTACTTCTCTCCCTCTCAAAAAAAAATCTGGGGTGCTATATATGGGTCAAAACCCTTCCCTCCTCATGGAGAAGCTGGGAGTTTGGAGTTCCCTCTTGATTTTATGGGGCTATTGTGGGAATGGGGCTTATGGTGAATGTGTGTCTCAGTCTTTCCTACCCATTCCAGTGTGGATATTTTCTCATTTGCCCAATGTGTAGGACTCACTCAGCTAGTTTCTAGATCTCTTTCAGAGGTCATTACTTTTTAGCTGTACACTCAGTGTGTCTGTGCGATGAGGAGAATTAAGGAGGTTCCTATTTCACCATCTAGTTGACACCCACTCATAGCATTTTATAGATTGCCTACTCTAGTTGCATAGGGTAAGTATGTGGGAAAACCCTGTAGAGATTACATGCTACCTTGACTATCTGACAATATTATATGACTCTTTGGAAAAGTTTGACAACAAATTATTATATCACCATTATCAGAATGTCAATCTCTGCCATCAAAATGAGACACTTAACTAAAAGTATATGTCATCGTTCTAACCCTAAACGTAGGCAAGTTGATTATTTTGGTTAAATATCCTTTTGACTTTTTTGCTTTTCTAGATCTACTGATCAGGTTTCAACTAATAAATAAGATAGGTTTTTTTTTAATGTTGAGAGAGACAGGGAGAGAGATGAAGAAAGAGAGAGAGAAAACAAGTAGGGAAAGGGCATAGAGAGAGAGAGAGGGAGATAGAGAATCCCATGCAGGTTCTGTGCTTCTATTAGCACAGAACCTGATGCAAGGCTCAATCCCACATCTATGAGATAATGACCTGAGCCAAAATCAAGAGCCAGATGCTTAATCAACTGGGCTACCCAGCACCCCAATAGTTTCTTAATCCCAAGAAAAAGTAAACTGAAAAACTGCATTATAGAGTAATGCCAGGCCACATAAGGTAACAAATAACCCCAGAATCTCAGTAGCTTAATACAATAATGGTTTATTTCTTATTCATGCAAAGTCTGATTAAGGCTTGGCAACCCCCAAGGAAACTGTTTTCCATGAGTGACTCAGAGATATAGGTTGCTTTCATCTTTGTGGCTACCATTATGGATAGCCAAAAGAGAAAGGAAATCATGTAGAACAGATATATGTTCTTAAATGCCCTAGCCCTGAAGTGATACGCATAATTTCCAGCTAAAATTCCATTGGTTAAAATCAATTACAAGGCTTCACCCATCTGCAAGAAGATTGAGAAATGGGATGCTTCTCATTGGTCAGAAAGAAGAGAAGTGGCTATCAGTATGCAATCGGTGTTTCTGCCACATTTAGTTTTTCCAGGTAGTATGTATAGGAAAGAATAAACTAGGAAGAAGCATGTGTGATGGGAAAGAAGATTAAAACTATATTTATTTAATTTAAAAATGTAATGAAAGTACTTAGAACTTTAGTTATTCTATTTTACAAAGTAAACACTGAAAAAAAGTAACACTTCTCTTGCTTTCCAGTTAAATACCATGATTATGTATGTGTGTCTAATACCTAACTCTGTTCAAATGTGTACAGTCCTACATCAGAGGGCTGTTAGAAAAGTACCTCAATAATTACAACTTTTAAAAAATCTTCATTGTTGAAAATTACAAACCCAAGGACCTCTAATTCACAAAAATGCTTGTTGTTCACTTCATATAGTTTATTAAATTTGAAAGAAATAAAGGAAAATTCTTTCTTAGGTCATTGAGATAATTATTTCATCATAAATGTAGATGAAATTGGTAGGTGATATGGTAACCTGAAATTAAGTATCATTATCACATTTGTGTAAAGAGTAGTTTCCAAAGATTTTTGAGCATTGACTTAAAGTTCTTTCTACATTGAAAACATTTTCAAGGAGATTATAAAGCATTGGTTAGTTTCATTCTTGGAGTATACAATGAGGAAAACAATTTGAGAAGACCAAGCTCCTCAATTATTACAAATTTTTCCTAATTGTCCTTCACTCCTCTTAGATTTTTATTCTAAAATGAGGGGGAAGGAAACTATGTAAACTTTAAATCCCAGTTCTTGGTCACTTGGTCAGAAAGGAGAGAACTGCATATCAGTATGCAATCGGTAATGCAGTTAGCAACTACCTGCTCCTAGTTTTTCTCCCAGGAGTCCTTTTCAAGTCCCTTTACTAGTGTATCTGCCTCTGGTCAATTTCTAAGATTTAAGTGCTTTTAAGTCTCTTTTCTCCTCCTTGTACATTCTCTCTCTGCATCAGCCCATAAGTATCCTTGGTGCTCAATGCCATTTATACACTGATAAACCCCACAAGTATATCTCCAGATCTTAACTTTTTCCTAAACTCCAGATTTAGAGATAGTGAACATATAGATATCTAACAGGCATCTCAAACTTATCCTGTGAAAAATAGATTTATGTATTCCCAGTTTTCCCCACCTTCCCTATATATACTGTTGCATAGGCAAGAATCCTAGGGGATAAAAATCAATTCCATTTTTTTTTTCTTTCACAACTACTGACTACATCCAACTCATTGGCAAGTGTTTGGGCTCTTCTGCCAAACCATGTCCTGAATCTAACCACTTCTCTAATTCTTTGCTGCCATCCACCAGCCCAAGTCATATTAATTCTCATATGATTACTTAAATAACCTGCTATTTTGTCTCTGCTTTCACTCTGAAAACCCACCTTCCACACAGCACCCCTAATGAATAGGGTAAAGGAATCAAATCATATCACTCCCCTGCTTAAATCTTCCAGTGGTTTTCCAAGCACCTAGACTAAAGCTTTGCCATGTCTTTCATGACCCTTCATGACCTATCCTTTGAATATTCCTGACTTCATGTTGGTCCCATGCTCCTCCTGACTGTACTCTAAAAACTCTTCCCTTTTGTCTGTACTTTGATCATGCTGTCTCTGTTTGCACCTTAGGGCCTTTGCACTGGCTGGTTCCAGTGTCGGAGCTAATTTTTTTTCCCAGATCTTCATATACCCAGCATCTAGAATTCACGCCAAAGTTCCCAGAGATGCCTTTCTTGACACTCCTGCCATTACCACATAGTCTGTTCTGTTGTCTCCATAGTAGAGGAGCTCAAGAAGATACACAATGTGGAGCGTCTGGGTGGTTCAGTCAGTTAAGCGTCTGACTTCAGAAGCTCAGGTCATGATCTCATGGTTTGTGGGTTCGAGCCCCGTGTCATGCTCTGTGCTGACAGATAACTCAGAGCCTGGAGCCTGTCTTCGGATTCTGTGTCTCCCTCTCTCTCTGACCCTCCTCTGCTCACTCTCTCTCTCTCTCTCTCTCTCTCTCTCTCTCTCTCTCAAAAATAAATTAAAAAAAGAAGATACACAATGTTAGTTTAAAAATTATCTTTCATTCAAAATGAACAAGCTGGAGGCCAGGGGCACTGCAATAATTGCCTACAAAGTTTTAGAAGGCATTCATTGCACACTCAATTTTCATAGGCTAAGGCAGGAAATGGAAGACACACTCCAATGGAAAGAAAAACTAAGATAATGAGGAACACAATTAAGGAATTATGGATCCCATAAATAAAGATGCCAATAAGTATAAACAAATAATCGTTTTTAAAAAGAGTTTCTTGGTTGCATTTAAAATTAGTCCAGTGATTTATTTCACATAGATTAGGACAAAAGAGTACACCACAGACACACATTATAGAAAAATGAGGAAGATCTCTTGACGTTGAAGACACAGAGAATAAAGAGGAAGTAAAAGATTGTCTCCTCAGAACTCAGGGGCTTGGGTACACTAGAGGATAGTAGTGCTACTTATACCAATGAAAATGTTAAATAGGAGAAAACTCAGGAGGAAAAATTTTTGATTTTTGCATTTTTACTATTTCACTTTAGGTTTGGGCCCAAAGTACATATGATATCCTATGGCAAATAAAGAGAGAAAGCTAGAATTGGAGTTAATCAAGAGTGGAAATAGAACACTGAGACTTAGCCACATACAAGGTGGTTTTAAAATGGCATATGCCTTCAGTACATTTACGGGACTCCTGCAGGGGCAGAGTTAGAGGCAGCCTCTCACAGAGTTTGCAAGGATAGTCCACCAACCCACAGGTTTTGTGCTATATCCAGACTACCACCTGTTTTTGTGTGGCTGGCAAACCAAAATTGTACATGTATTAAGTGGTTGAAAAAAGTCAAAAGAATACTATGTTGTGGCACACAAAAACTGTGTGAAGTTCATATTTAAGTGTCTAAATTTTTATTGCAATATAGTCACACCCACTTGTTTACAAACGGTCTATGGCTGCTTTTGTACCACAGTGGCATGGCTGAGTTGCTGTGACCAAGACCACCTATCCTATAAAACCCAAAGTGTTTACTCTCTGGCCCTTCATGGAAAAAGTTTGCTAACCCCCACTCTCAAAAACAGACCTAAGAAGTCTTATGGCAGTCTTAGAATGAAATTAGCAACAGGAAGAAAGGAAGCCAGTAGAAGAGAATCAAATCAAAGTTGGATGTGCACCTGGACAGCATGTTGCCACAGAGACTGAGGTGAAAACCCTGAGGAGGACTTGGTCATCTAATAAAGGTTCTAATCCCAAACTTACAACTTTACTTTCCTGTCTTTCAGTGTGCCTTAGTGGAAAGATTTGAAAAATAGTTCATGGAATACTCCAGAGAGTGTGTCTGAAAGACGACAGTTGTCACCATCTTAGGCATTAAGTGGATCTAGGAATCCAAAAGACAGGATAATACCTTGGCAACTTCAATCTCCTAGTAATGTTTCCTTGGAACACCTTTGTTCAAAGGATCCTAAGACTTGTGTTTAGTTCAGCAGAAATTATCAGTGTCTTCTGAAGTTGGGGGAGGTGGCACATGGCAGTTTATTGTAATGATTTGTCATAGATTAATATGGGAATTTGTCTAAACCTTGGACATTTTTCAGACTCAC
>CM053569.1:28171890-28188092 GCA_028646485.1 Cryptoprocta ferox | reverse complement strand
TTGAGGTTGTCTTCTTTCTGGCGTCTGTTTCTTCTTTCCCCCACTTGCAAATCCAAGTTTTATCCCTTCAGTCCTTCTCAGTTCAATCCATACGGGCGTGCTCGGATTACAGAGCTCCCTGCTCTTCCGCCATCTTGTCCTCTCAAGGGTTTTTTTTTTAAATGTTTACTTATTATTTTGAGAGAGAGAGAGAGAATGAGAATGAGCAGGGAAGGGGCAAAGAGACAGTGAGACACAGAACCCAAAGCAGGCTCCAGGCTCTGAGCTGTCAGAACAGAGCCTGACCTGGGGCTCGAACCCACAGACTGGACTGCAAGATCATGATCTTGCAGTTGAATACCTAACCAATTGAGCCACCCAGGTGGTCCACCATCTACTTTTAAAGCCATAGTTGCCCTTACCTCTCTGCCTTCATGATTCAAGGGTGTCAACCATTATGGTATGCATGTTTGAGTTTACCTGAAAGGAACCCTTGAAGACTTTATAATAATGATCATCCCAGTGCATTCAGTCTTCTCTTGATCCTCACAAGATACATGGGTAAGAGTAAGTTAAAAGGGTACGGTGTTTCATGTAAAAAATTCAAGACTTTATTCTATAAGACCCACCAATATATTAACAGAAAATGTAGTAGGAATATAAATGAATACTTGGAGTGAAGCTGGGGGCAAGAATATTTAGGATAACAAAGAAACAGTCTAGAAGAGAGACAAAGAGAACTTTAGCACAGCCATAGCACAAAGAAAGCAAAGATGTGGGGAGAAATTCAAGAGAGATTTCTAAGGTAGGCTCACTATAAACTAGAAACTGATTAGATGTAGGAAACAATGGGAGTAAAGGATGAATACAAGAGTGTTCATGTAACCAACTATGTAGGTAAAGGTTTTATTAACCATTAAATGGGGAAGGCAGGAAGAGGAATTGTTGTGGGGGCAGATGTCAGTGATTATGTTGACCATTTGCTCCTGGATCTATGTCCTTCCATTGCACTCAGTGTCACAGAGAACTACATTACTCAGGCTCCCTGGTTTCCAGATAGGTTTGGGCAATGGCGTGTGTGGGTAGAAGACTGGAGGTTCAAAGTTTGGGAAAAGCCAGGGTGTTTCTTCCTCTCTTTGCCTCAAGCAGCATTTCTCAGGGTGACCAGATTTCCAAGATTTTAGCTTCTTCCTACCAGATAAGCTTTCCATCTTTGGTTCCATCTTTCTCTGTGGTCACAACTCTCGCTTCAGCTGTAGTTCTATCTCAAGCTGGGTGGCCTTGCCTTCTAGATTCTGGAAACTCAATCTCTTCCAGTTATCAGGAAGAGGTTGCCCTAGGGGTGATAGTGGCTTCCTCCTATTACTAATCTCTGGGTGGTCTTGTCATTCTCACTTCAGCTTCCCATCTCTTTGATTACCTGTATAATGAATTGTCAGTGTTAAACTCCCTGTTAGAAATACCTTGACTAATTTATTTCTTTGACTGGAGCCTAACTGAGGTAGTAACAAATTCAGTTTTAGATACACTGAGCTTGATGGAAGTGTGGGGCTGCCTACACAATATCTCTACTTGAGGCTTGGAAATCATTGCCAAATCATTAGATTACCAAAGACTTGGAGACAGAAATGTGAGTTTGGAAACCAAGAGCATACAGATGGTATCTGAAGCCATAAGGTCCTATTTCCCAAGAAGAGTGAGAAGAAGACAAAAAGATTAAAAGATTAAATAGTAAGTTCACCTATGAAATGTCAGTATTTTTAATTTAGGCCAAGAAAGAACTTGAAAAGACTAAAAAGAAGTAGCCAGAGAATTAGAATGCCCTGGTTAGGAATGTCACAGAAGCCAAATGAGAAATGAAATTCCTAAAGGGCACAATAAAGTTAAACTTGGTGGAAAGAGCAGACAGGACACATATAAAAAGATTAAGGCAAAGTCCTCCTTGTATTTAGCAAGGGGAACATCATTGCTCCCTTTGTCAGAACAATGATAGTGCAGTGGTGGGGAAGAAATCGGTGAGAATGGAACAAAGTCAACACCATTAATGAACAAACTTTTTCAGAAAAGTGGACAGTGAAGACCTTGAATGAAACAGTACCTCGAGGAGAGGAAGGGCTGAAGAAATGCCAGAAGTGGATACTGAAGATCCCACAAAAGTAAGAGGGAGGGGGTCAGATGCATAACTGGAATGGTTATTCCTTTTGAAAGAAGAGGGAAGATTATGAGATTGGTCAAGATATACATTCAATGGGTTACTAATTCTACCTTGTCTAATGATATCTACTATGCACAAAGTTCTCTAACAAGAACAGATTATGCACTTTTCTTTCTTCTACTCCCAGCTCTCCTTTAAAGAAAAAAATATGAAGTTGGAGGAGGAATCACACACTTGAGGCTAAGTACTATCTTTTCTCCACGTTTCTAGCAAAACATGAAAGTTCCATGTATAAAATTATTGATATTAGCATATTGAAAAACAAAGACATTCATAAAAATGGCTTTTCCTAATTGCTTATCTGTCAAACTTTTGTAATAAGAACACTTAAGATTTATTCTCTTAGAAACTTTCAAATACACAATAGCATTACTAACTATAGTTGCCATGTTGTACATTGCCTTCCCCCATGATGTATTTGTTGTATAACTTTCTACCTTTTGACTCCCTTCACCCATTTTCCCCACCTAAACTTCTTAATTGACAAAGTTGTGATCCCATCATTTACTTTTACAGATGCTAAGCTCCCTGAAAATATTGGAGGGGGAACCAGTTTCATATAGTCTATATTTATATATACAGCATATAAATATAGGAATGGTAAAGCTACTTATAGAAAACCACCTGATTTTCTTTGTCTTACCCTAGAGCTATAAATGATACTCTATTATGAATCTCTGTTCATTTATTTATAATTGGAAGATTAGACATCAGCTGTAAATCAACTCCCATAAGAATAGAAATTTGGGCAAATGACAACCAGGCATCAAGCAATAAATAGAAGGAAACTGAAATTTTCATAAATATAAAGAGAAATGAATGCTTTTGAAATAACTGCCAAGAACCGAGGTAATTACTAACTGGAAACTTGGATAGCACTTAATATATACCCTGTGCTGACCATACTTTACACATTTTACATAATTTAATCCTCAAAACATAGCCCTACAGGTAGATACTACTGTTACCTCTAGTTCACAGATGAGGAACAGAGCCCTGGAGAGATCATTTGCCCCAGGCTACTCTCAGAGTCTAGATTGGAACTCAGGAGTAGAGATTTTAGAGCCACACTGCCTACCATCTCCACTCCACTCGAGTGTAATTTATAGCTACACTGGTTAATTCCTAGATATAGTTACTAACACTGATTTTTTTTTTTTTGTAAAATTTGTGTTTTCTTAAGAGTCACCATTTAGGGGTAGAGTTGTTAAAGTATTTCTTTTTGCCCTAAATATACCTCTAAAGAAAACTTCCACAAACAATAATTTTGAAGTTTTTTAATGCATGAAAAGAACATCTCAGAAACAGAACAGGAATTGACTTATTAACGATGAAGCACTATATAAAGGAGCCCTTTCCCCACTTAGTAAAGAGGAATATAGTGTAAATAGACATGGAACGAGATGAGCACTTTAGGATTAAATGCAAACCCTAAAGTTGTATACAACATTCATATATGGCTTAGTATCTCATAGCAACAATATTCTCATAACAATGTATATGACATTGATACTCACTGGTAAGATGCTTTTGACTCAAAACAAAAATGATGAAGAGGTAGTTTTGCCAATGCAAGGTGACAAAAAGGCTTTACCTTGCTTTTTTTCCTTAAACATCTGAAGCCATTTCATTTTGTTCTAATTTTCTTCTGAATTAGCCAGGAAGATAATGATGCTTTTAGAAGAAGCCAATTCAAAGCCCTCTGAGAGCTGATTCCCTCAAGTGTACAATGATGCTTTTGAAACAACCGTTCCAAAAGTCCCTGGGGAAGTCTCCATAGTGTTCTTCTGTCTTAGAGAGGATACAGATTCTGGCTCAAAGGAGACCTGGTAAGATCTGAGCAGCAGTTACAGGAATTCATACTGTTTTCTCCTCCAATTCTATGCGTGGTCTCATGATGGTAATTTCTACAGTGACCCAAGAATATTGGTAGGTACCTTGTCCTGGTAAGTCAGGGATGGCTTTAAATAAATATGTATATATTGAAGTTTGAAACAAAAGTTTGAAAAATTCTCTGCTTAGCCTGTGAAACTGCATGATGCATACTAGAAGGGACTGCATATAATTCCGCACGTTTTCAGTTGCGTTTCAATAAAGTCATCACATCTTAGAGGTAAAGGGAGTTTTAAGCTTGTGCCTGACACATGCTGCTTTATCTGCAGGAGGAAATATGGAGTGGGGGAAGAATATTCTATTGATATTCAGATTCTTTGACACTGGTCATTTGAGCCTATGTACAAACTAGCTTATCCTATTCTTACAATGAGAAATAAGCCCTCCAAGAAAAGTTACATTTCAAGGGGCAACAAAACATCGGTCAATTCGCACAACTAGAAGTCATTTACTGGACAATGGTTAGGAACCTCTAGAAACAAAGTGACATAATATTAATTAGGTATGACTTGTTACAGGTAAGAAGGCATAAATATACAGTAAGAGGTTTATATGTAGCCCCACAGACTATGTACATGTTTGAGCTGCTGTGATACGGAGCAGGAATCCCTGGAGCATACCCCCAGCTAAAAGCAGATATCCACATACATCTATCCTTGCAAATACACAACGTGAGAAATCAAAGTCACAGGTGAAATAGCACTTTGCCTGCGGAGTGTCTTCTTTCCCATAAATATGCACAAGTCTGTTCTCCAGTGGTGGTCTGGGGCCTCAGGGCCCTTGCCTCTCCATGGTGCCACGTTCCCTCGGTGCACGTGGAGCCAAGGCACGTGCCGGACACCCACTCCTGCTTCCACCAATTTAGGCCGTGAGCTCCTGCCTTCACAGTCTCCAGATGCAAATCGAAGCATAAATAACAGAGACCACGCTCGTGGCTCCTCCTTTCACGTTACTGGGAACAGATACTGGTCCAGGCAGCATAAATGCCGCACACCAGTGTCCAGGCGTGGAGAGTAGCTTTGTGCACTTTTGCAAAAACAAAAATCCCCCAAAATCTAACCTAAATGTCTCTTATTTTACTGGTGAGCTCTGTCTGTAGCTAGGAAGACACTGTGTTGCTCCTGGGCTCTTTCTATAAGCTTCCTCTTCTTTTTCTTGTTCTTCTCCTTTGCCTTCGGGGCTCTCTTTCCTACAATGAGGGAAAGAGAAAGAAATGAAGACCTGTCAGAAAAGGCTCTTTCTCTAGGAAAGAAAACACAAAACATTAAGAGTTTTACACAAAGCCCATCTGGAAAACATCACCTATGGAAAAAGCAGCCTCAAAGAGAAAATTGTTCACATTAATTTTGACGGAATAATAATAATTTACTAAATTGGATATGCTGTCTAAAACAGAGACTGATCTTCCTGTTATAGGGAACTGGCATATTTAAAAACCTCCCAGCGGCCTGATCAGTCTTGCAAATATCATCCTGCCACAAAACTTCCATTTCTCCCTCCGACTGTTAACAATGCTACCCTTTACTAGATGTCGTTACATCTTTCTACCACGCCGCATGTCAGTGGGGCAAAAGAAAATAAGCATCTATCTACAGTAAATATACTAGAAGTTTCAAACTCCCTTCTCCCTGCCCCCTGGGAGAAAAAAATATCTTGCTTTTAACATTATTCCCTCCCTGTTCTCCAAAGGCCAGTGTATGAAAGGACAGAGGTGGGATAGTTCTTTATTTTCTATAAAAATTCATGAGGACATCATTCATTATGTGGCTATGGCTTCTTCTGCAAATCCCCTAGAACAAGTTACTCTTATTACTGTGAACAAGAAAAATGCTCGTTTCTGAAAAACTGATGATGTGTGTCTTACAACCAGAAGATCACACCACCACATAATCCTATTTGTCCTCTTTGCCTTCGTGACCAGGAAGCCCAGACCATGAGCTAAATTGTTGAGGTTTGTCTCCATCAGGAGTTTTTGAATATCGTTCTCCCTTTGCCTCTGCTTTATTTTACTTCTTGCATCTTGTTGTCATGGTTTATAGTTTTTACAAGGTCTCAGCCTTTCTTTTGAAGCATGTATAGTTAAGAATGTAAGAGAAAAGAATAGGAGGCATTTGCTTTAGGTTCATTTCACTCTTTGGTTCCAAACACATAGGAATCATGAGGGTTTTAGAACAGAAAAGAGCATAAAGGGCACCTGCATTTTGCAAAAATTATGTCATCACCATACACCTTCAGTACAGAAAGATTCTTCCCTCAACAGACTGTCAACTGGTCTTCCTCTCCTACTCACCCTACTACTGTTTTAATCGTGTAGTCATAAAAAAACCCTTCTCTTCCTGTGACGTATAGATATCAGACACTATAGTAATCCATACCACAAATAGGACATTCAGTTCTAATGCCGGCTTTCAAACCTTCCCAGATCCTTCATTACATATCTGGCCAGCTTTTCCGTCTAGACAATGGAGATGGCAGCTGTTGTAAGAAATGTGAAAGAAACAGGCCAGAAGTGAGGGAGATAGAGCCATGCCTTAGGAAATCAGAGTCATACTAGATTACAGGAGGCTAGGAGATTTCTAAATAAGGGAGATGTTTCTCAAATGTCATCTTCTTTGAGGATGGAAAACAGTCACATGAGGGGCACGTAGTTGATATTTGGTGTTTGTTGAGTAAAACTTTACCACAAGATAAAGAATAACTTATTTTTAATAGGACACTATAGTAAAATAATGAGAATATGATCATGCCCTCAAATTATGAAGGTCCCTGAAGTTATTTTCTGGTTCTTATTAAATTCTGGCATTAATGTTATAATGGCATCTTGCCATCTTTAAATATAGTTAATCCTAACCAGTGAAACCTTAGTCCAAACCATCATTAATCAAAGAAGCTGTAAAGTTACAACTACTTTAGTAACATTATATCTAATGATGAGACACACCTAATGAGGTCAGAGAGATTAAATACTTAATATAAAATTATGTATTTAAAAAGAAGCATCAATTATTTTTTCTAAACAAACCACAAAAACCTTAGTTAAAATCGTTGCTGACTACATTGTAGAAATGAGCTCATATTTAATTTATCTAAAGCCTGGAGTTTCTTTTAAAGGCAAATTGAAATTGAGTACATGGAAAAATAATATTACTAGATTTTTAAATGTGTTAAGATAAAAATATACTGAGTATTTGTTAAATCTTTTCACAGTCACCATTTCAATTTTTCATATGAAAAATGTGTACTGCTTTCACTAACAGAAAATCCATGCTAAATGACTGGAAATTCTTATTTTAAGAGAGGGTCAATTTCATGCCACTTACCTAATAAATCATTCTGATGTAATTGTCAATATCAAATGGTCTTTGGGTTTGCTGGCTGATATAAATACTGTGTGATAGGAAACTTAACTCAGTATTTGCATAAAATAGTTCATAGTGTGGCCAAAATTTTAGCAATGCTTCTGAAAACTTATATAAGTTTTCAAATTGCACAATTATTCCATTGGCAATAAGTTATACAGTACTGGTTCCAACTAAAGATGTTTTGGGAGATGAATTTACAACCCTAAAATTTTTCCTCAAAAGTCCCTTTTGAATGACATCTCTGTGCTATTGGTTCATTGCTTGGTTTTGTTTTTGGTCAGCCCCATTTCTCATGTAGGATATATTGCAAATACCAAAGAATTAAAATGGTTAGCCAAGATTTGACCACGGATAGGCCTAAATTAACTGAAAATATTTTGTGGTCCAAAGTAGGCTGTTTTGACTTAAAGCCTAACTTGAATAAAAATAATAATAAAATATAGCCTAACCTAAGGTATAAAAAAGGTCTTGTACAGATTTTCTTCTGAACTCTAAGATTTTTAAATGCAAGAAATTAACTGGTAAGATTAAAGCTAGCTGAAAATATATATCCCTGCTTTTATCTGTAGATTTGAAAATAAGTTATATTGGACATACAAGCATGCTAATTTATATATCCACTTCTTTAGACTTGGAGAATGCCTTGTACATTTTCAAATTACTTTACATGCTTAAGCACATTTACCCTGTACAGGAAGCATCTAAAGGCAAATATGATGCCAATCACCCAAATTCAACTCACGGATTTAACTTTCTTTTTAGTTCATGAACAACAACCTGGAAAATATACTGCCCAAGATCAGCAGAAAAAAAGATTTGAGTTTTAGGAAGAGATTGTCAGCCTCCAGGTATGTCCAGCTCTAATGACAAATTCTGCATATCTTTGCCCTGAGTGCTGTAAGAATACAGTGGCCTTAAACAGACACACAAAAAGATGCTCAAAATCACTGATCATCAGGTAAATACAAATCAAAACCACATGAGAGACCACCTCACACCTGTCAGAATGGCTAAAATTAACAACTCAGGCAAGGCTGTGGAGAAAGCGGAACCTTCTTGCACTGCTGGTGGGAATGCAAACTGGTGCGGCCACTCCAGAAACCAGGGTGGAGATTCCTCAAAAAATTAAAAATAGAACTACCTTATGACCCATCAATTGCACTACTAGGAATTTATTCAAAGGATCGAAAAATGCTGATTTGAAGGGACTCATGCACCCCAATGTTTATAGCAGTGCTATCAACAATAGCCAAAGTATAGAAAGAGCCCAAATATCCATCACCTGATGAATGGATTATGAAGATGTGATATACACACACACACACACACACACACACACACACACACACACAATGGAATACCATTTGGCAATAAAAAATAATGAAATCTTGCTATTTGCAACAACATGGATGGAACTGGAGGGTATTATGCTAAGTGAAATAAGTCAGAAAGAGACATATCATATGATTTCACTCATATGCGGGACTTGAGAAACTTAACAGATGAACATAGGGGAAGGGAAGGAAAAACAAGACAAAAACAAGAGAGGCAAACCATAAGAGGCTCTTAAATACAGAGAACTGAGGGTTGATGGAGGTGTGTTAAATGGGTGATAAGCATTAAGGAGGGTACTTTTCAGGATGAGCACCAGGTGTCATATATAAGAAATGAATCACTGAGTTCTATTCCTGAAGCCAAGACTACACTGTATGCTAACTTGAGAATAAAAAGAATACAGTGGCCTTGACAAATCACTGTTCATTGAATCTCTTCAGCCTGTTTTACAGATACAAGAAGACTGGCTGGATATTTTAGTTGTTAAGGAAAGCAATGGGGTTTAATACCGAAAGGCATAAGGAAGAAGCACTGGTAGGTAAGTATGGTCTGTAATTGAGATGGCATCACACTTGTGACTCCCAGTTTCTACATTTACAGAATGAAGATGCCATGATCCTTTTTCATCAGAAAGTTGTCTAAAATATCACAAGACCATCATCAAAATGAACAAAGTTAGAATGATACCATCAAAACCATGCTCTAACCAACATAATTACATTGATTTGCACACATGTGGAAATGGTCCAACAGGATAACCTATCGACTCTTCTACAGAGAAAGGTGAACAGCCCCTTATGGAAATACTCCTAACGTCCAGCTGTAGATTACTGCTATTAGAATCAGAAATAGGATAGATTCTTTTCAACCAAGATATCAGGCAGACTCACAAATTACATGAAGCTGTGAAAATACTGACTCCACTGCCTGGCAGACATGAATATCATTCCTTCATAAACCCCAAAGTTGAGAATTGTCTTCAAAAGGTTTTTCCTTCACTAGGTTTAGGCAATAGTTTTTTCATAATTGGAACAATGGTTCTTCTACATCCCCAGGAAGGCTACAGAGGTTGCCTAGGGTCTCCATAAAGACGACTAAGTATTTTGAGGAAGACTTTCTAATTGTGATGCAATGAAAGAAAGGTGAAGAAAAAATTCTGTAGCTGGAAAAAATAAATAAATACAAGTCTCCCCCTTTCTCTTTTCACACATGAATATACACACAGGAAAGTAACCCACAATTATAATTGTGGTGACAAAAGTGATCATTTGAAACCAGGAATAATTCCTATTAAATTTTAATGACAATTTTGTGATGTTAACTGGAAACCTGGGCTCATTGTATTTATGAAATTCACCAGGGAGACTTGAGATCATCTTGGAGATCCTGTCATTCTTCAAAGCAGCTCAAAAGGAGAGACAAAAAAAGCCTGGGTAACCACGAAGCCGGGGGATTTTGTCATACGTTAGAGGACACACGCGAGGTAGAACAGAGAAGGTTGCTTCCACATCTTCACAAAGACTGAGTTGTAGACAATGAATAGCAATTGAGCTATTTCTTTTTCTCACACGGGCAACTTGAGTTTGCCCAAGAATGAGTAGCAACAGAGATTTATTTATTTAAGGGTGATTGATGATTCTCTGGGAAAATGCCAGTTTGGCTCCTAAATATTTTAAAAGCTCATATAAAAATACACAAAAGACTTAAGGGAAATAAAAACAGCTAATAAATATATTAATCAAATTTCACAATTAAAAGTGCCAAATAAAATGAATTGCCATTGCCAAGACTCACGTGAGAATGTGGTGAAACAGGCATCAGGATGCATTATGAGAATATAAAATTGATACAGTCTTTCTAAAAGCCATCTGGCAATGCGTACAAAAGCATTAAAATATTCATAACTTTAGACTCAAATCTAGGAATCTATCCTAGGAAAATAATCTAAACTTGGACAAAGATTTATACATAAAGATATTTACTATAGAATTCTGGAAAATACTGTAATTTACCGAAATGTCCTACTACCCAATTTTTCATGAACTCTCTTTATGATTACTGAAACAATAAATGTGTTTTCAACTATGAAGTATTTTGTATCTTAAGGCCACAGAAACTAAATTTGTTCTCAAGAGAAACAGCATGTCCCTACAATTTATCATAAATATATATAAGAAAAAGGCTATAATACAAAACATTCCTCCTCTGGTTGTAAGCAGACTTTTTAGTGGAATGGTCAATCCTAATTGGGTCTAAGCTATGAAAGCTTAACAATTACTTAATTACCTAAACACTTCTGGCATTAAGGATGGACATTAGTTCACGAAGATACTTTAATCTAGAAAGCTGTTCAAGTAGGCAAATATGATGAGCATGACTGGGATCTACCACGGCATGTCCTACACCACCTAAGATCAAAATCTTCCACTGTCTATAATACTTCTGAGTAACATATTAATGGTTATTTCACATTAACTGAGACTCCAAGGCAAGACCCTGAAAAAATAAAGCAAATGAATCCACTCCATCTCCTTACTTACAGTACAAAATTCCTTAACTGGTGTTTTCAGTGACATTTATCTGGTTTTTAAGAAATAACATCTTTTCCTAAAATTATTGCACAGATAGATGTCTGTAAAGGACTGGCAAGTCCTTCAATGACTATTTCCTGATTGTGATCAAATTTTCTTTGAGTGCAGAATAATCCAGAAACAAACCAACAAGGTTTGCAGTTTTGAAAAATAACAAGTTGCATACTAAAGAGATTTTACTCGGCATCTTCAATTTCAAGACATAATGTGGAAATCTTCTAAGTAGTCACTTAGTCATTTCATCTTTATAAAAGAGCATGTGCTTCAAAAACCTACACAGAATCTGGAGATAACTTGCAAGTAGTTGTTCTGCTTCCAAGGTTATTGGTGGAGAGTGACAATCATCCAAAATGGAAAATAGTTGACTAAATGGACTTCTCTAAATAATCAAACATGAAAATCTTTCAGAATTCCTATGTATATTTATGATAATTTATAAAAATATTCAATGAGCCAATTATGATTGTGTTACTGTTCTATTTTAAAGAGGTTGCCACAGTTTCATTGTAAAAGGAATAGTATGAAATGGCTTTGTCTATAAACCCTCTACACTCTTCCACTATGAGGTATTTTATTAGGCATGAATTCTATTTTGTTGAAAGGAAGCCCTGTTTGGTTTTAAAATCTTGTTTTGTATTCCATATAATGAAAATGGAAGAAAATCTACTCCTAAAGATCACCTGAACTTTTATGAATTAACTATATCATAACTAAGGATTCCTAGACATGGTATTTCAAAATTTCCCTATTTTGCAGCTCTGAGGAATATCCTCAGGTACATAACATGACTTCTAAAGGAGCAATAAGATATATTCCCAAGACCCTACAAACACATTCAAAGTGGCAAGGACTACAGAAAAGTAATTTGAATGGGATTTGGGTTTCTTCCATATAATTTGGGTCATCCATTTGATTTAACTTAAGCTCTTAGATATCTGGTTTCTCAAAAAATATCAGACAAGATTCTATCAAGTTTAAGTCAGGTGAGAATAAGCAAACAAGAAGAGGTGGCTTCAAAAATACCTAAATTTCTTTCATAATAACTAAGTTCATTGCAAAGACAGTTTCAAGGTAGCAGAGACTAAAATTATACTCCACAATTTCACTTGTGTGAGAAAGTAAATATATAACTCTACCACAAGGGGGCAACAATTCACTTTTTCTTTATCTCTGGTGTAAAAAGTGTGCTGGCAGGGCAGCTTTGGAACACTAACTTCTTAAATACCTTCTTTTAACCCCAGTTGGAGACTTTTTTTTTTTTTTTTTCTTTAAAAGCTCTATAGGGCACTGACAGATAGATAGCAAGGTCCAAATGCAGCACAAGGAAAAGTATAACTGCACTCTGTTAAAAAGATGTTTGGGGTCAAGGGAGCTAATGAGAGAAGAAAAGTCAAATGAATCTATTTTGCAAACACTGATTTAGGGAAAAAGCATGATTCACACATCCAGGTTGCCAGTTTCTTATGAGTAAGTTAATATAAAATATCTGCAAGGAACAGGACCTTTTCTTGGATCTCTTATTTATAAGAATAGAGTTGTAAAACTAAAAATTATCCTCATTATCTTCTGGTCCAAGGAGTGCACACAGAATGAAGAAAAGCAAGGATAAACACTGATTGTCAGATGCTGATTGCTGACAAAGGGCTGTCATCAAATTGGCGTTCCAGGATGACGATCAGTTGACCACATTGGGGAGGTGGGGAGACAGACTACAGCAGATATGTTCTACCCCTGCTCTGGCCCAACTCTGCTAAGGGGTTAAGATATGAAGCAAAAGAGGCACAGAAAAACTAGGGCATCCTACCCAAGTTCCTACAGTTTCTTAGCAGCTGAGCTGGACTGGGAACCAGGTTACATAGTCTTTAACAGCTTTAAAGGTTACTGGCTAAGGACATAGTTTAGGGATTTTTTTTGAGAGAGGCAGAAAAGTATTAGAAGACAACTATTATTACTTTGACCTTCATCATAACTGAAAATCCTTTATGAATTGTGTAAACAGCATCTGTAACCTAAGACTTTCTGTAAATGTATACTGTATTGATTCAATGCTTATTCTTTTAGCAAGGTGTAATCTGTAAGTTTCCTAGGTAGGGCAAATGAGATGGTGGTCATTCCTAATATGTACCATGCACTGTAAGTGCTTTATATACCTTATTTAACTTAATATTGTGAAAAAAATTCAGTTCTCAAACTGTTCTGCTAGAACGTTGTGCAGCTATGCACCCTAAATTTACTCAAAATTTTCAGAAAACTATGAATCTTAGTTGGCACCCTTCAGTTAAATCAGAAAAACATCCAGTTTTGCAGAGAAAATTATGTAACTGATTTTATTTGATTAGGACCAATGGGATAACCAGAGTTTCAAGTTCCTCCATAGATGACTTCATGCTGTACCAGAAGATACCTTTTAAGATAATTCCATTAGAATAAGAGGATTTAATACCCTCTTCTTGGTCTTCAATCAATAACCATTAAATAAAAAAGGAGTCCAAGATATTGTATTTAGGATTATCATCATTTGGCAAGGATTTATTTAATTTGGATTCCAAACAATTTCTGTGTAACTTGAAGACATACTTACAAGTAAAATGAAATAGTAATTTCTACATATTAAGGGAAGTCCAGAATGGGCCATAAGTCCAAGCCTACTGCTCACCTATGTAGAGAGCCTTACATGAAAACAGCCAGCACAGGAGAATATAAGAAGATGCAAGCTCCATGAAGGATCATAAGTGCATTCCCTCCTCTGTGCCCTTAAGCACTTTAGACCTCTTTCATTAAAAATTTTATCATCACCTGTTGTAATTTTGTTTGCCTGTACACCATGGCTACTATGTGAATAACTACACAGAGCTACAGTTTAATGCCACTAGAGGCCTGGTTAGACTCATGGTCTTTCTAAAAATCATGTTGCCGATAGTCATTCAAACTTATCTCAACAAGATAAGAGGAATTAGAGCAAAGATATAGGAGCTAGATCTACACACTGAATGTGGTAAAGAACCTAACTCACCTGAATTTTATCATCTATCATAAAATGAACTGTCTTGCTTTTTCTGGACTCCACCTGGCTTCTGCCCTCAGTATCAGTTTACACATGGTCTGTGAAGGAGACCCTAGCCCCAAGTAAACCCCATGACCTTTCAGCTTATCTCGCTCTTTCTAACAACCTCAGTCTCTTGTCTTGATTGCATAGTCCCCAGAGAAGGATTCAATATGCCTTGCCACAAAGTCATGGATGCCTGGCCAGCCTATGGATGGGTCACACCTCAGTCTAGTCTGGAGTGGGGGGTGAGTCACGGGACACTAGACTGAGCAGGCATCTAGGATACATATTCAGGAACATCAGGTTGGGGGTCAGACAGCCCTAGATTCAAAGCAGAGCTCTGCCTCTCAGAAGCTACTGATCTTGGAGCAGTTACTGTTTTGAAGGCTTAGTTTACTTATTTCTAAACTGATTAAATCAATGGTATCACCTATGAGGGGCAAAGAAAATGTGTGTACAGTTCCAGGTATCATACCAGCCACATAAATGCTAACTTATGTCAGATGCCTCACATGTATTATCTATAATCCTTAGGACAGCCTGCAAGGTAGGCATTATTTCCATTTTACCAATGAGGAAATAAGTTTAGAGAAGTTATTAGCTCAAAATCACATAGCTCGGCAAGGATTCAAACCAACATCTGGCTGATTCTAAAACCTGTATTCTTTCCACTATATTATTTGGATCCCTGGTGCCCAGCAAAATGTCTTTGATCTCCTAATCATTTAAATAGCTGCTGAACAAACAAATTAATAAGTAAATACTTGGATGAAAAAAAGGCCTTAACCTTCCCAACCAATACCCCAGTGTATCAGGGTTCCCTTGGGCCACATTAGTTTCCCCCATGGGCCTGGCCCTCCAATGTATACTTCTCATTTTAATTATTCCCTGGGGTAAGGCATTCAAAGCCTCAGTTTCCTGAGGTCAAGCAACACATTTAGCATTTCCAGCTCAGTATCAACAGTGTGCCCATGGTAAAGCCCAAGGGAAGAAAACACAGGATGTTTCTCTTCCAGCTGGGAGTTGGAAGTTTAGACCTGTGGTTCCAAAAGCCAGTTCATAGGCCAGACATAGAATCCTCCAGGGAGGTTTTTTAAATATAGGTTCCCTAGCCATCCACTGACTCCTGAGTGAAACCTTCAGGACAGAAAATCCAGAATTGCTTTAAGCTTCAAGAAGGGATTCAGCACAAAGTTAAGAGTATATGCAAGTCGAGAGCATAAAAGTCTGCGGAAAAGGACGTGGGCAGGAGAAAGCACTTAGGAAGAAGATGTGAGAGCACATCAAAATAAATGACAACCTCCTTCCCAACTGAGCTGAGAAATAGCTCCCAAATTGTGAAATGAAGCAAACTTCTTTGTGCCGGGGCTCCCCTCCCTTGGTTCCGTTTGTGATGATGCCCCAAGAAAGCAACAGAAATCAAGCTGCCCCTATGTCAAGAGGAAGGTACACAGCCAGGAAAAGAGCCCCTTATCATTATGCTCAAGCTAAGGTGTAGATCACTCATATCACAGTGGACTCATTTCTCCTGTAGTTATAAACCAGAAACTCACTTTACTGACTGTCTCAATTCATCCGATTACCAAGATTTTGGGTTTTTTGAAAGAAAATCTAATTAGTTTGCAGAAATTCTAAAGAGTTGGACAAAAAAAGAAAACAAAATTACAGTTGGAAAAAAAATTATTATAGGGGCACCTGGACGGCTCAGTCAGTTAAGTGTCAGACTTTGGCTCAGGTCATGATCTCATGGTTCATGAGTTCAAGCCCGACATTGGGCTCTG
>CM053569.1:28140829-28171790 GCA_028646485.1 Cryptoprocta ferox | reverse complement strand
TCCCCCTCTCTCTCTCTCTCTTCTCTTTGACCCTCCCCCACATATTCATATTCTCTCTCTCTCTCTCTCTCTCTCTGTCTCTCTCTCTCTCAAAAATCAAATAAACAAACTTAAAAAAAATTTAAACTATTATCAAGTTGGGAGATTCTTTTCAACTAGGATATAGAGTTGGCACTTCAAAAATTGGAAGGATAAGAAAAATACCCCTCAGACCAGGTGACACAAATATTGTGTTAAATATTTAATATGAGAGGTATTAAAATATTAGCTGTATTACAGGAAGGAAGCAGATTGCAAGTCTTTTTTCCTTTCAGAAAGGTATTCTGAGCTTCTTCCAAATTATTAAATCATCATCATCATGATGTAGGTATTAGCTCATCATCATCATCATGTAGGTGTTAACTGTGTGCCAGGCACTACATGTTTTATATATAACTCCTTTCATACTAAAAATATCTCTGTGAAATAGATACTATCTTTAGTCCTACTTTGCAGAAAAGAAAACAGAAGACCATAAAGGTAAGGTAACCTAAGAGGACAGAGCCAGCATATGGCAGAGTGCAGATTTGAACTCAGGTAGTCTGGTCCCTTTGCTTATCCTCCTATCCATTGTGCTAATCTCTCTCTCATCACCTTTGTGTGATATAAATGTGAGGTCCTGAGAGGGAAGAGAGGAAGAAGGTCAGTGTTACAACACTCTTCCCTTTAATCAGAGACTCCCATAAACCCTATGAACAGGTCATTCGCAGTTAAATGCCTGGACCATTAAATTCATAAAGTGAAGGCAGGGCCCATCATTTTGATAGAAGATAAGGATGATAAAGGGCATTTTTTTCTCTGTTATTCTTGCAGGACATGGAAAATAAACAAGTATTTGCCAAAATTAATAGTCTCTATCTACAAGTAAAGACTAAACAAATGTTACATTCACTGTAGAATCTTTGTTAACCACCCAAGTAACAGTGATGGATCTCAATTAGAGGGAAAATACGGACAAGGAACTCTAAATAACAGGTTCAACACACCTAATGATTATTAGAGACATCACATTTCTAAAGTTTCAAAAAGTCTAAAACCTTGCTGAGTTATCTTGAGTCCTAATATCTTTGTCTGTGATAGCCATATATTAAAAGAGCAGAACATGGGTAACAATTTTTATAAACATCCTAATCTTTAATAAAATAGGTTTACTTCCCCTCAACTGAAAATGATATTTCACTCTCCAGAAGAAGTATATTGACTTTTAAGCATATAATACAAACTAAAATCAAAGGAAGTTATTGCACATATACATACGTACATATGCACACAACAAGCATCTGTAGTATTTCCCAACCATCGCTTATATCCCTACACTCTAATCAGTTTTATTTAACTTAGGTGTCAAAGGAAAACATGAGAAACCAAACGTTTGCAAGTAACATGAAAAGATGCAAGACCTAATGGGAACAATTTAAAATGAATCATCACTGAATCAGATGTCCAAGAGAAGATTCACATTCCAAACAAATATGGTTCTAGTAAAGATATCACCTGGAGTTCCATGAGAAAAACTATATAGAGAAATCACTAAGAAATTATGTTAAGAAGGACAACCTTCTCACCATCTGAGCAGGGAAGCAGGCTCAGAACTTGTGTTGGAACATGAGCTAAATGCATCAGTGCACTTGAGTTAAAAGTTAAAAATGCCTAATAAGAGTTCAAAGTCATGCCCACTGAAGCTGCAGGGTGGGCAAAGCGCTGTGTACATTTACTATGCTCAGATACTGCATCTTCATTTGGCTTTCAATCATTTAAGCCAGGCTGTCCAAATGAGGGGACGAAAAATGAACTTGTTTAAAAAAAAAAAAAAAGAACTTTGAGGAAAGACTATTAAAAAAAGATGTTAAGGCTCACAGGGCATGTAAAATATTATCTTGTAAAACAGTACTATATTCTATCTTTCACTATATGTTGTTAATCAAATATAGATAAGTTATAGCTACAAAGATATAACATGGTTATAGTAACTCCTTTATCAGGGAAGTCATAGACTGAGTTATTGAGAATAGACATCAATAAAAAGCTTTCCTGCTTTACCATTTTCAAAAATTAGGGTAGCATTTTTCTGACAGTGGCTCATATAGAACTCAGTCAGAAGACAAATATCTAGAAATCACTTTCAATTAGTCTGATTCTAATACAAAACTGACAAAATGTATGGAAGATAAATGTCAAGGATTAATACTTATATTTTAATATACTTTTCACTTCATAAAGTATTTTAAACTGCCTTAAGGCAAGCATTTTCCAAATCTTTCTATAGAAAAATTCTAAATCCCACCAAAATAATGCCGGGGCTCACCTATTTCATGTTTTCTTAGGAGCTAAATTAATTATCGCATTCATCAAGTTATTTGAAAGACAACTGCAGCTATATTTTAATGACCCTTCAATATAATCTGAAATTCTAGATCACTGACAGATTCAAGAGCAATGAAGTAGTCCATCCTAAAAATTACTGCGCACAATTTCTCTGAGGGGAGTGTGTGTATGCTAATTTATAAGTGCACGTGTATCTAAAACATATCCCTCCATAAACTCCACCCGGGTATATTGGTTGAGAAGGCAGTCTACTGAAACTTAAATATATGTATGTGCATCTCAGAACATTTAAAATTATATTTCTAGGATTATGACCAAATTACACATTTCTTTAAATAGAAGATTAAAACTTCTGGGGAATTAAAAACAGTAAACTCAAAAAGAGTTACAAAATTTCTATGGTAAAACTTTATGGCTTGGAGTCATAACTAATCGACACAATTTTTCTGGCTCTGACAAAAAAATTTTTGCTTGAACACCAAAGTTCCTCTAAGGGTACAGGCTTTATGCCATAAAATATGGCAAAATAATTCCTATTAACTAAGGGCAGAGCATGACTTAAGATCTCTTTCCCAGTTCCTATATTTACAAACAAAATATGGAAAGAAGCAAAAGTCTAGATGAGAGGAAGTTGTATGGTAGGAGGGAAGGAGAATAAAATATCATGGATTCTATTTAACTCAAATACAAATTGGTCTAGGGGACCATTTCATAAATACCTCCTTGTTTAGATGTCAATCACTAAGGTCACCCAAATGACAGGTAAGCATTTTATTCATGATAGGATAGGATTTTCAAAGCTTTACTTTAACACTACCTGTTAGAATTTATAAGCTGATATAAGAATTACTTTGTCACAAATCCCATTTTAAGGATTTCCATTATAGAAACACCAAAGAGACTAATCATAAAGAGTCTCTGAAAATATAATCCTCTAGGGATAATAAAGAGAGTCTTTAAAACCATAATCCTCTAGGGAAGTCTGCAATGGAGATGTTACCAAAAAAAAAAAAAAAAAAAAAAAAAAAAAAAAAAAAAGGCAACATTTGGGTCACATGCCATTTTGTTTGAAGCATTAAAGTTAAGGTAGAAACATGACGACTACAGTTAACACTGTATTGAATATTGGAAATCTGCTGAGACCCTTCAGCGCATGCGCACGCGTGCGCGCGCGCACGCGCGCGCACACACACACACCCAAGTAGCTATGTGAGAAGTTATCTAAATTAGCTTGACTGTGGTAACCATTTCATTACGTATATGTATATCAAATCAGGTTATATACCTTAAATAAATTTTTATTTAAAAACTAAAAGAAAGGAGCCTTTCAATTTGAACATTAGGATGTCATCAATGACGTCAAAGAGGAGTTCAGTAATGCTGACAGAGCAGAGACAAGACTGGCAGAATAAATCAAGAGGAAGAAGTGAAGTCTCCACTAGAGACTGTTCCAAGAGAAAGATGGAAGGGGATAGCAGGGGATGAGAAATCCAAGGTTATTGAAGGCTGAGGAAGAGAACCAAATAGAAGATGGGCTATGGTTTCTACTATGGCTAAAATGTATCTGGCCACACTCCCATTACCAAAGGAATTTTAAAAATGCAAAGAGCAGAGATTCTCTGAAGGCAAAAATGTATTAGCTACTTATCTGCTGATAGTAGATTCAAGCGAGGTAAACTAATTCCTGTGTAACTCATTCTGTATCTGGAGTACATAGAAATCCAGAAGTCACAGACATGTTTAATAACCTCGATTCCTAATTCCTTCCTGATACTATCTTTCCTAGATCTCTTCACAAGACAGAAAATTAATGTTCTAGTAGCAAAAAATTGAATCAATGTATTGTGTCACACTGTGATGATAAAAAAGTTAAAGTAAAAAAATATCTGTGCCTTTTTCAATTCCATTCCATATAACACCACAAATTGAGCATTTCACAAATTGGCCACACTGAATGACTGAAACATTGGGGCTTCACCATTGAGTAATGAACACTCCCTAGTGCCAGCAAGGTTTTATTTCAGGTAGGGATTAGATCATTAAGCATTATCTAAATGTATAATGTCATGCAGATGAAGAGTTCTTTCCTCATATACTACTTCAGGAGAATTTTATATATTATCAGTTAAAATTGGTATACATGTAACTGTGTATGTGCAAAATTAAGTGCAATGTGTTAAAATATAGAGTAGATAAAGCAATGAAATATTCATCTGTATATCTAGTTTAAATGTAAAATGGTAAACATGGAGCTTTTTCCCTCTGTTTGCTTCTAGGAATTTTATGGTTTCAGGTTTTATGTTTCAATCTTTAATCCATTTTGAATTAATTTTTGGTGATGTAAAATAGGGGCTTAAATTCATTCTTTTGTATGTGGATATCCAGTTTTCCTAACATCATTTATCGAACAGACTCTCTTGGCTCCCTTGTCAAATATTAGTTGACCATATGTACATGTGTTTATTTCTGGGCTCTCAATTCTGTTCCATTAGTCTAGGTGTTTGTTTTTATGTTGGCATTGCCTTGATTACAATAGCTTTGTAATATGGTTTAAAGTGAAGTGTGATGCCTCCAACTTTTTTCTTTCTCAAGATGCTTTAGCTATTCAGGGTGTTTTATGGTTCCACAAATTTTTTTTCCATTTCTGTGAGAAATTTTTATATTCCTGTGAAAAATGGCATTAGAATTTTTTAGAGATAAATTGCTTTTAATACAAATGTTCTTTACAGTTTGCTCTAGTGTGAAAGTTATTTTCAATCAGTTAAATTGAAACCCATGTTTACAAATATGGAGGTCTTAAAAGGGGGGAAATGTTAAATTTCTAGATAAATAAATTTACCATATCTCATTAAAACATTATTTGTGGGAGGCAAGATAAAATTTTATCAATCCACTCTGGGAGAGAGATTGCACTGAATCCTATAGATGGCTTTGGGTAGTATGGATATTTTAACAATAGTAATTTTTCTGATCCCTGAACATGAGATATCTTTTGATTTGTATCTTTCATCGGTATCTTATAGTTTCTGGCATATAAATCACTCACTTCTATGGTTAAATTTATTTTTTTGTGTGTTACTGTAAATAGGACTGTTTTTTTTTTCAATAGGTCATTGTTAGTGTACAAAAATGCAACTTACTTTTGTATGTTAATTCTGTATCCTGCAACTAAACTCATTTGCTAGGTATAACAGTTTTTGGGTGGAGTCTTGGATTTTCTACAAACAAGATCATGTCATCAGCAAACACTGTTTTACTTATTTTTTCTGATTTAGGTCCCTTTTATTTTTTCTTGCCTAATTGCTTCATCTAGGAATTCTGGTACAATGTTGACTAGGAGTGGTAAGAGTGCTCACCCTCTCAACTCAATAACCACATGTCCTTGGTGACTGCTGCAGGCGTCTGCAGGAGCTGCAAGGGTTGTTGGGGTCCTCAGTAGGAACTCTAGGTTCAGAGACTAGGAACCAAAGCAGACAGCAGTGATGGCTGGAGCCAATGGCATGCACGCATTTGGCTTCAAAGGGAACCAGCTGAATGTGCCCGGTTAGTGGCAGAGGCCTATTGCATGCGCGCGCGCTTGCGCGTGCACACACACACACACACACACACACACACACACACACACACAGTGGTAAGAGCCAGGACAAGCAGCAATGGTGAAGGCCAACTGCAGGTGCCCTGGGCACTCTGGGGGCCTGGCTGTCAGGGTGCACGGCTGTGGCTACTGGTTGTGATCACCGGTGCACAGCAGTAGAGGCTGGTGTCAAGAGTCAGACTGAGGGTGTGTGGGTACATAGCTGGGGTAGTTAGCTGCAGGGGAATTCAGTGGCACAATCCAGTAACAGGAGCCGGGGCCAGATCTGTGTCCACAGGCATCTGTGCAGGGCCCTGGATATCTGCATGCCCTCTTGAAGCTAAATGGTCCCTCCACAGGCGTGCATGTGACAGTGGAGGCCAGTGACAGAGGTTAGGCTGGAGGCATGCAGGTATAAAACTGGAGGTGCTAGCTTCAAGTGAGCCCAGTGGTACAGGCCAATGACAGGAGATGGGGCCAGATCCAGAACCGCAAGCAGCTGTAGGAGGCTTGGTTACAGGCACCCACTCTCATAGCTCTAAGTTCTTGCATGGGTGGGCAAGTGACAATGGAGGCTGGTGATGGGCAACAGACTAGCAGCACTCAAGTGCACAGGTTGAGGGGCTAGCTTCAAGAACACACACAGTGGTAAAGATCAGCTGGGGGTGTTCTAAGCTGGTGTCTTGTACTCACATAGTCACAGAGGAAGGGACTGGCTTTCTGTGTGAGTCTTGGGCTTTTGCCAGGGGTGGAGGGCAGGAATGGGTAGGGGACTCAGGCAGCTGGTATCACCAAATATGAATACCTGTGGGGTAAAAACTAGTGAAATTTGTGGGGAGTCTGGGTGACCCTGGTTTATTCAGTGGTGAAAGCTACTAGGGTCATCTACAGAGCAGGTCCCTGGGAATGAGGTTCCTCCCACTGTGTAGCTGATACTGGTAGCCCCTGCTTTTCTGCCTTGTTCCTAGCCATTTTTATACATCTCAGCTTTGCTAGTCTCTGATGGGGTAACAAAAGCGGGTCCTTCATGGAGTACCCCAAAAGACTGAGAAAGCTGAGAGGGGTACTCTTTCTAGCTGGGTGTTCTTTCGCAGCTCTGAGCAATGCAGTCATGGGGGATGGAATGATGAGGGCAAAATGAAACTTCTTCCTTCTCTTTGTGATCATTTACTCTCAAGTATTTTGTCACATGGGTTGCTGAAATTTCTTAAATGGATTCCAGAGCTCTCCCAGAACCGTTTTGTTTGCCAGTCTTTGTGGAGAATGAAATTTGGGGTCTCCTCTGCCGTCTTGGCGATGTCATCAATAATGGCCTATTCTATCAACTGAGTGGTGGGTACAGGGATTTTTTTTTAAAATCATTGTTCTTTAAACTTTGGTAGCTATATTTTTTAAAAAATATAAAATTGGGGCACCTGGGTGGCTCAGTTTGTTAAGCATCTAACTTTGGCTCAGGTGATGATCTCACAGTTCATGGGTTTGAGTCACAATGGGCTCTCTGCTGTGAGCACAGAGCCCACTTCAGATCCTCTCTCCATCCCCCCACCCCGACTCTCATGTTCTCTCTCTCAAAAATAAACAGAACTGGAGGGTATTATGCTAAGTGAAATAAGTCAGTCAGAGAAAGACAGATATCCTATGTTCTCACTCATATGTGGAATTTGAGAAACTTAACAGAAGACCATGGGGGAAAGGAAGTAAAGAAAGTTACAAACTGAGAGAGAGTCAAACCATAAGAGACTCTTAAATACAGACAACAAACTGAGGGTTGATGGGAGGGGTGGGGAGGGGAAAATCAGTGATGGGCATTGAGGAGAACACTTGCTGGGATGAGCAGTGGGTATTTTAAGTGATGAATCACGGGGAATCTACTCTCAAAGCCAAGAGCACACTGTATACTCTGTATGTTAGCTAACTTGACAATAAATTATATAAATAAAAAAATTTTAATACAAAGTACAAAAATTACTGTAAAATGTTTTTTTAAAAACTCTAGAAAATAACCATTTGTTAACCAAAGGCATACATACTTGTGTATGCACTCATATGTGTTGTAGACAAAAATGTTTCTAGATCATGAATGCTAATCAACTACTTCATTTCTTAGGATATCTTACAAAGCTTTTTTCAAGAAATGAGAATATAAGCATCACACTTTGTAATTGTTGCATATTTCAGTGTCTTCATTCCCTTTCACTACAGGAACCTTCAGTACCTGGATCTAATCCATTCCTGAAAACATGCTGAATAGCACATTTTTGCATAGCAGAGCCTGTCTTCTATTTTGAAATGGAAAAAGTAGTTTATTTCCAGTTTATGAAAATATCCCAACTAATTTCCCAGACTATCACTAAAATCCTTAGTAAACATCTATGTAGCAATCCAACCAAGAATTTCTGAATAAAAATCATTTAAATAGCCAAATTACCTATTTAGTAAAACTAAACAAACTCTTTGATAAGTGTGTTTGTGTTAACCAAGCAACAGCACTCTATGGTATCTGCAAGCTTCCACATTTGGGAAATTAAGGGAGTGGTGACAAACCCTTCCTTGTATGCATTTTCCACTCCTTCACCCAGAGTTTGTAAAGTCTGTTCTTCTGGTCCCTTTGAATCTGGACTGGCCTTAACAGCTTGCATGACAGAGGTGATTTTCTGGGACTTCTTTCCTAAGAAGCTTGCAGCTTCACTCTGGGTCCACCCAACTGTGAGGAAACCCAAGCAAAACACATGGAGAGACTGTGTGGAGAGAGAGACATTCAACCAGCACCAACTGTTCCAGCCACGCCAGCCCAGGAGCCACATATGAGAGTAAGAAGCCTCCAGATGGATGCATCTTTCTGGACACTGCAGAATGAATGCCCACAAGTGAGAGCCTCCAACTTCAATCTGTCAACTCTCAGATCACCAGAGATAATATCTCTTTCATGAGCCATAATTATTTTAAGCTACTAAGTTTAAGCTACTAGGTTTGGTATGTTTGTCATGCAGTAGTAGATAAGAATATGCATTATCCTATTGGGAGAACCAGCAGGTGAGAGTGAAACGCACTGCACATCCTTCTTGCCTGGATTTTCACCCTAGTTTAGTGTTTGTGCTGGCAAGTGTATATGAACCCATTATGATAAGTTTTGTTTCATAAAGCTGGAGTAAAGTTTTCTGCAACTAATTACAGCAAACATTGCAATGGTGACAACTCAGGTGGTGTGGCACATCAGTGAAGACAACTTGGCTGTGTTCCAAGATTATCTAGTTACATCTTCATCTTTCAAAATGTAGGTGCTAGTCCACTCTTTTTTCCTTTTGACACCAAAGCTGTAAGTCTCAGGACAGCCTGATTTTGATTTTTGTCCTTTGGATGTAAAGTACTTTCCTATAGATGGTTGTGGACTTTTCTCTTTATCCCTTTTATTCAAATGTTTTTGCCAGTCTGAGGACATAATCTCTGGCTCTATTTTTCAACTGAGCCATTTTTCAACTGAGATGTTTTATTGTTAGTCTCTATTATCTTTTCCCCCATCATTTTCATCAATTTGTCCTTGATCTTCTCAGATTTTTAGTTTCTCAAGATTTTCCTCCATATCCTTATTCTGTTTTCCAAATGAACAATTCTGTACTGGACGCTCCCCAGTGAAAACCCTACAATCGCTCTAGGTTTAGCTTGCCATCAATGCTTTGTGTCACCTGACCTCACTTCTCATCAGATCACTTTGTCCCTTGATCTCAGGCCATGCACTACTGCTTCCTAACCTAACTTATGAAGAATAGGTCTTCTGTGCATCCTACTGAGGACAAACAATTTTTCCTAAATTTTTCTTCTGTTCTTCCCATGCAAGAATATCAGAAATCTGAACTTGGAAAAGTTTGTGAATGATTTTCCCTCTCATTCCATGACATTTACTCAATAAATTCTCTTTCTCCTCAAAGAAGGGCAAGTCTACTCAGATATAGGAGATAAATTGTGATGGCTGCCTATAGACCCTCTCTCTGAACATCTGGGTGTTGATTAAATTCTATTTTCATCCTAACTCATGAATGGCACTTGATATGCCCATCCCCCAAACTAATCCAATGTTTAGAAAACTTTTCTCTGCCGTGACTATGCTGAACTAGCTTGGAACCTTCTCTTACCTACTGTCTGGATTTCTAACATACTGAACTGAAATATGTTAATTATAATCTTTACAGTCATTCCCATCAGGGTTCTTTCTGTCATCCCTCTGACTTATAATACTAAAGGGAACCACACTTTTCAAGATACAATGTGTCACCTATTTCTTACGCATATATTTTCTTGGAGTTGGTGAATATTTGTAGGCCAATTGTAAGAAAGAGGCTTTAGAGAGAAAGGTGTAAGAAAGAGGAATCTGGCTTCATAGACAGTTTACCCTTGTCATTAGGAGCACAAGCCCTAAAGCCAGACCTTCTGGATCAGAGCCTGGCTTCATTACTTAACTTGCTCAAAACACACAACTAACATTGGTCATCTCTGTGGTTCTATTTCCTCATCTGGGAATCGAGAATAACAACCGTATCTAACCTGTACAGTCACTGCAGTAATTAAATGAGTTAACATCACTTAATATAGTATCTGGAATATTAGAAGTATTCACTATTATTTATAATTACCACTCTGTTGTTACAAAGCAGAAGCCATGAAACAGAAGGACATCTGTCCGGTTTTCTCATTGGTAGAGAACTTTCATTTCTGACCCGGGGCCTGCTGGTTGGGAGTGAAGCCTTTTCTAGCTTTCAGGTAGACAGAGTTATCAGTAGCATAACATAAATGACCTTCAACTTCTGTTTTTCAATTCAGTCCTTTCGGTTTTTAGTTGTTGGGACTTCCTTCTGGATTCTGACAACAGGTTACAATGTTATCCATTCCATCCTTTAAGTATTTTAGGGACAAGTCAGGATGGGTGGTGGCCGGGGCAAGTCCATCTAGATACCATTCTTAACAAGAGGCCATTGAACATTAATTATAAGTATGTTCAAATATTACAGCTTAACTTTACACGACTAAGAACAGCTCTCAAGTCCAATTCTGTTTTGCTTACACCAATGGTAAATGTCAAACTCTAAAAATCTGACTAATCAGAATTATTAAATGCAAGCCAAAATATATCACAGTGCTGGGCAAGATTCTGAGGGCTCATCTACTTCATCCTTATCTGCCTTAAAATATGTCTACATCCATTTATCCTGGACAGAGGATTTTCGAGACCCAAGAGAATACTTAAGTGTTTTTAACAATCTTAAGTACTAAGGAACCCTTGACTATTTGAACCCTAAACCCTCTTCTGTGGTTAAGTACAATTTCTCAGAAATAAAAAATCATTGGCCACCAGGTTTCATATAATCTTTATACCTTATTAGATCATCCTTTACTACCCTTTTTAAAAGTATATAGTTAACAGATGTACTGCTTAGCTGACAAAGTTTGCATAAATAATTGGCTCTATATAAACACATATTGCCTATTCTTCTTTTGAAAGGTCATATTTATTTTCAACAAGAAACTAAAAATTTAGTCCTGCCAAATTATATAAAGCTTTCTAGCCTAACCTTTTGATCCCCTTTAGTAGAGGTACTTACATTATATAAAAACAACAGAACTGGGAGAAAAGCCATTCCCAATTTTTATGTATGGAACATTTAAAAGTGGTGAGTTCCTAACATGGATACTTTCCAACAATCATCTTAGTTCAGGAAAGCAATACAGCATAGAGGTTAAGAACATGCTCTTTGGGGACTGAGACCCTTGGCGTAAACCTTAGCTCTGCCACTTTTTCTCCAAAGCCTCACAGCTAGTATCTTCCCTAAGCCTCGGTTTCTCGTCTGTAAGATGTAAGAAATAGTAATTCCTACCACATAAACAAAAAATGGTGTCATGATTAAACAAGAAAATGAAGTTGGAGCCCAGTTCATGGCACATAGTAAACACTGAATATATGTTGGTGGCCGTGGTAGATATGGGGGTGAGATCACTGATAACAAAAAAGACTATCAATGACACTGAGAGAGAAGGAATAGCCTTTCTCAAACCAACCACATGACACTACGTAACTCAGAGCCAAACTACAGAGAAGGTTTGACATCAAGCCCCGACACTGTTGTAAGCCGCATCAGGGCCCTGCTGTCCCAGCTCCGTCGTGCTACGGACCATTGGTTTTCTGACTTCAAGAGCAACTACAGGTTACTCCTCCTGCCTCTGATGAATGGTAGCTGCTAGTTTGGATGGGATTTCCTTTAGATCCTCTGACATAAACTACATCGCAGAAGTAATTTTTGTTGTTTTGAGAGGGTAAGTAACACTACAGAAGAAGTACTTCTGTCCAACAAAGTGAGGATCATGCAACAAAAGGAAAACACTCAAAGGAAAACAAATGTGTGGAGGAGATAAATTCACTTCAGGATGGATGTTTACCAAAAAAGAAATTACAGCCACAGTTCTCTCAGTTGGGGACCAATGGCAAGTTACATGCCCCCTGTTTAGCAGCTGAAAGTCAGCCAGATCCTGTGGCTTGGCTCCCTCACAAGCTTTAAATAGACGAATTTGCAGAACAGCACCCAAGTAAGTAAATAATGTGCAAGCTGCTCTCAGCTAAGAATAGGGAGAGAGAAGACAGAAATTTTTCAATAAATACAAGCTTAAAGAGATTATACAGATAAATGGGTTCAGCTTTGCTAAGGTAGAAAACATTCAATTAAGTTTTCGAAATCTCTGATGGATACTTTATAATTCCCCCCTGGGGCAGCTGGGTGCCTCAGTTGGTTAAGCGCCCAACTGGGGCTCAGGTCATAATCTCAGGGTTTATGAGTTCAAGCCCCACATTGGGCTATCTGCTGTCAGTGCAGAGCCCACTTTGTATCTTCTGTCCCCTTCTCTCTGACCCCACTCGCACTCTATATTTCTCCCTCTCAAAAATAAACAGTATATAAAAAAAGAACCCCCTCCCTCATTCCCTCCGTCACCCTACAATGATCTAGGACAAGTTGTAGAAAACTTAGAAACACATAAATTTCATCTTTTCAAGAGCTGCTTAGCTGTTTTTCCCCCACCTATCCAAACAGATTTCCCATTATGAAGAGAAATGCAAGGCAATTCTGCCTAGACTATTAACTCTGATTTTAAAGAAGGTATTAGGCAAAATATCTGCTGGATTGGAAAAATGTTGCCAGTGAAGATTATGGGGCCCAATTCAGCTAGAATATTCGAAGAATCTATGTGTCTTTTTTCCTACCTATTTTGAGCCTTCTAGGTGATTCTGATGCTCTTTGTGGTTTGGGAACCACTTCTCAAGTACCATTAGGATTGCTTTCTCTATATTCTTTTAAGTGAACTGATGTTATTAACATCATTCTTAGTTAACATTAATATACACCAGGCACTATGCATTTTGCATGTGTTGACCCATTTAGTATTTGTTACAACATTGAAGGTAGGTATTCTTGTTTTATGAATGGGGGAACAAAAGGTCATGAAGTTAAGCAGCTGCCAAGGTCACAAAGCTACTAAGTCAAAGAACCAGAAGGTGAACTCCAAGGCTTTTACCCTTAAAACAGGATGTTGTAGTGCCTGATTATGTAAGAGCTTCAAGAGTTAGAAATAAAGTAGGAATGGGGTATAGGAAACTAGGTTTGCAAGAAGAATAAAGAGGATCTAAGCTTTCCAGGCTCTCTTGGCCAGACTTCAGTCCCTCTTACTGCAGTACTTTCCCAGTGCCCCCAAGTTCTGGATGAGCATGGATCCTGCAACTCTGAACTTATGGCTGATGAACATTTTAAGTCCACTCCTGTATCTGACCCAGTAAATTTCCTGCATTACACCACGTGACCATCAGGCTTCCCCAGGATATGCAGATGCATTCTGAACCACCACATTGAATAACAAAGCACCAGTGCATTGAAATTATATAGTCTTGCTTTCTGTAATGATTTCCAAGTATGTTGCTTCATCTCTAACTAAGTCATCTAACTCACAATGGGTACTCGATCAAGCCTTATTAAATGTACAGTTCTGATCTTGTGCTTGGAGAAAATGGACTGTTGTCAGAAGGGGAAATACATCATTCCCTGGATCAAAAGCAGAGCCAGGGGTTGAGGCTGGCCCCATTACCAGACACTTGGCTTGACCACTGTGTGTCATTTTCCATCTCATGACTGTATGATATGGTTCAAATCCTAACTTAACTAACTGACATGTTAAACTACCAAGTAGGATTTTCTAATCCAATTTGTTTCTCATCACTTAGGCAGCTGTTTTAACCAAACTGTGCTAATTTGTTTCAGGACATACATGAAATCCAGCCTTCCTCTACTCAGACTGGAAACATAACATCGCTCTCCCAGTGAGTAAAAAAGTTTAGATGGCTCCCATGAAAACCTGTGACATGAAATTAAGCTAATTACAAGGCACAAATTTAAGGTTTAAACCACTTAATAATTCTTATTAATCTTCCCCTAAAAAATTGAAACCAACAATGAACAAGAGTTACTTTGTGTAAACTAACTCTCTTCAAATTAATGCTATTTCCTTTATAGTAAAAAGAAATGTTAATATAAAGTAGTCTTTATTCTTTGCATATCCTCCAAATCCTAGCTTTGCTGTACTTATGATTCCAAGATACCTGGAGTCCAGCATAGCCCTTGGTAATCTGAGAACTGCAGCACACTTTTGACACAAGCCTCCTTTCTTTTCCCTTTAAATGCTGTCAAAACATATGAATGTTATCACTCTGTGTTACTTTATGTTCAGATGCTTGGTGCTCACAAAATTAATTGGATCATTTGTATCAAGTCACAGAAATATTATACTAAAAACAGCAAAGTAAAATACAATGAAATTTGCAGAGGTCCAGTGACACAATACTAGGGACTAACAAATAACATGAAACAAGTTCTCTGAAAATTTAAAGTGAAGTGACCACACTTGATAAAATAAATGTAACACATAATAATAATAATAAAAGACTATCACTAAATAGTTAACCTAGAAATTTTAGTAACATTTGATAAAGGTGTGTATTTGTTTCAAGGTAATGTCTCGAAGATTCTAGTCTCCACATAAAAAAGAGATAGGCTTCTAGAGTTGGTCTCAAAAAAGAAAGAAGATAGACCAGTCGAGACCACTCAAGTAGGGAAGGTGCGCCAAGAGAAGAAAGAGCAGCACCGGGCAGTGAGAAGAAGGCAACAAGTTGTGGAGGTAGAATCGAGTGGAATCGGTGAGGAAATGGACAGACAAGTAAGAATAGAGGAGTATGGGATGCTTTCCAGGTTGTGGCTAAAATGAGTAGGGAAGTGATGCAGCCTCTGAAATAGAGTAGGTGGAGGAGCTATTTCAACAGAGAATTAGAAGTTATTTTCAATGTGTTTAATTTGCAATGCGTGGGGGATAACCCGGTGGGAATATGAAGGTCAGGTGCTGGGGTAATAAAGGCAGTGGAGAAGTGGTGGACAGAGGAGGAAAATATAATAAAGGAAAAGTCATAACAGATAAATAGGTCCTCCTGGAGAAGGGCCAAGACTCAGAAATATGGAGTAGCCTCAAAAGAAAGAGGTTTGTTTCCTCCATGAGAAGATACAAGTAAAGTAGGTACAGTGTTTGAACATAAACAGGAAGAAAGGTGAGGTACCTCAGTTTTAAGTCTTAAGGAGAAATTTTCATCTTCTGTGAACAGTCAAGGTTAGGGATACCAACTGTGCCAAATGAGAGAGGTAACAGGATCCTTAAGCTGAGCTGAGGAATTAGCTAAGATTGGGAGGATATCTGTCTATATGGTCTGTGATTTCCTCAACCTGAGACTGAACAGGTTTGGAGGATTCTGAAGTACTAGATCATGAGGCTGAGTTCCAGCCTGTGTATGTTGTTCAGTCATAGGAAAACTAACACCCATGATGCCACTGCCTTGTGAACACTACCTAATGGAGTTTTCACTTAGACATACCTATATCTCTCTGAGCTGATGCTGAGTTTAAATGAACCACATCACTATCAATATGAAAAATCAGATGGCATAGTTTTTCCAGTAGTACAACCTACTCCAAGGGTCTAACCTATGTTGGGCCTGCTGTAAAGTTAAATATAAGCCCACATAATATAATCAGCTTTTGAAAAGCACTTGTTCAAAGGGATTGCACATATACTTGCATGAAATATACATATATTTAAGTCATTCATTGTCTTTCATTTACTACCATGTTCATAAAAATGCTGGTCCCAAACTTATCACCCATGTAAAAAATATATATTTCTGTAAAAAACTTGTTTTAAGTACCACCACATTAACAGCTCTAGAAAAAAATGTTGAATCCCATGAACAGATTTCTGGGGGGAACACATATGCCAAGTTTTACCTCAAAGGAGTATTTTGAAATTCATTTTCATAAAACAATTTTTCAAAAAGAAGCAAATATGCCCTTAATTCTACTTGTCTTTGCTGGTGCCACCCAAGACTCAGAAAGTTCAGAACAGAAGCTAAAACTACCTCTGTACAAGACTTCAGCTTATAAATTCAGCATTTTTAGTGCAACTTTGTACTCCTTTCAGTCCATCTAAAAATTAAAGACTTTGTACTTGGACTTGATAATGTAGTCCTAAGTATCCAACTGTGATAATTTCAAAACTCTTTGGCATTGTAGAATTCTTGGACCCTCATCTTAAAAAAAAAAAAAAAAGTAAAATTACCACAAAATTTTTTATGTCCTTTTTTTTCCCTAAGCGTTTAAAGGAGTGCACATACTCCTTATCATGAGCAAAGGTTACAAAGACATTTCAGCAAAGAGGAAATAAAACTGGCAAAGAAATTCAAGCGGGATCCTCTCATTAATAAGCAAATATAATTGAAAACAGATGAAGTATTTTTAAATACGTAATAAAATTATGGTTTAAAATATAAAACATAATGCTAGCAAGATGTGGTGAGGCTGATACACTTTGCTGGTAGCACGAGACTACATAGCAGTTGGAAAGCCATTTGGCAATATAAGTTTTGGCCAAAAAATTCATATTCTTTTATACAGCAATTCTACTATTCAAGTATCCTAAGAAAATAATCCAAAATACAGATTATATTCATAATGATAATCACAAAAATATTTTCTTATAAAATAACGTCAGGATTTTTTTCCTCATTACAGTACTAAGACAATGTTAATTATGTAAAATTTTAAACTTGCAAGAAGTATAAGGGAAGCATATTTTTACACATCCACATTCAGATACCGAATAGCTATTTATATGCAAGGAACTATTAAACACCGAAGATTAAATAAATAGTCAGTATGACAGTCCTTCCTGTCATAAACCTTAATCCCACCACCAAGAAACACCTACTATTAGCATCTTGGTGACTTCCAGTTTATTTTTCTATTTCATATGTTTGCTACCTTATTTAGTTGGCTGATACTTATGACTGGGAATGCTATCAATTTTTCCATCCTGATCCTTTTTGCTCAGGAGCGTTACTGAGAAAAAGAAACAACTCCCTCAAAATACAGGAAAATCTTAAGTACTTAACTTTATAGGTTAGATGTGGTAAAATAGAGAATATGCTTATTGAATGCAAAGCATCTTCTCTTTCTGTAAAATGATTATACATATAATATACGTATTTTATATAATACATATTATATATTATATATAAAAGATTATATGTATATAATTTAGTGTATATTTTATACACAGACTTGAATATGCCTAAAAATATTCAGATATACAAACATTTTATACTACTATAAATCTTTAAGCTAATAATTTTAAAGCTTATTTCAGAAAATATACATTAATAGTATAAAAGACACCCATCTTGGGATGCCTGGGTAGCTCAGTCGTATAAGTGTCTAACTTTGGCTCAGGATATGATTTCACACTTTGTGAGTTCGGGCCCCACATCAGCTGTGCTGACAGCTCAGAGCCTGGAGCCTGCTTTGGATTCTGTGTCTGTCTGTCTGTCTGTCTCTGTCTCTCTCTCTCTGCCCCTCCCCTCCCTCAAAAACAAATAAACATTAAAAAAAAGTTTTTTAAGATACTCATCATGAGATAAGGCTCAAAATGGACATAATCTAAATATTCACCTTTTAAGTTTCACAATTTCATGGCTTCCTATTGGGTCTCGAACTTGTAAGAATGCCTTATCCCCTGGGGAGGATTGTCAAAATTTGTGGAAACTATGACCAGGTCTCTAGAAATGGAAATTAAAGACAAATACCCAAGCAAATGGCAAGAATCAGAAAACAAAGGCATGGGACTGATGTACCAGGTCCACAAAATAGCACTCTACTGAAAGACAGGATGGGTGCCCTTTGCACTTCATGAATCAAGAACCTGAGTTTACATGCTTAACAGAAAAAGCTGGAATCTGGAACAATACTACTACCTTCTGGAATCTGTAGAGCTCTAGTGTTCTAGCAAGCCCTCCAAGGTCAGCTGTAGGAGTTGGTATATGCACACTAACATAAACAGCCATGAGCACACAGGAAATGTTAGCTATGTGCAGACACTTGGCATTCTCCTTTCAACCTCACAAGCCTGAAAGGTAGATTCTGTCATCTGCCCCCACCTTGCCAAAAAGAAAAACAGTAGCAGAGAGGTGTCCAAAGGCAAACAGTTAGCAGAAAGGCAATCTCAGGACTCTCTAACTGTGAAGCTTTTGCTCTCTTTACTCCTTTGCTATTCTGTCTCCCATCATGTAAAGATGAAAAATAGAAACAGATGGAGCAGGTGGCCAACAATGGAGTCTCAGGTTGTGGCAGCATCAAGGTTGGAACAGGATGACATCAACTGGCAATGCCAAGTCATCAAGGAACTAGACAATCCACATGTGAGACACCAAAATATTTACCCCTAGATGTCTGACAATTCTACATTATTAACTTTTCCATAAGGTTATTCTCACCAAGCTTTTCAGTAGCTGGGTATTTCACAAAATGGATTTTATCCATATCATAGGGCGCATCCCTTCTCCATACCATCAGCAGACCAGTTAAGAAAATATGTTTTTCAGTCATATATGCACACATACACAGGGAATATGAATAAGATATATAATCCTGAACCTGTCCACGATAGGATCCTTGAAATGAAATTGCAGTATAGTACTCTATCAGGCAACATTCTTGTAACCTTAACATTTAGTGTCATTTAGAGTATAAATTTCAAATTAGAAGAAATAAAACATTTAATAGGCTTAGGAGTTTTATTGTCATGGCTAAAAATTTTAGTTCTGCTATATTTCCCAGCATGTTTAATTAAATCAAATATTTTGCTTCTGTTTTAAAGTCTTTATGAATTCAGAGCTTGAAAATATTAAGAAATTAGTTTAACCCACAAATATTCAAATAATTTCTTTCCTGTGACAGTTTACAAATTACCCTCCATTTTCCTAGGCAAATGCTCTAGGAAGCCTCCTTAAAATACATTATCTTAAACCTTTCATTTATAAATTCCTGCAGAATTACTTAACATATTGAAATGAAAGGTTTTCTTTTCAAAATACACAGTCTCTCTGCCCACAACACTATCAGCACAAAAAGTCATTTATTAAAGCTACGATATCCCACCCACTTAGTGAAAATAAATAAATACAATAAAACAGGCCATAACTCCCCAGCCCATGAACCCAATGGATTAAAAATTGGGTGGCTCACCTGACTGTTGCTATAGAAATGTGAAAAGTATTTGGAAGCCAAACAGGAAGCATAGGTTCAGGAAAAAGGAGTCCCTCCCCAGAGGCATATAACCTCTGAAGAGACAGGTGACAGATGCTCCTACAGACCAAAATAAAATAAAGATCTGGCCAGCCAAGCTGAGAAGGAATTTAAACACAACAAAAGCTCATGTTAGCACATGTTGGTGCCAAATGTACCCTGCAATCCCTGAGAGTAAAGAATTTTGATGAACTAAGGAAGTAAGTCATGGAATTGAAATGAAAAACTTCCAATCATCTACCTCTGACTTACTTCCTACCACAAACGCTGCCCACATCTTGCCACAGCACAGGCTGACACTGGACTATGGCAACAGATTTGAGATTTGGCTGCTATTGTGATTTTAATGAATAGGGGGGAAGAAAAAGCCTTGAATCAGCTCAAAATATATTGAACATCTCTCAAAGAGTAAAGGCAGGTCTCAGGAAAGCTCAACAGAAGATGTCTACAGAAGATGAAGGAAAGGGTCATGGCAAAAGGAAACATGTTCGTGAGCAAAAATAAGATTGTAACTCTGGCTTGTTATTAACTCTGGCCAAGCCTAAACAAACATTTTTTTTCTTCCAGCTATTATTGAGTCATATGGCCACCGGCAGGAACTGTTATCGCTTCATTTTCTGTGAAATGTTTCAGAAACTTGAAACCTCCCACACTTTCCCCATGTGACTACTCCGGATTTTTAAACAACCATGAAGTGTTTGCTTCCAAAAATGAATACATTTGATGGCTTAGTAGTACAGCTGATCCATCACAAACTGTTTAGGGTGCGGGGCTAAAAAAGCTACTAGACCAAATGACACAGTGATTAAGAAGTTACAGAGAACAGCAGTTTAAATTAGCATTCACTTGGAGGCTGTCTCTGTGCCTTTGCCTCTTTTTTGCTGTTCAATCACTCGAATGGAGAACATTTGCAAGAACATCACCTGAAATGATAAAACAAGTAGCATTTCAAAAATTTATTGTGATCTTCTTTGTGTTTCTGATCCCCATGAAGCACCTGCCCAGCCACAGAGGAACAGGAGGCGAAAGACGCCAATACAGAAACTGCCAGTTATCTTGTCCACATTCTACTAATGTAACAAGAAAAAAAAACTATCTAGAATCTCAATGTCCAGTGTGTGCTACAAGCTTGGTAGTAAAATCAATCTTTGATTTTTCTGTGGCTGCTGTACAAACACAATGCTGATTTTATTTAAGTATTTTTCACTAAACAGTATCTGTCCTAAAACAAACAAACAAACAAACAAACAAACTACAACTGCTTAATACTATCTTTGAACCAGGGACAACTTTAAGGAAGTGCTAATACCTGCAGATCTGAACTGACCCACATGGAACACAGCTTCCTCAGTGTTTTAGTTTGTAGCCAACTGAGAAACTTTTGGCTTTGCTATTGTAACATCATCTTCAATTTCATCTACAAGCAATTTGAGAGAAGTCTTGCCTTTTTGCCACTGAACTGACTAGAGAGAGCTTTGTCCTGAATGGCTTTCCTCTCAGGCCAGTCTGACTCCTTCCTGAACTTGGGGCTAGTTCTTAAATTTTCACAGAGGTGGTCATTTCAGCTTAGCAATAAGGTGTTGGATTTTGCCAAAAAGGAACTTGAAATGTAAAACACCAAGTTTCACAGCTTCAGCGAAGTTAAGTGTGTATGTATTGTAAATGCAAATGATTTCTACAAAGTTCTAATCCTGTTATCAATCCCTTGAGACACACCCCCTTACCCTTTCATCTCTCCCCTGGCTGTGGTTCTACATTTTTATTGCCTGTTTTAAGAAAGAAAAACACTAGTAAATATACCCTAGATTCTGGTTGAGGAGCCTCAGGAGAGGACACCGAGGTGTGGATTTGAGCAGTTTTCTAATTAAAAACTCAGATGGTCTCCTTCTCTCAGAAAAGCTTCAACTCTCAGTGTCTGCACTTTGGATGGTTTGCTCATAGCATCTGGGCCCAAGGTCATTCAGGATTTGCCTCAACAAACCCCTTCCTAAAGGGGTCTAGCGAACAACGGAGACTCAGGATACCAAATAAAAAGGAGCCTGTACACCTGAAGTAGGTGCAATATTTATTTAAAAAAAAAAGTTCAGGCTTCCAGTTACAGAATGAGGAAGTCACAGAAATAAAAGGCACGGCATAAAGAATATAGTCAATGGTATTGTAATAGCACCGTATGGTGACGGTTGGTAGCTACGCTTGTGGTGGCTTGTTCAAGCACTATGTTGTATACCTGAAACTAATGTAACATTGTGTGTCAACTACACTGAAAAAATGTTAAAAATCTTAAAGGACTAGGAAATCTGAAGAAACAAGCACAATTTGGAAAGACCATTCGATGTATAGAAAACACAGTTTGACAAGTTTTGACAAATAGATGAAATGAGGAAAAATCAAATACACAAATTGTTTTAGCCATTGATGCAACAAATCACAACTCCTTTCTGATAAGTTTTTAAGACTTAACATATCTCCTTGATGAATTTCTCAAGCAACTGGCATCAACCCTTTTTTGTGGTGTCTGTGTTCCCTGCCTGTGGCATGTGGTTCTTGCTTTAATGTCAGCAGCTTTTAAACTTTTTCAAATCTTGAATCACTTCATCATCATGGCTCATGGTTTGTAAAATACCCATTATAATGAAAAGCCATGCATCTTAGCAGAAAATGCATATTTTATCAGTTCCTCTCAAGACTGTGGATCAGGGAACCCTTATACCAAAAAGACAGCAATTATATCCAGACCCTGGAATGACTACGTGCAATTCATCTGGGGCTGTGACATAGGTCACAGTCAGAATCCAAAAAGGAAGCTGAGAACAGAGCTGCTGGGAGCCGCCACTCTCCTACATTCTTTATCTAGAAATTATCTTCTGTTGTAGCCTTACTCTAAGTCAATCTGCATAAAAGTCTAGGAACTGGGGTGTACAAAAGCTTTGCCAGATCCTTGGTCTAGATTATGTTGATGACATAATCTAACAGTTCCAACAGCCTAATAAGTGAACACAAACACACATACACACACATGCACACACACACGACACTGTAATAAATAGATTCTGAAGTCATTTATGTAAAGGTAATTTTCTATGCACTATAAGTAATAATGCAGACCATTTTTATTTTGTGTTTTGGGGCTCAGCTGTAAAATCCATTAAGATAGCCCTTTGCCAGATCTTTCATGGATAAGTGAAAATATAAAACACTGTTAAATTTACGTCATCATAGATACCACTCTGACAAATGTTCATTTCCAGCAGATATGGGCATCAGAACATGAGTGAACCTAACCAGGGAGGAATCGGCATTTTGTTGAAACCATCGTGTTCACAGTTAGCAAGACTCAGTAATGCTGTAATTCTAAAGTAGTCCTTGACTGAACACTCTATAAACAATGTAGTAAAGAACTCTTTGTAGTTAGTGACTAATGATTCTGGTAAGTTGTTAACTAATAATTCTGGTAAGTTGTGCCCACTGACCAAAGAAAAAAAACACAAAAAAGAAAATGCACTTGAATCCAGTTATATAAAGGCACAAAACACAGGATTTTGAAGAAATAGAACATATATAACTTTCTCCCAGGGCCACAGAACTGCCTTCACTCTCTGCCACTAACTTTCTGATTTCGATTAAACTGTCACCATCTGTAGTTTTAGAGTAGGGATGTTTTGTGCCAGCCTTGAGAGGTCAAAATTCTTTAGTAACTTTAGGGAACAACTCAAAGCAGAAAACAGATAAAGAATAATCTCTCAGTGCCCCCGGAATAGTTCTCCCCAAGAACCATCCAGAGTGGAAATTATCTTCCAACAATTGGAAGATATTAAGTCAGTTCATGGTTACTGACTGAAAGTGGGAGGTCTCTTCCAATTCCAGATCCAGTTTTAAAACGCCATTGACGGAAGCTTGCTGGCCTCCTACATTAGGAGGGGAAAGTGTACTGGCTGAGCAGTTAAAGGTCTTATTTCTGCCTATGTGAACATTCTGAAAACCCTACTGCAGGATCATGACCTAATGCCCAAACATCTTGAAATTCTGGCATCATAGTTATCTCCTAAGAGATATACTGTTATTATAATTATATGATTTCAGCAAGTTTGGTTTGCTCTATATCATAAGTATCAGAAATTAAGAGGTAAATTTGAGAGTCTTTGATTCCTGTACAGATTTGTAACCTGAAATGACACTAGGAAGTATAATTTTAAAATTCAGTTTTTTTCATTGTCAATAAAATGAAACAATATTTTGTACTTAAGTACTAAAATCTTTCTTGCCCTCCCCCTCCCCCAGAAAAATCCAGGTAATAGGACACAAAGGTTTTGTTTTTTTTTGTTTTTTTTTTTTTTCCTGGTCAACAGGAACTATATATTTTCTTTTTCTAGTTCATGGCCAAAGGTAGTTTTGGCTAATAGCAAATTTCAATTCTGTTGATATTACAAGGAACAGATGCTGAAACTTAAGAAGTTTGAATGCATGGAAAAGCTAGTTTTGAAACAAAGATATAAAATGAACATAAATTGTGGTTGCTTTTTGTATTTGAGCTATCTTTGTTTCTTACTGGGCTTCTCTCTCCAGGAGCGGACAAATGCACTAATTTTCTCAATATGGAAAATGCCAGCATTAAAGCTAAATCAAGTCGGGTTTAACATAATTACACTAGATTTCATCAAAGCAACTTGGCACTCATCAAAATTCAATCCTAGTTAGCTGATGAGATTTCATCAGGCTGCTTAAGAAACAGGGAAATAAATAAAAGTGGAGAGACAATGAAAACAAGGTAACAACTGTCAAACAAAATGCTGAGCACAACATTGAATATTTCCCTAAATGTGGTGCTGAAACCACTAATTCTCATCTCCCTCCCCCAACTCATACACAAACACATTCATGAGCAAATGTGTACGAAGGGACTAAGTGACCACAGATTTTGAATGTTCAATCATCTTTAATTACACATTCGTTGCATAATACCGATTGTGGAATCATTTCTTACTGAGCACTAAAAGTTACATAAAAGATGGGCAATTTGAGAGCTGTATGTTTTTCTTTAAGTTTTAAAATGTGGGTGCTCAAGAGGTCACCACCCATGTTTGAACTCCTTCAAGCAAGTTCTTAATAAATGTAAGCTATTATAAAAGGAATGGTTCAAATTAGGCTACTACCCATGTTACAGTTTTGCAACTACATATGCTCACATGTCATCCACCTGGTGGAAAATTTCACGTGGTGGTTCTTGGGATATACAAGTCTTATGTTTCTGAGAAAGGAGAAGCAAACTAGTAACGGCAATACTGACTGTATTGCTTCAAACAGAGCTACAGAAGCGAGCCAAATAACTCTTAATTCAAAGCATATTTGATGACTGTATTAGGTCAATCTGTGCTTTTCGAGTTGACAATTATACCAAATAGAGGAAGATCTGAAATGCAACAGACACTTGACATTTGAGGCAGAAATTACTTTAAATTACTCAGGTTAGCAGTACCATCTCAACATGAAAATACAAGAATACTACAAGATATCTTTGCATACGTGTAAGACAGAAGCATGCGGTTTCCTTCTCCAGGTTTTGACATAAAATGAAAGGAAGAGAGAAAGAGAAAAAAAGGGATGGAAGTCTATATGATAGACATCTTCCAGGGATTAGCGTTTAGTTGTTTTACCATTTCATCAGAGGGTCATTTACTTTGGAATTTTTAAAGAAAGAGGTAGCTTAGAAAATGGACTCTTCTATACACAGGTATTTTGGAAAATAGACTTCATAACAGCCAAAGTCTGTTATACATTTTCTAGAAATCCGAGATAATAACCAAAGACTTATTACTAATTCAAGTTTCTAATTATAGTTATTATCTTGGACTAGACATTGTAGTAAATAAAGACTATATCAATGACTAAACATGACCACAGAACCGTATTGCCAAAACTGAGCAGAAAAGATATGAGACCTGCCCAAAATTTCTCCTAGAAACAAGAGAATAACTACTGAATAAAATGTTAAAGAGGCAGCTCAAGATGAAATAAATGTGGGCTTGGAGCAGATCATGTGCTTGCCCACCTTATACCATTTTAACTGTATATAATCTCTAAATCCAAATGAAAAACTGTAAGTTAGTTGAAGAATGACTTTTTGTTTTTATTGGACCATCACTGCATTTTGCAGTATACCCCTGCAAATAGTCGGTACGTTGTTGAATTCAGTCCATCCTAAGTGTCATACTACTGTTCCAAGAGAAAACACTGCAAAAATGTAAAGCCAGTCACCATGGAGGATATAGATGTGATAACATGAACAAACCTAGTAGTATTACCTCTGATGATCGCCCAGAGATTCCTGTAGATTGAAAGATAAGGCTGTGTGGGATAATGAGCTCCAGGTGTGAGGTCTAAGCAAGAACCAAGCTTTGCCTTTACCATCTACTATGACCCTGCACCTTGGCTTCAAACACTTAAAGGAAAGAATATGAACAGTGCATCTTAAAGTTTTGTTTTATAGGAATATACACTCTTTTTAAAAAGGAAAACCCATCCTGAACTTCCAAAATATAATAGAGAAAAAGTAAAGCTACTATCATTCAACCAGGGTTGAGAGACCAGATCACTAACTGGCTAGGCCTCCTTGCAATCTGTGAGAAAAAACCATAGACGGTTGACCCTTGAACAACACGAGTTTGAACTGCACCAGTCCACTTACGTGAGGATTTTTAAAGATAAATACAGTATAGCCCTTATGGTTTTCTGAATAACATTTCCTTTTCTTCAGCTTACTTTGCTGTAAAAATACAATATAAAATACATATAACATATGAAATATGTGCAAATCGACTGTTATCAGTAAGGTCTTCCAGTCAACAGTAGGCTACTGGTAGTTAAGTTTTTAGGGAGTTGGAAGTTAAACACAGTTTTGATTATGTGAACAGTTAGAGCCTCCGACCCCTACACTGTTCAAGGGTCAACTGCACCATTCTATCCTGCAGAGAACATAGTTTGACCATTCTTGAATCTAGGCCTAGAGCCTCTTTTTCTTCTATAGGTTTCCTCAAGATTAAATTACTATTATAAAGTGGTTTAAGAAACTAAATTTCCAAAGCAAAAATGTCTTTAGGTACAGTGAGGCAATACACATCACTGAATTTATTAAACATCTGTTACCCGTGTTCCTAACTTTGGGCTCATGACTTTTTTTTAAATTTTATTTATTTTTGAGAGATAGAGACAGTGTCAGCAGAGGAGGGACAGAGAGAGAAGGGGAGAAACAGAATCCAAAACAGACTCCAGGCTCTAAGCTGTCAGCACAGAACCCAATGCAGGGCTCGAACTCATGCACTGTGAGATCAGGACCTGAACTGAAGTCGGAGGCTCAACTGACTGAGCCACCCAGGTGCCCCTGGACTCATTACTTTCTTATGCCTTGAGTGGCTGGTTACAAACTGCGTATCACATGTTGTACCCATGCTTTAATTCTTTTTTGAATATTCGCTTATTCAACTTGCAATTTATAAATGAATCACCACAAATGGACAAAGACTTCCTCTTCCCTGTGAGAATTCTTCAGGCAGTCTCAAATTCTTCTGGCATTGGTCAATCCAGGAGGCTTAATTTGGTAACTTACTCTTACTGGTTTTGAAGTATCTGCTGAGTTCATTCCTTCTCTTTATTTCTACACCTTTTGCCCCAATTTTTCCCTTTTGCTTCCTACTACATGAGTTGTTCCAACAGATTCTTCATGTTTATAGAAATGATAACCTATATATTTTGCATTATGTCCAACCTTTGCTCACCCTCTTTTCCTCCTTCACCCTCAACTCACTTTTACTTATTTAAATCCTCCCAGGATTCCATGTCTGTATTCTTAAGTCTCACCTCTTCACCCAGCATTAACCTGTCCAACTCATCCTGCAACCTTCACCCTTTTCAACATTGGAAGCTTACTCTGTACTAGGGCCCATGCTCATCAGGATACTCAATGGCTGTCCCAGCCACTTTTAGAATTTAAGGTTTCCATCTTACCACTGAGATTCGACTAGGTAAGTGAGGACCAAGTTCAGCTTAGAATATGCAGCCACATTTGTCAGCTGGAATGTAAATTAACCTATACTCTCTCTGCCCATGAAAGGCTGCTGCAATTTTCTATATATATATAAGAAAGGCTTCAAGTAGAGGCCACAGGAATAAAGATGAATGGATGGTGGAGAAACAGAGCTGGGTGCAGTGTTATTTAAAAAATTAATAACAACCCACATTTTCTGATCCTTGACTGTTTTAAATGATATTATTTAAATCTCATAACAATCCTATGAAACAGGCATCTGCTATTATCCCCATAATATAGATGCTGGAGCTGAGAGAGATTGAGTAAATTTTTCAGGTTTGCATACTTTCACGTGGTTAAGATCTGAGTCCTAATTTGTCTGAATATAAAAAGAGTTACAAATGTAGGGCCAAGAGCCTAGGTAACTGGGAGGCTAGAGGTGCCTTTGGAGGTTTTTTGATATTTATTTTTTGACAGAGAGACAGAGAGAAAGCGATGGACAGAGAGAGAGGGAGACACAGAATCCTAAACAGGCTCCAGGCTCTGAGCTATCAGCACAGAGTCTGATGTGGGGCTCGAACTCAGGAATGGTGAGATGATGACCTAAGCTGAAGTCAGACGCTCAACCAACTGAGCCACCCAGGTGCCCCTAGAGGTGCCTTTAGAAAGGATGACCATCCCAGGGGAAATAAGATTTTGGAAAGACAACAAGGTATGTTTTAGCTACACCTGTTTTGATATACTGGGAAATATCTAGGGAAAGATGCCCATCAACAGCCAAATCAGTGGGATTGGGGCTCAAATGGGAAAGGATTTCACATCTGAATGATAGCCAAACCCATGAGATGGCAAAAAAATTAAAGGAAAGTAAAGAGGCAAGAGTAAGACAGCCATGGGAAGAATGGTTAATATAGAATTATCAGAATTACAACAAAGTGTAGAATCATAAAATCCATTTGGCTTTGTGCTGATTTATTCCTTATAATGATCCGGTGACATATCCCCATTTCATATAAGAAAAAGCTTTGGAAATTAAGTAATTTAACCAATGTCATTCAATAAGTGGTGAAAACCAGGATATGTCAAATTTAAAACTCTTTCCAGTATTTTTCCATACTGTTTTCCACCCCCAATATATAATCCTCCACCATCACTGCAGGTATAAAATGGAAGCTAGATCAGTGCTTGTCAAAGTTATCTAAGTGTGTTGGAAGGTTGGAGGGAAAGGCAGGAGATAGCCAAGAGCAGGATGGAGCAAAGGATTAGAATTATGGAGAACAAATACAGGACACATTGCTTTGTATGCTACAAACACCACAAATTGATAACTGTACAGTTTTCTCTTGAACCCAGCATTTAACTCTGAATCCTCCTCAACCCAACACTCCACACAGTTGCTAGTAAATGACATTCTAGATAAAACCACCTTAGATTATACATTTGAAATTGGGTCTTGTAGGAACATTTTCATCTTTGATATGAGTAATATTTAATATGTATATTTTAAATTTTCAAAGTACTTCAAGCTGGCTGGTAAAGGAAATCCATTAGAAGGTTAACATCATAAGCCAGAAAATAGGGAATAATACATCCAAGGGTCTTGGTAAATGGCAAATGGAAATAGCAGTTAGAAAGTAAATATAGTTCAGTTAGGGTGAATGCAAAATGTGCCTAGATTTTTAAAAAATAAACTGTACTAATACAAACTGGGGAATGGCTTGGCTTAAAAAGTTGGCAGAAAAAGATAAGGGTCACAGTGGACTGCAAGTCAAAGCAAAATCCTGCACTCTTTAGAAAAGCAAGCATAACAGAAAAAATGCATAAACATCAGAACCCATAAGTATTCTCTGGTAATTCTCCCAAATGCAGACTCTGTTTAACACTCTGCACCAAATTTGGGAGTGAGGTCTACTTAGTTATGCTTCACCGACACCACCTCAACTGCTTCTGTCTTCAACCAGCATTCAACTAAAATACCTCCATGCTCAAGACCCCCATGGCTCTCCACTGTGTACTAGGTAAAATTAAAAACCCTGTCCTCTCCATAGAAGCACTTGACAATCAGTATGCAACTTAAATTTCTGCTGTGAGCTTCTATACTGCCAATGACAAACTCTGAACTTTAGCCAGATTCTTCTGCTCACCCTCTCTTGGACACAAGAGGCACATTTTGGCATCTATATTTTTCCCTACAATGCTCTCTCAGTCTAAAATAATCTCCTCCCTCTTCCAAAGGTGTTTCCCACCTAGCCCTTTTAATATCATTTAAATTTGTTCTTCAAGGAGCATTTCCTGGCCACAACAGCTAAAAATTGTATTTTTTTTTTTATAACATCACAGCCTGTAACGACACTTCCGTTTACAAACACAACTTTGTTTCTTTTGTTATTTTGTAATGTGCATTTTCTTCTTCCTTAAGGAGACTGTAAACTCATCTGTTTGTATCACTCTCAATCTGCCTGTTTCTTTAGAATATAGGTGTTAACAGATGTTTGAATAGTTGATTTAATGAACTTAAAGATTTAATGAACAATGGAAAAATCGTGGGTTGTGTTGGAAACTCAGCTCAAACACTTGGTACCTGAATTATATTGTGGAAGTAGGCTCAAAAGAGAAATTAGAAGTCACCTTGCAACATATTTTAATAAAGTCAGTTACACTCAGTAAGCATTTACTCAAAATCTACATAGTTCTCTCATATCAAATAGTTTTGACATATTAAAATAATTGAAGGTCAGCCTTAGGAAGTCTGACAAGGTCATTCAAATTATTAGTGCAAAGCTTGAGATAATCACCAGAAATAAATATGAATCTAAGTATGCAACTCCTGATCTTAAGAACATATTATATAGAAAAGACACCACAGTTATGGTTATTGACAAGTTCAAAGGGTAACTGACCCTCAATACAAATGAACATTTTCTGGATTCTCTTGCATAAAGTTCTAGATATATTCACTATTGACTGTACTCAAATACAACTGATAAGTCAACAAATCCTGATTCCATATTGCCTAGGCCTCCAGACAGTCAACTTTCATGGGTTACACCCTCAGCTTACATTGAGGAATAAACATTCCCAAGCTGCCTTCTGTCTTCTGAAAACACATTCTTGAGATATGGATATTGGTAAAGACCTGGTCCACCATATTGGTAAAGACACGGTCCACCATACTGTTCATTGCTCTGGATGCAATTCCTCATTTGAGAAATCTGTTTAGTGTTTGTCTCCGAATGGAACTGAAATGTTTTCTGTAATAATTATCATTAATTTCTTTAATTTCATGATGCAATTCCC